>JBBBDQ010000350.1:252500-532500 GCA_037127315.1 Ascarosepion bandense | reverse complement strand
TCTAAGTCTGTTTCTATATATCTATCTATCAGCAAATCTTCTGGGAAAATATAAGCAATGAAAATTTACTATGTAAAGTCAGTGGCCTCATTCTATGGTGATTTTATTATCGTAACTTAGATGTGGCTCAAGGCCGAAATGAAAGGACAACCAGTGACTATCGAACTCACTACTCAGTTGTAATGATTGTAGCGAGACAAGCGTGCTAACCATTACACCACCTCGAGTTTCCCAGTGGCCTAATACTATGTGATTGTATTGAACTTACGTAAATCTCTGTCATGAAATATATGCGAATTTTGTCATTCATATTCAACAGCATGTGTTTTATATCTTGCACAACTGAACCTTTCTTGCTTAATGAAGATAAATAATTTGCATATACATCTTTAATAATCAAAGTAAAAAAATGTTTTTATTTCCAATCTTGTCTTTTAAAATGAGCGAATTTTTGCTATTGACGTTTTGGATTAAATCGCTTTATTATTAAAATGAATCCAACACCTATGCAAAAGTGGTGACTACCTTATAATTTTGATCAAAGCGTGGAATTCAACAGAACTAAGTAATGTATAAAGAAAAATGAAGAGGTTGAACGTTGCAATAGTAATTTGGAAAATGTAACAATGCATAAGAAAGTAGCAGTTTTCAAAACTACAAACAAATTTATTTATGCTGCTGTTAAAACTTTTTTCTTGATTATAAGGTGATTTTTTAAGTGCTGCTTAGATGTTTTAAAAGGCCAGAAGTATAGGGAACCCAGTGTAAATCGAACTCAATACTCAATTGTTATGATTTTATCTTGACAAGTTTGTTAACTATTACACCATCTCGAGGTGTTTCTTGGTTATAAGAATAAGTTCCAAGTTATACATCATTTTAATATTATACAATGTTTTACTATTAGTTGTCGTTGTTTAATATTAACAGTCCTTGTTTTGTCACATGTAGTGTGTTGATGACAATGCGCGAAAAACATTTTCACTTAATGAAAAGAAACTTTTCTTTTAAAATTTATTTACTTTTGTTTTTAATTTTGAAACTTAATTTCCAATTCTTTTGACTGGAAACATTTTCTTAAACATTTCTGTAAATACTGATTTAGATCAAGAAAACTTGAAAGTTTTGCTGAAGTCTGGTAGTGCGATATGTAGATGAGAATAAACAGCTCAGGACTTTCGTAATAAGTTTGACCATGGTGCCAACTGTTATTGTTTCTATTTTCAAACTATTTTGTCTCTTTTTATTTTTCTCATTTCTTTCTTTCTTTCTTTCTTATTTTTATGCTATTTTATTCATAATTTTTTTCTCACTGAGTGAGTTTCCTTCCTTTCTTTTTTTTCTCTTTATCCTTTTCTCTTGGATCGAATTCATTCTTTTATTCATGATTTTATGGCTTAAAAGGCTGTCATGAGCTCAGATGTGAAATATAGTTTTCCTTCATGGACACGTGTTGTTAATCGTTTGCCTCTACATGTCCACATTACACAACGATGAATGATCGGCTTACAAGTGTTGTCCCGCCTTCTAGCTGAGATTTCTTACCCAAGGAAGATGTCTTCCGGCAGGATTAGTAGATCATCCATCTATATCACAGCATTCGTGGAGGGATTTCAATATGATCTTGCTATTAATATTCATGCCAAACAATTTCTTTTCTTTCTACTTGGTGCATATTTTCATCATTTCTAATATTTCAAAACGATCTCAACAGACCTTATCTCTAACTTTATTGCTTGTTTATTACGTAGAAAATTTCATGATTCTTATAATTCTGATATTAACCTGTCATTATTGTATGAATTATTCAAACTAATATGAAGGAGTTATTGTCGATCGTGCTGCTGCTAGTTTAAAAGTAACTAAATATAAACGGGCATAGATACATAGATAAATATGAACAGAATTATATATATATATATATATATATATATATATATATATAATAAAGTGATTTAAACTAATGGATATAAATTCTACATTTTGATATTTTATAATCATATCACCCCATGTAAGGCAGTTTACTGCCACTGGTGTGCAGGGTGTTATAAGGAGGAAAGTTATGAGAAAGAGTGACAGGTTATATAGGGTGTCTGGAAATGGGTAAAAGAAGGATACAAATACTGATGATAGTGGAGTGGACAGAGAAACGAGCATGAGAGAGAGGATGCATGTTAGTGAGATAGGAGATGACTAATGACTTTACATTTAAATTCTTGGAGATTGTAGCTGTCGGGGAAGCAAGTAAACGGAAAGGGAATTCTACATGTGGGAAGTGCGAGAAAAGAAGCTGATGGAGTAGAATTTGCGTTTACATTTTATTGGTTTCACAGTAAAAGGGTGGGACCTAGTTGTTATTTTATGGCTCGAGTAAATTAATATATAGGGGACACCAGTGAGCTAAGTCCATCGGAGCAGAAGCCGTGAAAGTATTTGGTGAAGAGACACAGAGAAGCTACATTAGGCCAGTGACTTTAAAAAGTGCTCAATACAGAAGAAGAGCGTAGATATATAGTTATTAATATTATTATAACAATAGCATGCTGTAACTCACAGGCTCTTAAGTGTTGGTCTTCAATACACCATCATCAGACAGTGAAATGTAGTTAATGTTTTTGGTCATATATATATTGATAAAGGGGGTTTAAAATAATAAAAAGTAAAAAAAACTCGTTTTGATCAGTATAGGATACCTGTCAATAATAAATCTATAGTAACTCCATTTCTCTCTCAAAATACTATTAGCAATTAAAAGTTGCAAATAAAACTCCTTCAGCTAAATGGAAGATATTAACAAAAGCTAGAACAGGTAAATCGTTACATGAAATGGTAATGACTCATATAACTGCAATTGCCCACTAGGTGGTGTTTGTAAAACTGAAGGTGTAATGTATAAAGCTGAGGAGGAAAATTCAAATGGTCAGAAAAAGTTTTATGTGGGATGTACGGCTGGTAGTTCTAAGCAAAGATGGTATAATCATAAGTCTCCATTCAGGTTGGAGAGACACAGAAACTGTACCAGGCTTGCCAGCCATGTTTGGGAGTCGAAGGAAATGAGCAATAGAAACCCCAATGTGAAATGGAGTATACTTAAGAAAGTCTGGCCTTACAGTGTTGGTGGTAAAGTTTGTGGGTTGTGCCAAGAAGAAAAACCGGCTATTGTCACCCCAGACCAGAAAAATGTATTAAATGAAAGGCCTGAAGTTATGAGGGGGTGTAGACATTAAAATAAATTAGGTTTTGAGATTATATGAAACTGGCTGAGGGCGTCGGTGTATGTTTACCTTCCCTTCTGTGGGAGTTCCGGCGACCGTTGGCATGAGGGGGTTCTCCCCCTCTTTTGCCAGGTGTAGGCGTAAGCAGGCTTCCCTCCCCTTCAGTCAATATTTCAATTACTGGGTATATGAGCAAGTACCTTGGATACGCAAAGTGCTGCTTTCCTGAAGAGACCTGCATAGTCGAAAACTGACTAGCAAGTAAGTGGTGTGTATTCTGTTCTTTAACAAATTTTTAACTCTGCATATTCTGTTCATTAGTGTTGGGTGTGCATTGAGCACTTTTTAAAAAACTACCGTATGCTGTTCCAACCAGTTATTATTTGGCTAGGGTATATATATATATATATATATATATATTGTAATAGTTGTTACAATAAACCATTGTAACAACTATTACAATATAACGCTCTACGTATGTATCGAGCACTCTTTATAAAAGTAGATGCATGAACAAGAGGTTAAAAAACCTACGAGTTCTACAACTTAGTTACAATATATATATACTAGTTACCGTCACTAAATTGCTGTAAACACACCATAGTATGAATAAAAAGGGCTTCAAACTTAATAAAAACTGACTTTTTCCATCAAAATATTTATGTTATTATTAAGAAGAAGGATGAAAACATTTTTAATCAGTTTTTAAAATGTTTAATTCCTTCTAAATCGTTCGAAATTTAAAAAAAATCTTGTTTTGATTTTAGTTAGCGGGTAACTTAATGAAAAACGTGATATTACATAACTAAGTCTTTTTTCCAGTGACTAACATTAATTTGGAAATTCTTGCAAAAAATTAAATTATTGTCCGATTTTAATGAAACTCTCAGAACTTATTCATAAATAAAGGAAATTATGTTTTAAATTATTATTTTTTAAAAATCTTGGTAAAATTATTCATTCATTCTTCTAAAAATAATATGTCACAGATGTATATTTTATATTTGCAAGATTTTTAAAACCGAGAATAAAATTTTGTTTACACATGTGTCAATTGCTTAAAAATGGCCGAAAAATTGAAAGCTTAAAAAAAATTGAAACATTTTAGATTCCAATCAATATATCTCTTTGAAATACACCAGAGTATTTTGCTTGGTGGAAATATTGATTTTGATTATTTAACTATTTTTTTTTAATCTGAAAAAAATGGTTCAAGAGAAGTTTTTTTTTATTTTTAAAAAATCAATTTAAAAGTTTGTTATCAAAAATGAGTAGAGGTACCTAATATACACACATATATTTTTCATATAGATAGGCAGGTTCTCTTCATCTGCATCTAACCCATAAAATGAATGGCTTATATATACTGATAAGGTCTTTTAGTTAGATGTAATGGCCGCCTGCCGAGTTTATAACTTATTTCTTCACTCTTTCTCGCTTGGTCAACTCTTTGTTCCTTATCCATTCTTGCGTCAATGACGGGTAATTGGGAGGAACAGAGTTGAAATACAGGAAGCTCTTCGTACGAAACTGCGCATGGCCGAGCACGCAATCTGAACCACAGACAAATGCCTATGTCCGGTCATCAGCTACAAATAGTTAGTCACTGCTCTTGATCTTTCTTTAGTCGAATGATTCTCTCATTTATCATTTAGCGAACATTTCAAGATTATAATTGAGATGAACATATGCTAGATAAGTTACTTGCCTACTCAAGACTGAATGTTGATGAACGGCCACAGTGTCCGTTCAGCATTTTAAATTGTACTTTAATTTATAAAGAGTAGACAAGTCGGCTTGCTGACACGGCTTTTGGGTTCAAAATCGGCTGACGACGACTAGCAAATTGCAAGATTGGACACGATGTAAAATTTTCAGGTATTCTGAATAAATTAATTTACATTTCTTGATGTCAGCAACTGCTACATTTTCTACAATTTGGCCTGTATATTCCGTGATCTTAATGGATTGTGCCCTGACTACGAATATTTATTTCTTACATAATCCTTTTTTGACATTTACATTTCTTGATGTCAGCAACTGCTATATTTTTTACAATGTGGCCTCTATATTCCGTGATCTTAATGAATTGTGCCCTGACTACGAATATTTCTTTCGTACATAATCTTTTCTTGAAATGTTTTATGATCTTCTACTCTGATGTGGATGAAAAGTGTGGGTCCGCTCTGGGAAATTGTTACAAAATCTTTTAATCCGAAGGCAAATAATAATCTTGACTTGAATCGTTCTTATATCAAATTATCCAGAAGTAGCAGCTTGAAACAAAAAGAAAGTTGGCGCCGATGTGAAACCTTCGAGTTTATGAAAAACTGTTATTTACTTTTCAATTGAATTTGCCATGAAACTTATTTATCCCAGTTTCATGTACACGCTTAGTGAAAATGCAAACATGCAGTTAAAGTTGAGTTTGCTTCAGTTATTAGTCGAGATTCAGTGATGTGGTTTTCTTTAAAACTGGTAATTATATAAAAATAAATGCAAGAAACTTCTGTAAAATCTGGGAAAATACATTTTTGAGTGGTGCAAATCACAACCAAGAAATTTTAACCTGAAGATTATATCAATGGTAAACAAGGCTTACTTATATTAGAAAAAATTATATTGCAAGAAAACCGGTCATCAGTAAAAAGGGCAGCCCAATATGCCAAATACAGTTCGGGGATACTAAAATCAAGTAGGTACAAAAATTTAAATACCTGGGAAGTGTTCTAACAGAAGACGGAATGCGCCATACAGAGATCCGAAAGGGAATTGGCATGGCGAAGGAAGCATTCCAGAAGTTGAGTAACGTATTAAGAAAAAGGACAATTTCGCTAGAAACAAAGAAGAGAGTACTGGATTGCTATGTGATGTCAGTTCTTCAATATGGCAGTGAATGCTGGACAATATCATCAAAGATAAATGAAAAACCTGAAGCATTTGAAATGTGGTTCTACAGAAGGATGCTGCAAATATCATGGATCGAACATGTGAGCAATGATGAGGTTTTGGAAAGGATGGAAATGAAAAGGAAATTAATAGTGAGCATCAGGAAGAGTCAGCTGAAGTTTCTGGGACATTCAATGAGGAAAGAGAGCTTGCAGAACCTAATACTAACAGGTCAGACAAAGGGAGAAGAGACAGAGGAAAGCAGCGGATAACATATTTGAAGGTGGATGATGGAATGAGGGTTGCATGGTGTAACAGGAGAAGGCATGCTAAGAGCCACCAGGAATAGGGAGACGTGGGAAGCCATGATCGCCTACGTTCTGAAGGGACAGGGCACATAGAAGAAGAAGAATATAAATAGTGTTCTCAGCGTCAGCATTTTAATGACCAAGTGTCATAATACTGGTTTCAGGAAGCATATTCTCGTATGTGGATTGTGAGCATACTTATGTGTAATTACCTCAAAGACAAGCATAATGTAATAAGCTACTCTAGCATATCATCGCGCTCTATTTGGCCAGTGCTTTGTATGTCGAATATTTCTTTTTCAAATAACACAAACACTTTCACATCGTCTTACTTTTTGTTTCTCCCACACTTCAACAAGTGATGAACGCAAGGAAGCAAAGTTCGTGATGTAGTTGATCATTTTGAAAACCCTTTCGCACGTTAGTCCGAGCCACTTGTGCTATTGTTTTTATTAGCACAAGGCTGCGTTTTTGTCGAACCAAAGTCTCGTAAATAACCGGAGAAATGAGTTTAAAGGAAAGGACTAAATTATGGAAGAAGATGATGAGTAAATTGTCGTTTTCTAAGGAGAATACTGGTTGAATATTTCTGACCGAAATTTCAAGTGGTTTTGAAACGACTTTGTTCGATGTAATGGGTAAGAAATGATGGAAAAAAAAACAAAAACAAAAAACAAACAAACAAAAAACAGCATTTCCTCCGATTCTTGAATTATATTCATGAACATTGTTTTCATTTGAATTTGTTACTGGAAACTCGAGTACCTTCTTAATTAGAAATCTAACAATAGTTCCTTTGATTTTGAAGAATATTTGGAATTTTGTATTTTAAAAAATACATGGACAATATTGTCAAAGCAGCTGTATGGAAGGTCAGATTGGCAAAGAATAATGTTATTTCAAATATTTAATGATATTTCGTAGAAAAATAGAACCGTTTCTTATATATGAATGAAATGCGATTTCTTTAGCGTTCATTATTGTATATCTATCTCGACATATATGCATACGACTTTCCATATTACATGTATGCACAATTTCATTTACAGGAAATCGAAAGCATAAAATTCATATATTTTCTCTCTCTCCTTATATATATATATATATATATATATATAAACATAAGTATTAAAAGACTTATGTCTTTTTAAGTATATATGGCTAGGTGTGCGTGGGTTTCAGTGGCATTTACCAACGTCGAGTTTTTTTCTCTCCCGAAGTACTTATTCATTTTGCAGACAAGAATAATTTCTTGAAGCGATTCACATTCAAACTTTCCTATTCAAAATGCACTTTTTTCAGAAAGAAGAATAAAAAAACAAAAACAAAATTGTAATTCGCCTTTGCTTCATTTTGGCCTTTTTGGCTGCTTTTCAGCCATTGATGCGCGTTCCATTTCATTCGGTCACCGAAAAAAAAAATCCTGCTCTTTTAAAGACAACTACATGTACGCAGTACAAACTCGGGCACTTGTACCTCCACACATGTAAATCTATGCGCACGTACGCACATATCTAGAAACACACGCACACACACACACACACATATATATATATATATATATATGTAGTTCGGTGTAGCGGTTGAAAGTAACCGAGAATCGACATTAATGGAAAGATATGAAGAAGAACGAGTCGTGCTTATAAAAAAGATTGTGTGTTTGTCTGCCGAGATCTTTGGGCACCGGAAGAAAGCGAACCAACAGCAACATAAAAAAACGAAAGAAACTAAATAATAGCAAACTGTATTTCTCAAAGGCGGAATTCTCAGAAAAAGTCCAACCCAATCAGTTCCTATTATCCGTTGATTTTTTATGAATTCTATCCTTGATATATATATATTTGAGGATTCGTAATCCAAAGTATATTTTTTATTATTCATGGGGAAAGAAAAGATTTCTATTATTGACTAAAATAGAACCAAATAAATACTGTTTACAGTATTTTAATTGTATTCATCCCAAGCAAGGTAGTAAAGCCACTAAAACGCAAGTCGTTAATGGGTGTGGAAGTACTAGAAAACAGAAACATTAAAAAAGAGCGAAAATATTCGAAGAATATTCAGGAGGATATCTCTCCCCCTCTCTCTCTCTCTCCCTCTCCCTCTCTCTCTCTCTCTATATATATATATATATATAAAGTAAGTTAAAAAAATCCGAAATTTAATACCGCTTAATGGTCAGTTCAGCGAGAAAATTCGCGTTCACATCAGCAACGATCGTTGCTGATGAAGCTAATTTTCTCGCTGAAATGGCCATTCAACGGAATAAAATTTTGGAATTTTTTAAATTACTTTATATATTTTGCTCTGTAAATAGATAATATTGTTTACATCGAGCCCTCCACCTTGTTCAGTTTTAATATAAATTATTGTTTTGGGTTTTTACCTATTTGCTCTTCCTTTTTGGATTTAAATTGCCCGCAGATTCTCATCCAACTCCACATTTGACTCGTCCGGAGTACACCCACCCGACTTCCCTATTAGAACTGAGGACAAACTGCACGACGTATATATTACCCCGACAGTAGTATCCCGAGTAATTTCAAAACTCGACCCCCATAAGGCGAGTGGAGACGATGGAATCCCGGTGATAGTCCTTAAGAGGTGTGCTCCTGAACTTTCCCCTGTCCTCTCTAAACTGTTTAACTACTGCCTTTCTGCTTCCTGCTTTCCTTCATGCTGGAAGTTCTCTTCCGTCGTTCCTGTATTTAAGAATTGTGGTGAACCCTCGGACCCATCCAACTATCGCCCTATCAGTCTTCTACCGAAATGCGGGAAAGTATTCGAGGCCATAATCAATGCTGAAATAGTTTAACATCTCACTGCCCACAAACTCTTCTCTGACAGGCAATATGGCTTCCGCTTCGCCAGGTCCACGGCCGACTTGCTAACAACCGTAACGGAGTACATGCTCCAGGCCCTTGATGAGTCTGACGAGGCTCGCGCGGTTGCTCTGGACATCTCCAAGGTAGGGTTTGGCACACTGGCCTCCTATGCAAGCTACGGGGTTACAGATAGTCTGATACATGTACTTTCAACGAGCGTTTTTCTGAGAAATGTGCGTTGGTAACCGTGTTGTTTTAAATGTCGGAATATGTTTGAATTGTCATTTAAGTGTAACGTAAGACGCCGTGAGAGCGAGTTGGTAGTATGGCCAGTGTAGATATTATTTAGTTTGTTAGAGATACTTTCTCGAAAGGGGCAATTGAATTTATAAACTACATTCGTTTTTTGCAAATCGCTAACGGTGGGGGAGGAGTCGTTGCGGACGAATGAATTGGATGTAGTAGATTTAGCGTAATATATGATAAACATAATTCTTTTGTTAGGGTCTGTCGGAGAAATATTAGTGATTATGAGATTGTTTAGGATATTTTCGTCTAGTTGGTAGTTGGAGTACATTTGGTTACGATATAAGAGAGTGATATGTTTGGGATTGGTTGGGCTATTGCCATGTGTTGTTTTTTCCGTGTTAAGGTTTTTAAGAAAATGTATTTGTTCATCAACTATGTAATTGGGAAAATTATTGTTGATGAGTGTCTGCTTTATGTTTTTTAGTTCGCGGTGGAAGATCTGTTTTGTAGACGAATTGGTTTTTGCAAGATATAGTAGATTTTTTATAATGGCTATTTTGTAATAGTGGGGGCATTCGCTAATATAATTGAGTGTGGGGGGATTTTTGTTAGTGGGGTTTTTATACGGTGAGATAGTGAATTTATTGTCATCAATGTTAATTAGTTTGTCAAGAAAAGGAATTTTGTTGTCATTGCTAAGTTCATAAATGAATTTTAAGACTAAGTTATATTAAAACTGTTTTTGAAGTTGTAAGATTTCGACGGTATTTTTAATTAATAGTAGGATATCATAAACGTATCTTAGATATATGGATATTTTTTAAATTTTGCAAAGGTAGTATTTTCGAGGCTCGACATGTAGAAATTACTAAAAGTCGGACCGAGCACTAAACCCATGGAAACGCCGTCACGTTGTATATATATAGTGTTATTTGTCTCAACAAAAGGGACTTCAGTAGTACAAGCTAGTAGAATTTCTCTTAAGATGTTGAGATTAATTTTGATTAATTTTGAAATTAGATGTAATATATTAATTATATATATATATATATATATATATATATATATATATAGTATGTATCAATTGTACGCAATGCACAATTGATACAGAACTATATAATTATATTCATCTCTGTAATACTCATTATCTTGAGCACTGTTTACAATAAAATAAATGCCAGAGCACTCAAAATAATAATAAAACCTTGAGTCCTTTTCACCTGGAAATATATATATATATATATATATATATATATATGGTGTTCAATTTCTGCAGATAGGATTTTGTTAGTCCAACACAATTCACGGATAAATCTGGTGGTCTTGGCAATATAATAAATCTTCTTTAGGTTTCAGAATCCATTGTCGTACAATTCGTACATGAAGCGTATTACTGGTCTTCTGTAATCTTTAGTTGCGTGTTATGCGACAAATACGAGAATGGGTCAAAAACTAATGCCTGTTCTTTCATTCTAATATTATAAATACTAAAAGCCTATGTTAACTTGAAATCTCGGAATTTCTAATCCAGTCCGGAACTCTTTTGCTTCCCTTCCCCAACTTGCTATTCTAACTTAAAATAATATAATGTATTTTCGACTCGTTCTTTCATAGTATCGTGGACCCGGTTAAGAAGTCCAGCAAGAAATAATATAAGAACAACCAAAAATAGAAAAAAAGAATATGTCGATCCAGGATGTTTTTTCCACCTGAATCCATCCTGCATATATACAAGTCAACCATCCGTCCGTGCATGGAGTACTGCTGCCATTTATGGTCAGGTGCCCCTGCCGTTCTCCTCAGTGTTCTTGACAAGCTCCAAAGGTGAGTCTGTAATGTGATAAGTACTGATCTGGCGACTCGACTGCAGCCACTTCCCCATCGTCGAAATGTGGCCTCCCTTTGTCTGTTCTATAAATACTTTCATGGCTTCTGCTCGGACGAGCTTAAGTCACTGATGCCTCCTCAACAGGTGTTTACTCGTGCAACCAGACTGGCAACTGGGTCCCACCCATTCACAGTCAGGTTAGCCAAATGCAGACGACAATTCTACTCCTGCAGCTTCTTCTCTCGCACTTGGAACTGTGGAACTCGCTCCCGTATTCTTGCTTTCCTGACGGCTACAACCTCCAGAAATTTAAATGCAAAGTCAATACTCATCTACTAACCACTGGACTCTAGCTCTCTCCCCACCCCTGTATAACCTTCCCTTTCTCTCCACCTATGTATCTGTCATCGCACCTGCTTTCTATTGTTCCATTCTAACTTGTTTGTACTCCTCACTCTTTTCTAATTAATCTTTTTACATTTATGTAACCCCCTGCACATCAGTGGCGTTTCCGCCTTGCTCGGGGTGAAATGATTAAAATATATATCAAAGGCAATCTGTGAGTCTGTGTGTGGCTGTTCCTTATGCACGCCTACATTTTTTAAGCTTTGCCATTCAAACTTTCTTGGGACACATATCTACAGGGAAGCCAGCTCAATACATACTTTTTGAGTTTAGGTTCAGCAATTTTCCCTTTCGTACTTTTTGGCCAATGGAGCCGATTGTTTACATTTGCTCCGTAAAACATCTAAGATCTAAGATGGTGTCTAAATTACGTCACAGACATCAAATCACACGTGTCAAACTCGACTAAAATATTTTTTTATTAAAAAAGAAAAAAATGAGCCTTTATATTTAATTTTTATTCCGACGTTTTAAAAATTCATTTGGTCAACAAAAAAAATGTGAATATTTTCCCACGTAATTTTGAAACAAAAAAATATTTAAAAAAAGTATTTTTTCAAATAAAAACAAAATCTACTCCTCTCATTGGTATGTTCTCCTACTATGCTATGATGCTAGTATATTATAAACGCAGCAAAATACGAATACTTGTAAATTTGTTAGTAGAACGATAAATACGGGTTAGGTAGAATTACTATAACTGGGACTCGCAATAGTCGTACGGTAGCAGTCTTGGCTATCTTTGCCTATCGCTCTCCGCTGATCTGCTTATGCTGATCTCCTGCGGATCTCTCACCCTCTGAGCTCTCACTCCGATCTCTCTGAGCTCTTGATCTGCCACCTCATGTGAGGGAAAGTATATGTAGTTGTAGGAAGAGTTCAATTCGTTGTAATGGGTGATGCTACTATGACACATAGCCAATTGAAATGGAGTATTGGATGCGAATTTCTCATATCTTCACTTTCATCTTTTCGTTTCTTAGTCGTACATTCTGGCTGTGATGTCACAAAATAAAGGCCAGCTTTGTTGCCTAATTGTTTGCTCGGTAATGTTTTTAACTTATATTCGTCAACAAAATATAGATAATCTCAGATTTTGCTTCTTGTAGCTCATTTGACTTGACCCTTTTGGCCGTTTTTCTGCGGCGATTGTTTTGATCTAAAAAAATAGTAAAAGAAGATATGAAAGATGAAGGGGCAAAATGTGACAACGACAGCAAAATCAAACACACTACAAATGCAAGAAGTCAAATCTGAGAAATGGAAGAAAAAAATCAACAAATCGCAACAGCTCGAAATTCATCTGAAGTCATTTTATTATGTTTAAAAAAATCAGTTCTAATTCTGAAATGGGATTTTTTTTAAGTGACTGAATCAACTCGTTAGCCAGAATTAATCACAAACAGGATAACGTTAATCTTAAAATTGAGACAAAAATTATTTTCCTTCATATTGAGTTTATGTAACTAAGACGCTAGCAATAATTATTTGCATCAGATTAAAAATAAGGATTTGTTGATTAATTCTCGTGATTCTTGGGTAAATCTTCACTACAAAATTTGGAAAAATGTCTATTTTTAATGAGTTTGAGTTTGAGTTTTGCTTAACAGCATATCAACCTCTGTGGGTTATTTAATGACAAAAAGGTAGGGTTTTAAGGTATTTTTGTTTTATGTTCGGTTATAGTGAGAAAGTTGATTTGGTCAGATTTTATTTAAAAAAATTGATTTCATTCTTTTTTATTTTAAAAGTCTTCTAGTTTTGTATTCAAAAATATTTTGCTGAGAATGTTTTTCCTTCAAAAATGTGTTATGGTAATAATGTTTTCTTCAAAAATGTATTGTTGGTAATATTCTTCCTTCAATAATGTATATTTTTTTTTTATAAAAGTCTATTTTTAACTATATACTTCTGCAAAAGTGTATTTTTATACTTTCATAGTGTTTTGACTCCAGTTTGGGGATTATCTATTAGCCCATAGCTGGGACCCTAACAAATGCTACCACTCCGGGTCAGGGTGGACCTGAGAACAACAGTAATTAAGAGGTGGTTTTATACTCCTCACAACCTTCCAATCAGAGGCCTTGCTGCCGGATGCAGTTTACCGCCATACTCAGGAAAAATTTTTAATGACAAAGGAAAAATGTTCAATCACAGAAAATAACATTTCTCATCTAATGGTCAGTTTTGTACACAATTCTCTTATCGCTTACGATGTCAAGAAAAAATTGAAATGGGCTCTAAATGGCTCCAGACATCAGGTAAAAAAAAGAAATGGAAAGTATTTAATGGTAAGAAGAGAAAGAATAAATTTATGTTATTCCCATAGAATGTATCTCACTTTTTCTCGCTGAATTTCTTATAACTAAATGAGGTCCATTTACAATCAAAACTTGGTTTATGAAGCGAGTGAAATCAAGTAAAAGCTGCTGTTTTAAAATTGATTATTTTCTTGTTCATTTTCGTTACTGTTTATGAATAAAAAAAATGGCTTAATATTCAGGTAGATTCATTATAAAACTTGTCCATTGTCAAACGCATTTACTTTGATATTTTTTAATTGGGCGTTGTCATCATGTTCGGAACTTTACGCATATTTCCCAAATGAACGTCGCAAGAATATATCGCTGAGTTTCTTAAGACGATAATCGGTCTACTGACGATTATATTTGTATGTGAAGAAACGAATGACCAGAAAACTGATTTCAAAAGCTTCATAAAAATATTTTAAACAAAACTGAAAACGAAAGCCAATATTTTTGGCCGTAAAAAGACAAAAACAAACCTTTTGTTTAAATCTGAGTGAAGAGAAACTTTTTCCTTCGGAGCGGAAAAGTGTCTGATTTAACTAAATAATTTTGAATTTCTCTTTCGACTTTTACAGTAAATAAAGAAATCAAGGCAGCTAACATTGACTCCGAGAAATGATTCAAAGTGTCGCGATGCTGATTAGGTCTTCTTTTGTAGAAATTATACACGGTGCGACATAAATATTATTTTACTCATCTCAATAACTTGCTGCATCGTCTGGTGAGCAAATTAATGAGTCGATAGACAGTTTTTATAGTTCAAAATTTCCTGCTGAGTCAATAAGTAAAAATGGTGCTTACCGATGACATTGTTAATCGTGAAAAAGAAAAGCACTAGAAAAATGTGTTTAGTAAATTATTGTGCATCAAATACTAAATAAAGTCAGTTAAGTGGCATACGAGATACACGCTTTGGTTGATCATGTCTCGAATGAGACATGACTGACTGGACAGAAGATTATCCCACAGTAGGTTGCCATTGCTTTCTATGGTAAATTGGTTGCCAGCCAAGGCTATAGAACCCAATTTTTCCTTTTATTTAACCGATAACTGGAGAGGGAAGAGACGGATTAATCCCTTTCCCAAGAGTATGTGTACGTAAGTGAATGGAATAAATAATACTGGAATTCGAACTCGGATCTCTGATTTGTTGTTCCTAGTCGATATCCACTGCACCACAACGCACATCCTACTGAATAAAAACCAAATCTTAAAAACTGGTTTAAGAGAAATACAATACAATTCTGCTTTTCTAATGATATAACAATTTTCTAAGTTACACCTCGAATATCTTTGACATAAATCATATTTTACAGTTGTATCAAATATTTTTACTCTGGAAAGATTGGAGAGATATCAGAGGCTTATCGATGAAATTTTCGATCTCTTAATTAGTGGGATGATAAAAAAGGCATGAAACAATATCTCTTTGACTTTTAATTAAATGGGCTAATAACAATTGCAGATCATCTATGATTTTACGGGAAATCTACCATCCGCCCGTGTATTGAATACTGCTACCATATCTGGTCGGGTTCTCCTGCTATTCTCCTCGGGGTTCTTGACAAAATACAACGGAGAGTCTGTAATGTGATCGATACCGACTTGGCAGACCGCCTGCAATCACTCTCTCACCGGCGTGAAGTGGCTTCCCTGTGCCTCTTCTATAAATACTTTCACGGCTTCTGCTCCGAAGAACTTAGATCATTGGTACCCCATAGTTACGAATTTGCACGTGATACTAGATTAGCAACTAGGTCCCTCCCTGCTACAGTGAAACCGATAAAATGTAACCGCAATTTCTACTCCAACAGCTTCTTTTCTCGCACTTCCCGCCTGTGGAATTCCCTTCCACATACTTGCTTCCCCGACAGCTACAATCTCCAGGAGTTTAAATGTAAGGTCAATAGACACCGCCTAACTCACTAACTCGCATCCATTCTCTCAAACACTCTTCCCATCTGCCCAGCCCCCAGCCTCGGTATGCTTACCCGTCTTTCACCCTCCTTCTGACATTTTCTATATCTAAACACTCTTTCTCTTCACCTTCCACTATGTAACCCCCTGCGCAATAGTGGCAGTGGAATGCCTTTCTGGGGGTGAAATGATTAAAAAAAAGAATCCAAGAATAGGATATAATTTTTTAATATATAAGTTCATGAGAAGATATCACTGGTATATCAAATATATTTTGATATGAATGGGAAGATAACAGTGGGTTATCAAATATATTTTTAACCCTCAAGTGAATGAAGATATATCACTGGAGTAGCGAATATTTTCTGACCTTTAATAGCATGTTCTGATATCATTCGAGCATTAAAGATCTGTTCGATTATGCGAAACATCCGGAGATATCACGAGCATCTGTAATCTGACGCCAAGTCGCTTAAAGTATCAAATATATCGTTGATACTTGGATGGATGGATGGATGGATGGATGGATGGATATATAACATTAGGGTATAAAAGATCGTTTTAAACGTTCAGTTCATCTGTGAATATCACTTGGGTATCCTTGAACCTTTTGCCGCTCAAGTACATAGGAAAATGCCATTGATTTCGATCCTGGAATATGAATAAACATATATCACCGTGGTATGAAAGATCGGTTTGGAACTTAAGTTCATGCTAAGATACGATTGGTGTATAAATGATATTTCTGGCATCTTAGGGAATGGATAATCAAATATTTTATCGACTCTGAATTTCATAAGGAGCTGCAACGTGGATATCGAACATAGTTTTAACTCTCAGATTCATGGCAATCTAGAAGAAAGTTAATTTTAACTCAGATGTAAATGTTGAGTTATCAAATGAGTATAGAAGATTGATGTTTTATTCTTCAATATTTGACTGACAAAATCGTTCGGCATCAACAAAATTATTTTGACTGGGTGATATTTGCCATCATAAGCTGCTAAAATGTCCTCTGACTGGGAAAAGCAATTGAAGATGCCGTTATTTTATTCGCTTGTAAACGCTCTGCAGTAGAGAAGGATTTATTTGAGCTGAGAATATTCAACCAAATCTTCGGTGTATTTATTAGCAGTTTCCTTAAAATGGTTATTTGGTCTTAAGATCTTTCGACATGTTTACGTGATAATTTTACTCCCTAGTGATTTCACTGACAAAGAAGACATTTCTAAGGCATATCGATTTAATCTTCTTCACTCGATGCTGTTTACGATTTCTTTGATTATATTCAAGTTTGCCAAGCCGATTTATCGCTCTTCCAAATATATGACAATTCCAAAACAGAAGGAACAATCGACTTTGGAGATTTAAGGTGCGTGATATTATGGATTGAAATACAATTGATTTACATTGACACTACGATCTACTCGGCTTGCTGTTTCAATTACAATAAGAAGGCATCTGATCAATAGAGATTTCGCAAGTGGTTGAAAATATTTTTATCACTGTCAATGGCTTTTATCAATAAGATTTAGCATTAGGTGCAGCGGTGACGCAGTAGTAGGGTCAGTAATTATGGAAGAAGGAGAAATAGCGTGAGTCATCTTCTAATTTAAAGTTATGCCGTCAGTGATTGGCCCAAGAACTGATAAAGGGTCAATAAATTTGACAAAATTCACGAAAACGCTAACATTATTCTGATAAAATGTTGTTATTTTTCTTTTATGTTAACGTTTGGCGTTTAGAAAGCCATTAATTTGAATGATGTTTTATGATGCCACTCTTGGGTCGTTCGTAAAGCCGCATTCGATTTTTATGCCGATTAACCTTGAGGGTCGTACTGTCTTGATGTATATGATGCGCTTGATGGACCCTCTCGTGCTGTCTTTGACAAGTTTGAAGTGTGAGGATCCAAGAGTTTAGCTACTATAGCTGAAAGCCCAAGCAATCACTCCCCAAAGGCATGTGCAAAATCATCCACACTTTTTTCTAAGAACAAAAATCATTTTAATTTAAACAAGACGGAACTGCCACTAGTGTTCAGGAATTACAGTAAAATAAAAGACTATATACAGAGGTATAGAAGAAAGGAAAAAAATCTAATAGGATTAGACAAGATACTTGTTTTCAAATTTTAAGGCGAATTGGCATGGCGAAGGAAGCATTCCAGAAGTTGAGTAAAGTATTAAGAAACAGGACAATTTTGCTAGAAACTAGGAAGAGAGTACTGGATTGCTACGTGCTGTCCGTCCTTCAATATGGCAGTGAATGCTGGACAATATCATCAAAGATGAAGGAAAAACTTGAAGCAACTGAAATGTAGTTCTACTGAAGGATGCTGCGAATATCATGGATCGAGCAAGTGAGCAATGATGAGGTTTTGGAAATTATGGAAACAAAAAGGAAATTGATACTGAGCATCAGGAAAAGACAGCTGAAATTCCTGGGACACGCAATGAGGAAGGAAGGCCTGGAGAATCTGATACTAACAGGCCAGATAGAGGGAAAAAGAGACAGAGGAAAACAACGGATAACATATTTAAAGGACTTAATCAGGTGGATGACGGAACGAGGATTGCATGGTGTAACAGGAGAAGGCGTGCTCAGAGCCACTAGGGATAGGGAAAAGTGGAAGGCCATGATCGCTTACGTCCTGAAGGGTCAAGGCACATGGAAAAAGAAGAAGTAGCTATTGCGTAAACAAATAAACCGAAGGGAGTTCTACAGGCGGAAAGTGCGGGAAAAGAAACTGTTCGCGTAAAAGTGGTACTTACATTTAATCAGATCAATGGTAAAAGGCTGGGACCGAGATGCCAATCCAGTCTGTCAGTTAAGTGCAATACGATCATGTCTCGAAAGTGACATGACTGACTGGGCAGAAAATTATTCCGTAGAAATTTGCCATTACTTTCTGCGGTAGACTGGTACCCAGCCAACGCTATAGAACCAAATCTGTCCGGTTATTTAACCCATAACTGGAGGGAAGAGATGGATTAACACCTTTTCCAAGGGTATTTGCGTGTAAGTGAATGCGAGGAATTCAGCTTGGAATTTGAACTCAGATCACCAATCCAGTAGTATGCCTAAATTCACGTGGTCGGGGCTAGAGAGAAAAAGTCCCTGAGTTACCGAGAAAACACCCGACGTTGGTAAGAAAGTGACTGAATTCGAAATTCCAAGTCAAAACCGATTACATTACAGATTATTCTTTCTATTTCGTTGAAAATCTCGAGATGAATAGCTGGAGCACACGACCAGATATCGCAAGAGCATTCAATGCACGGACGAATGGTAGATTTCTAAATGTGCAAAATTGATTCTGAGAAGAAAGAAAAGCTTCTGGCCCGACACAGACCCAACATTTCTAGCTATTGATTCACCTATATATCCTATATATTCGTTCCACGAAGTCGGTTGAAAAATTGTGGCCAAGGAGGCACACTGTGTTGATTTTATGAATGCTTGCATTAGTCGGTAAGAAAGCTTCTCTATGGTGATTATAGAAGAATAGTTTTGTTTTATAGGCATTAAAATTTACAAGCCATTTCCTGCTCCAGATAACCACCATTAAATAGAGGTCCGTTTTAAGTGCAGCATCTATGTTTACTTTGTCTACCTTGACAGATTTCCTCTTGAGACGGGAGTAAATGGTGGTGTAGATGCCTAGTTAGGAACTAATGACATCAAAAATATCATTGATGAAGACAAGACACACCGTCGGATTGTGAGGTCAGCACAATATTCACCTTATAACTCCTCAAGAAAGGGACATATATTGAGTTTTACAACCCTGTTTATTTTTGTCTGCCAACTGGACCCTTAATTGTTCATACACCTTATAGTAAAAACTGTATTTGACTCCATTTTACTAGGAATATCACCGTTTAGACTAGAAATAGATAAAATTGATAATTTTTCATGATATCTGGCGTTTTCTTCTTAGATGATCTTTGAGGTCAGTCTCACCTAACCTATATTATTATTCGAGGAATTTTAATTGTCGGTCACATATGAAAAATATGTTGGACTTTCCGTTCTGTGGTTATGTCTGAAAATATAAACACACTCAAACTCATATATACACAGAGTAAATCATTCACATCTACACTCAAGAGTTCATGTGTATCAGTTAAATGTCATACGTGACATGTCTCAAAAGAGAGATGACTCACCAAGCAGAAGATTTTTCAACAGTAAGTTGCCATTACCTTTCTCTTGATTTTCTGCGGTAGACTGGTGGCCAACCAAGGCTGTAGAACCCAATCTGGCTTGCTATTTAACCCATAGCTGGAAGGAGAAGAGACAGATTAATACCTTTCCTCAGGGTATTTGCGCGTCAGTGAATGCAATGAATTCAACTGAAATTTGAATTCAGCTTAGCGATTTTTCGTTCAAAGTCGATATCCAATGTACCATCCATGCACATCCAAACACGCATATCAGTAGGTTAAGTGCCATAAATGATATACGCTTGGGCGATCATGTCTCGAAAGAGACATGACTGACTAGGCAGAAGATTTTCCTGCAGTATGTTGCCATTACTTTCTGCATTAGACTGGTTGACAGGCAAGGCTATAGAACCCAATATATCCTGTTATATATAACTGGAGGGAAGAGACGGTTTAATATATTTTTCAATGTTATTTGCGCGTAAGTGAATATATCAGTCAGTCAGTTAAGTGCCATACGTGAAACACGCTTGAGCGATCATATCTCGAAAGAGACATGACTGACTGGGCAGAAGATTATCCCGCAGTAGGTTGCCATTGCTTTCTGCGGTAGACTGGTTGCCAGCCAAGGCTATAGAATCCAATCTGTCTTGTTATTTAACCCATAACTGGAAGGAAGAGACAGATTAATACCTTTCCCAAAGGTATTTGCGCGTAAGTGAATACAATGAATTCAACTGGAATTTGAACTCGGCTCCCCGAATTAAAAAAATACACCATAGAGAAAATCAGTATATTTTAAAAATGTGTACACAGGTGCAAGGTAAAACAAACAACAGAAAAACGATTTTGTCGATAAAATACTATATTCAGTCGAATGTTAGAAGCAGCTGAATACACAAAACAGATAGCTTTCGTTCGCATCGGCCAGCACGTCTACTATAGTAGTTATCAATTATCCTTTGATATTATAGAGCTACTAGATCTAAAGGATTGTAATAAGGGAGGTCGGAACAGCTCACACTGAGACATTGGTCTCTAGTTGCTCACAATCTCCAGGAATATTACAGAGCAACGCGTGCAACATCAATGATACGAGAGTACTAATAGCGAACAGCCATCTTTCGTTTCTCCTGCTGACATTATCTTTTCGCTGTGCTTCGTGTTTAGCGATCACGGTAAATTTTTATATTTCTATGTGAATTTGGAAGCTGTCTTATTAATGCTCTCGAAGTCTGAAATATAAATGATATCGTTAAAATGTAATGCATAACACATGTTACTATATTATTATCTATTTATTTCCAATAAATGTCTGTGCCCAAACGCATGAAATATATATATATATATATATATATATATATGTATGTAGGTCATAGTTATTATACTTACCCCCTACAGCATAGTAGCAGCAGTTCCCAGACCAATCCCTCATGTCACTATACACTCAATTGAACAAATAACCCACTACCACCATTCCTTCTCGGCCTACAGCCATGTGCGACACAAAAAATGGACCTGTCTAATTTCCTCTGTATAACTCCACTCTGTTAATAATAATTTAAATGTTCTATGTTCACTGAACATTAAATGTTCATCCTTTGATAATGGCTTATGTAAGCCGAAAGCTCAGACCTGATAAAAAATCAATATTTATTGCGATGTCTTGTCGTCTTTCCATGACAACACTATCAAGCTAATCAGATCATACGAACGGATCTTACACAAAATAAATAGACAAAACTTGTCTATATTATTCAATGAAACCTGTATTAAAGAAAAAATGCTGCCAAAATACACACCATATATATATATATATATATATATATATATATATATATGTATATATCGTAAAATTAATTATAGTAATAATACCAATATTAACAGAACTAATTCTTTCTAAGGTTAGCAATAATTAAACTACAACTGAAATCGTCTTGAAACACACCGGGAACTAACCCGGAAGGAAAAAAGGGGAAGAAAAAAAGAAACAAACGAAGTATCTGAACAAAAAGTCAAGTATTCGTGAGAAAAAAACAAAAAAACAAAACGAAAACCTTAACAATAAAGAGCTCAATACGAAAGCAGAGCACACAAAGCACTCAAAGCGAAAGTATAGCAAACAAAATCGAAAATCTAAGGTTCGATATATAATATATATATGTAATAAAATCATACATATATATGTAATAAAATTATATAGTTATTAATGAAGTTAATATATTAATATCGATGTAAATATTGTTATCTATTTACAGAGCCAAATATGTCCATTCTCAAATAAACTTTGAAAATCACGTGTCGCATGATCATTTCCACGAGGAATTCTAGCGTTGTCAGCGATAAAAAAAAACCTTTATTATTATTATATATATCGAAAATCTAAGAGCACCTTGATTGAGCACTCTGGAAGAATGGCGAACTGTGAAAAAGCAGTAGCTACTCTAGCATTTACGTACGGCTCATTCAGTAATGAATTAGAGCACTCTGGCTACTGGCGTATGATACATCATACGCTAAAAGTCTGCCTCCTTCTACCTAGCGCTCATAGCTCTGAGGTCGAATCACCGACTGACGCCAATTCGTTCGGGTTTCAATCGGATTAAAAGTAATCGGCTGTCTAACCGTACTGATGAGCTGTGATACAGCGAAACAGATCTGTCTGCAGATGACTATATATATATATATATATATAATGTATCGAGGCAGCAGATAATTTTCTAAACATATACTGTTAAATATAAGAGACAATGAATGTCTATTATTTTAAATCATCAGCCGTTCTAAACATCGTATTTTGGCTTTAATTCAGGTGAAGATGAATATGGCTCATGTGAGCCGAAAGCTGGAACAAATTTAATAAAATATTCTCCAAATGTTAAAGAAGTTTTGTCTTTATTATCACCTGAAATTTAAGCCAAAAATGATGTAAATTTTACTTTTAACCTTTCCTTCATAGTAACGGTTTCCTGAATACACCAATTACATTTAAGGTTTTTAACCTTAACCCTGAAATTCTATTTTGTGTTCCTTTTCCAATCTTGCATTCGTTTTCCTTTGTTTCATTCCATATCACTAAAAGACTTTTCCTTCTTGTTCTATTACATATTCAATAAAGAACTCATTGAAATATTCATAACTTACAGCTAAGTTTCTGTGACTTACTTTTAAGGTTTGAAATGATTAAATAGGAGAAATGTTTTCCCGAATGAACGCATTTATTACCTGTCTAAAGGCGCTTGGACAGCAAATAATTTTTTTCTCTAGTCATTTTCAAAAGAGGCGTTTCTTCTGAAACCACTTCATTCACAACGATTGGTTGTGAGTGCGACACGCTCGACATGGACGACAAGCACAATATTTCACTGTGATACCGACGCGAATGAATTTATTTTGAATCGTCGTCGCATTTCACCAATTTATTTGCTTTCAATGCGGAGAAAAATACAATATAAATTTTCCAGCATATTATTTTTGTTTCCTTTCATCTTTTGAAATTCTGTTAAGTATTACCAAGTATTATTCAATTCAAGTACGTTTTATTCTTCTTCTATGTACCCTGTCCCTTCAGAACGTAGGCGATCATGGTTCTCCACGTCTCCCTATCCCTTGTGGCTCTTAGTATGTTTGTTCCTGTTACACCATGCAACTCCCGTTCCGTCATCCACCTGAACAGGCTCTGCAAATATTTTATCCGCTGTCTCCCTCTGTCTCTCTTTCCTTCTATCTGGCCAGTCAGTATCATGTTCTCCAAGCTCTCCTTCCACATTGCGTGTCCCAGGAACTTCAGTTGTCTCTTCCTGATGCTCAGTATTAATTTCCTTTTTGTTGCCATTCTTTCTAACACCTCATCGTTGCTTGCATGCTCAGTCCACGATATCCGCAGCATCCTTCTGTAGAACCACATTTCCGCTGCTTCCAGTTTTGTCCTCATTTTCGATGATATTGTCCAGCATTCACTGCCGTATTGAAGAACTGACATCACATAGCAATCCAGCACTCTTTTCTTTGTTTCTAGTGAAATTTTCCTGTGTGTTAGTACTTTACTCAGCTTCTGGAACGCGTCCTTTGCCATGCCAATTCGCCTTCAGATCTCTGTGTCGCACTTTCCATCTCCTGTTAGAACACTTCCTAGATATTTAAATTTTTGTACTGCTTTATTCTGGTATCTCCCACCTGTATTTGGCATTTTGGGTTGCACCTTTTGCTGATGACCATGCATTCAGTTTTCTTAAAGTTTATTTGTAGTCCTTTTTTGTCACATTCCACCGCTACCTTCTGTAGGATGTCTTGTAGTTTCCTTTCCGTGTCTGCAATTGAATCCGCCGTTCAATTGATTCCTATTGTAATTGAATTTGATAATAAGTACAAAGTAACCATGGCGATCCGCTCCGAGATGCTCGACTTGATGGCATTGCAGCAAAGATACCAGATTTCTTCCTTTGTTTGTTCAATAATGAAGGAAAGAAATTTTTTCAAGAATTTCTTTTGCTTTATTTCTTATTTGGAATTTTTTGGCGTCTAAAATAAGAGAGCGATGTAATGTGATGTTAAAAGATGTTGATAAGCGAATAATATTCTAAAAGATGGTTGCCTCGTTCTTTCATTTTTTGTTCATGTAAACATATTACAAGAGAAATATTACGAGAAATATTACTATATTACGAGAAATCGGGGAGCCGAGTTCGAATTCCAATTGAATCCATTGCATTCACTTACGCACAAATACCTTTGGGAAAGGTATTAATCCGTCTCTTCCCTCCAGTTATGGGTTAAATAACAGGGCAGGTTGGGTTCTATAGCCTTGGCTGGAAACCAATCTACCGCAGAAAGAAATGGCAACCTTCTGCCCAGTCAGTCATGTCTCGAAAGAGACATGATCGCCCAAGTGTGTTTCACGTATGGCACTTAACTGACTGAAACGTATTAATCATTTTATTATCATTTGTTCCACTTACACTATCTGTTCAAATCTATCTATGCATCTTTGTTATCAATTCACCTCAAGCAAGGCGATAAAGCGACTGTGAAGCAAACTTTACTGAGTATAAAAGAATCTAAAAAATCATTATTAAAGAGAGAGGGGAATAAAAGAACAGGATATTTATTAGAGAATATAAGACGACGATTGATATTTATATGTTTGATGGTCAAATTTGTCTGAAAAACAAGGATTTGCAAGAATGTTTCTCAAGCGAGAAGTGAGAGATACGAAAGTGTTAGCATGAGACTTATGGTTAATAATTTCAACTGTAAAATGATTTGATCTAGATGCCGTTCTAGTTAGTCAGTTAAATGGCATACCTGATACAAGCTTGGGTGGTCATGTCTCGAAAGAGACATGACTGACCGGGCCGAAGATTTTTCTTCAGTAGGTTGCCATTACTTTTTGCGGTACACTGGTTGCCAACCAAGGCTAAAGAATCCGATCTGTCCAGTTAGTTAACCCATAGATGGAGGAGAAGAGACGGAATAATAGTTCTGGGTAAGTAAATGTAACGAATTCAACTGGAATTTGGCTCTCTGATTCCTCATTTCGAGTCGATAACTACAACGTATAGCGATTTAATTCGGCCCTTAAATTCATCACGTCGTGGTATCTACATCATTCGGACTGTTGTCTTCATCTTTGTTGCCATTTGTATAACGTTTCGGCCGTTGTACGCTCCGACCTTCTTCAGGTGCTAGGAATTTCGAACAGAACCCTTTATTGCAATTACTGGGGTATATAATCTCTATCCCTTTAGCGTTCGAAATTCCTAGCACCTAAAGAAGGCCGGAGCGTACAATGGCCGAAACGTCGTACAAAAAACAACAAAGACGAGGACAATGGTCCGAATAATGTAAATACTGTACTTCATCTCAGAAATATAGACAAATATAATCGATAACATTGCAGATTCTTCTTTGTGGTTTGTCAAAAATCTCTAAAACAGCAGAAGCAGAAAGCCATATGTGACAGTAATATTTAATTCATGGACGATTGGTAGATACAGAGAGGAAAGATAGGTTTTGGTGATTAAATTTGTCTAGCACGACACAGGGAAACAATTTTCCTAGCAGCTATCATAAAATTTAATTCAATATAACCATTCCCGTTCATGTCAGAATAAAATGTTAACTCGAGATGGCGTAATGTGTTGCTGTCCTCGAGGTTAGCAGGTTAGCATTTGAAAGTGTAAAAAAATTCTCTACGACGATTAAAACTGAGCAGCTTCGTTTTTGAAGCGTTAAAATGAATAAACTATATTTTACCCCAGTTCACAATTGATTGTAGGTCATTTTTGAGATCAGCTGACTATATGACCTCATCTAACCAGTAAAACTTGCCATTATGGCAGGATAAAATAATTATGTCGTTAGCATAGATATCAATAGCTGAGGTTCCTGGGAAACGTAACGAGCAAAGAAGGTTTGGAGAATATTATACTCACAGGACGGATAGAAGAATGAGGAACAGGGGAAAGCAGCGTGAGGCATACTTGATAGGCCTGAGCAAATGCATGGTAGAGTGGGATTTTGGAGGGATACCAAAGAAGAAAAATATTAAGAGCGACAGGAGACAGGGGCAAGTCTATGATCACCTACGTCCTCAAGGAATATGACACATGTAGAGTTTGAATTTGACTTTAGTTTAACAGTATATCAACCTCTGTGGGTTATTGTTAGGGCGTTCTCCACGATTTTAATGATAAATGAACTATTCCATACACTACAAATAATGGTAGTGTCAAGACCTCGGTGTTGTTCGCGGCAATGTCAGTTGGCATTTGCCTCTGCAACTGCGACACTGTCAGCTCTCTGCCTTTGGGTAGAAGGCGCTCTCTGCTTCCGAGCAGGGAGCAATCACCCAGTCGTGATTCCGCCGAAGGGTAGAATCACGACTGGGCAAAAATAGACAGACATTTTTTGGCCGGGCCATATAGCCCTGAAATCCCACTTATAACTGACCATGTGTCACATATTGCCCTTAGTGGAAGGGATAACTAAATATAGTTGGCGGTAATGTCAGTTGGCATTTGCCTCTGCAACTGCGACACTGTCAGCTCTCTGCCTTCGTGTAGAGGGCGCTCTCTGCTTCCGAGCAGAGAGAACTAACCCAGTCGTCGTTCCGCCGAAGGGTAGAATCACGACTCGGGAAAAATAGACAGACATTTTTTGGCCCGGCTATATGGCCGGGAAGACCCACTATAAAATGACCTTTTGTCACATCTAACCTTGCGTGGGAAGGTTGGTAAATACTGTTGGCGGTAATGTCAGTTGGCATTTGCCTCTGCAACTGCGACACTGTCGGCACTCTGCCTTCGGGTGAAGGGCGCTCTCTGCTTCCGACCGGGGAGCAGTGGCACAGTCGTGGTTCCGCCGAAGGGCGGTGTCACGACTGGGCAAAAGTAGACAGACATATTTTGGCCGGGCCATATAGCCCGGAAACCCCAATTATAACTGACCATTTGTCACATGTTGCCCTTAGTGGGAGGGACAACTAAATATAGTTGGTGGTAATGTCACACTAGCGATATACCAGTGCTAGAGTGATTGGAACTGTGTTAACAAGTCAGTCGGATACTTCCGGTAGTCAACTGGAAGTGATTTTAAGTTGTTTTTTTTTAATGTTCAATTATAGTGAAAATGTGGGGTTTTAATGTTTATTTTTAATGTTCAATTATAGTGAAAAGGTGGGGTTTTAAGTTTTTTTTAATGTTCAATTCTAGTGAAAAGGTTGATTTAGTCAGATTTTAATTAAATTTTTATTTTTTTTTTATTTTAGAAAACTGAAAATATCTTCTAGTTTTATCTTCAATAATGTTTTGCTGATAATTTTTTCCTTTGAAAAATGTGTTATAGTAATAATTTCTTTTTAAAAATGTATTGCTATTAATATGTTTCCTTCAAAAATGTATATTTTTCTATAAAAGTTTATTTTTATGTATTTGTTTCTATAAAAGTGTATTTTTATGCTTTTATAGTGTTTTGGCACCAGCTTGGGGTTTAACTATTTGCTCATAGCTGGGATCCTAACAGGTGCTACTACTCCGGGTCAAGGTTGATCTAGGAACAACAGCAATTAAGAGGTGGTTCCATGCTTCTCACAACCTCCCAATGAGAGGCCTTGCTGCCAGATGCAGGATATCGTCGTCGATGAAAATAATGAACAAAATAAGTTCAAAGATAGATTGCTCGAAGACGCTGACATTAATCTAAAATAAGATCTTGAAGATCTTTAGTTCAAAAGATATTTCATTTCGCATTTTGGCTAGAAATAATGAATCAAATGAAACATTCGTTCAGAAATAGCATAACCTTTCAGCTTGAAGACAAGACCAACATTCAAAGCCCTATCAATCGCCTTCGAAATATCCAAAGCAGACGCCTGACCTTCACCTTTCCTATCTAAATATTAGCAAATTCTTTCAACAGTGATATTAGTGGTATGAAAGAAAATTCCGTGATGTGATATGATTAAACAATTCAGAGTTATTTAGAGATTCTTGGACTTACCAAAAACTGTTAAAAGACTGACTATCTATCTATCTATCTATCTATCTATCTATCTATCTATCTATCTATCTATCTACTGTCTGTTTATTTATATCTATCTATCTATCTATCTATCTACTGTCTGTTTATTTATATCTATCTATCTATCTATCTATCTTCAGTTTGTTCATATCTATCTATCTCTGTCCGTTCATATATCGAATTATTCAATGTATGTTTGTTATTACTAGAAATGAGTGGTGCTATAATTAATACTTCTATCAGCTTGGACCAGAACTTAAATTTAAGTTGTTTTTTTTTTTACACCGAATTTTAAAATTTCCAGTATATTATCTACGGAGATTCTTGTGAGCAGTGGAATCTGTTTTTTTTTCCTGACTTTCCTCGATGTTACCCTAGCAGATAGAATCATAACTCTTAAGTTGATGGTATGGATGGGAGCAGATCTCATGGCTTTCACAGTTAGGTTGAGTTCTGTTCTTAGGACGGAAACATACTTGTTAACTATAAGAAATCTTCACAGAGGGCGGAAGTGCAAGCACCGAAAACTGACTATGAAAGTGTTAAACGCCGTACGTGTGTGGTAGTTTATTCTAAGGATTAGCCAACTGTTTCAATCCATTTCCTAGAAATCATCCTCGTTTTTGGACTTCTGACAATTTTCCATAGATTCTCAATATCGGGTACTTACTTGAATCGTTGTAGCTATCACTCCCCAATTAGGTTACGTAATCTTGTGTAGGATGTGCGTTTTGGTGCAGTAGATATCGACGACAAATCGGGGAGCCGAGTTTGAATTCCAGGTGAATTCCCTTCATTTACTTATGGGCAGATACCCTTGGAAATGTATTAATACGTCTCTTTCTTTCAGTAATGGCTTAAATAACAGGACAAATTGGGGTTTTATAGCCTTGGTTGGCATTCAGCCTATCGCAGAAAGTAATGGCGACCTACTGCGGCAAAATCTTTGGTCCAGTCACTTATGTCTCTTCGAGACATGATCGCCCAGGCGTGTATCACGTATGGCACTTAACTGACTGAATCTTGTGTATTCCGATTAGTCCATCACTACCACTGTTTTTCTTGTCTTTTGGCAAGATATTGATCGTGTTTTGATAGCCATTTCTTCTTCTTAGATTAGTCACCTTAACCCCTTCCCTATATATATATATATATATATATATATATATATATATAGGGTGTCCGAGAAGTCGCGCATCATATACTAATTTTTGTTTTTTATATGTTTCAGATTTGATCTGATATGGGTGAGATACTAACAGTACAAGAAAGAGTGAAATTGTTTTTTTTATGTTTGGAAGAGGCGGGACAACATTTCGTTCTGTAGCTCAAGAATTCAACCGCCAACCTTCTTGAGCGAGAAAAACCATTGAGCCATACCACTGTCTGTCGTTTGATCAAACGCTTCCAAAAAAACTGGGTCAGTTGCTGACCGTGAGAAATGTGGTCGACGAAAAGGTGCAACTGATGAAGAGATATCCACCATGGTTCTGACGAATGTTGCTAGAAGCCCCGTGAAATCTGTAAGGAAAATAAGCCAGGAACTAACGATTAGCAAATCATCAGTACATCGTATTGTTAAAGAGCATTGATGCATATGTTAATGCAGTGGGTGAACAGTTTGAACATCTGTCATGATTATGATTAATAAAATTGATATTCATATGTATTTTTTCTAAAAATCTGGATGGTGCGCAACTTCTGGGACACCTTATATATATATATATATATATATATATATATATATATATATATACACGTTATTCCATGGTTAATCGGAAGTATGGGCTTATTTCAGGCAAACATTCTTCAGCTTCCATCTTCCGTACAATAAAGACGGAAGCTGAAGAAAGTTCGCCTGAAATAAGCCTAAACTTCCGATTAACCATGGAATAACGTGCCTGTTTTAATTTTTACATCTATTTCCTCTATATGTATGTATATACATATATATTTAGAGCTCTCCTAGAGAGTTTTCATACCACTTTATGTACAGGATACTCCTTTGGATTCTTCTATATCTACACCGACTATTTATATATATATATATAACTAAAAAACAAAACAGACTCATCAACAATAATTTTCTTAATTACATACATTTTCTGCACTATTGTAAGAACTGCAACCTTGAAACTTCTGAATATCGTTTCTTATGTCTTTATCTATGAGTGTATCAAATTTGATTAAAATCGGACCACTCCTTCTAGAACACGATTTTTTCGATTATTGATTTTCGATATTTATTGGGGGTTTCTCGACACAAAACCTAGCTAAGAACACTCGCAGACGCTTATAGTACGACTGTGTAAATTTTCAAGAAAATCGGTTCATCCGTTTCGGAGTCTATAGCAAACGGACACACACGCACACACAGAGACACATACACACACAGACAAAGTTTCATTTATAAATAAGTTTAGATTATGAATGGAAATGAATGACAAAGGGGGGGATATGTAATGCGTTTCATTCTCGAAAAAGAACAAAACAATGTTTTTATTGATGGAATCAAATATTTTGTGAAGAGAGAACAAAAATCTAAAAAATATCAAGTTCCAGAGACGTCTAACATCTATTGTTTTTGCCGTCCGATGCGTCTAGATGTACAGCCTAACCAAGAATTTGAATGATATTGATTAAGTTGTAGATTCCTGCCCATATATATATATATATATATATATATATATATATATATATATATATACTCCAATGAACTTATATCACTGGTGCCTCTTAGATATGAATTTACACGAGCTGCTAGATTAGCAACTATGACCCACCCTTTTACAGTGAAACTGATAAAATGTAACTGCAATTTCTACTCTACCAGCTTCTTTTCTCGCACCTTCCACCTGTGAAATTCCTTTCCATATACATGTTTCCCCTACAGCTACAATCTCCAGGAATTGAAATGTAAGATCACTAGACGTCTCCTATCTCACTAACTCGCATACATTCTCTCAAGCTCTTTTTTCATCTACTCCACCCCTATTCTCAGTATTCTCATCAGTCTATTACCCTCCTCCTGACATTTCCTATAACTAACCCCTCTTTCTCATCACTTTTTTCTATGTAACCCCCTGTGCAACAGTGGCAGCAGAATGCATTGCTTGGGGCGAGATGATTTAAATATATATATAATCTCTCTCTCTCTCTATCTATCTCTCTCTCTATCTATCTATCTATATATATATATATATATATATATATATATATATATATATTCTATCAATCAAGAACATTAGATAGACTGAAGAAGTTCTCCTGAAAGACGAAACGTGATTCATATGATTGTATCAATTTTTCATTCAACTTCCCGCTTTAAGAATAGGATTTCTTTTTTTTTATATTTGCGTTATTTCACTAATTCTTAGGATGTTAAATTCTGTTCTATTTGAGAGTACATTCTAACTACAGCATCCAAATTAATTTAAAACTATATTTTCTTGCTTGAACATTAGAAATCAATGTTGTGACATGAATAATTATAACACAATTGAAATATAAAAAAACAAGGAGTCTTCTGGAAATACATATTAATATATTCATCATTACTACAGGAAAAAAAATTAATATAGCACTTTTTCATTACGTTGTACGTCGTTAGATTGTAGAAAGTTATTTTTGGGTGCAAATACCCCTAAGACTTACAAAAAATATTCCTAAAAGTAACACAAAGCTTCAAAAATATTAACATTTTTGTTCTCTATAGCCAAAAGAAACTAACAACGTATGATATTTTAAGTCAGCCGTATATAGACTGAACTGTCGCCCGGTTCACACTCCACCCACGTCTATTGAACAGGTGTAGAGGCTCATCCCTTGTTCCCTGTTTAGGACGTGGTTTCCGGTTTTCTCTTTTCCAATCTATTCACTCTTACGTAGCCCCCCTGCACACCAGTGGCCTTACCGCCTTGCTTGGGGTGATGTGATTAAATATATATATATATATATATATATATATATATATATATATATATATAAATTAAAATAGGATTAATTCAAGGATGTTGAATGACCATTTCGATATGAAAATCCCCACGGGGGATAACACATCACCTCAGCAACAAAAAAATCCTTTCAGAAACTGGAGAAAAATCAGTCTAATTTACCCTTTTAAATAGATTTGCAAAGAAATTAAAAAAAGAAAAAGAAAAAGATAAAACAAAATAACATCAAATAAACAAGAAAAGAAAAATTGGCATCGTCTGGGTTCGCAACAAAAGGAAAGAGAATTGCAACTTAAAAAGAACAGACGGCGTGTTGTGGCGCAACTTCACCGCGAAGTTGCAGTGACCGGTTTGGCCGGAAGTTAAACACGGAACACAGAAGGTAGGATCAAAGCGGTGTATTAAAATAACCAGAACATAGATACAAAGTAAGTGTTAGTAATAAGAAATAGTAAGCTCGAACAGTACACTTATGTTGCTTATTACCCGACTAATAGCTGGCTTTAACTGTGCACTAACTACATCCATAAGTGTCTACCGGAAATTATATGTAACAAGAGGAAGAGTCCCCTCCTCGTAAGAGGGCACCATAACAATATATATATATATAGAGAGAGAGAGAGAAAGAGAGACATTGGGCTCTACACGCAACAACGATAGTCTGTTTCATGCTTAAACACAATCTTCAAAGACTGGTAACCGGGTGTCGCTGCTGCGTATGTCCACTTCATATTTACGTACCCTCTATTCCTGATATTGTGTACTTTAAAGTATATTTTTATCATATATATTTTGTCGGGTAAGTTCTTAGCACCCATCTCCTCAGACCAAAAGAAATTCAAATGGTTTAATTTAATCAACACATTCAAAACAACAGGAAGACTAACAGTATGATACATAAATTAATTTTTCCGAGTGTTATCAGGTTACAGCCTTAAAAGTTAAAAAGGTGAAAAGTAAAGTATACAAGAGGGACAATCAACAAGTTTATCTTCAAAACCTGCCTGGTGGCAAACGCTGCTGGTGGTGTCAGGGGTGTCGGTCCCGCCATAGCCACCAAAACCGTGACATCATCCCTGGTCGACGGCTAATGAAGACAGGGTATCGCACGTGCTAACACACGTTGTATGTTACAAATGGTATACAAAGACAAAATGTACCAATGAACAGAATGTGTCACAACAAAGAAGATACATCCAAACACACACACACACACACACACACACACACACACACACACACACATATATATATATATATATATATATATTCAAATTTACTTATGGCCATTTCAATGGGAATATTTAACACCTTATCTCGTCAGCTAGACCAAAACTTTTTTTATATACATACCATTTGTTTTAGATAAACATGTTAGATTCAATAAATTTTCTGAATGGATTTAACTAAGGTTGGCTATGTATTATAACATTTTAGACATATCTTTATAGTTGCTGATATTGTTATGATTTGGTTTTCAAGACACTTTCCCTTAATGAATTATAATCTTTTTTTTAATTTGGGTGGCATTAGTAAAATTTTTATCTTATCATTCTGTTGAACTTCAAACAATATTTGATCTAAACTTAATGTCAAATCCTTAAACGGAACGAATAATACTAAAAGATCATTTTAATATAAAATATTAAAGTGATAGATCTATATAGAGAGCTTAGTGGATATTACCCAGAGCAATATGATATACAAAAATAAAAACTTAACACCTCATCTAAAGTGGTTATAAATTATAATTTATTTTGATGGGTAAGTTTTTAGCACCCATCTCTTCAGGCCACAAAATATTAAAATGATTTAATTTCATCAAAACATTAAAAAATACCCAGGAAGACAAGCAGTATGAACTAGAAGTAAATTTTTCGGGTGTTATCAGGTTAGAGCCTGTTTGAAAAATAGCATGTTTCTTTAGATAACCTCATTTTTGGCATAAAAACTTGGTTCCAATATTTGAATAATCAATACCAGCCAAATTTTAAATGTGTCTGAGGTTCTGATGTTACTCCTGTTCTTGTTTTTACGCTGTGCACAGAGTATCAAAATATCTATTTTTTTATCATGACATTTTGCAAACGCCATGTTCTCCAACAGGTAAGATTAATTTCAGGAATTGAAAACTGCTGTGTAGCTACAGATAACACATAACTTTTCATTATTTGCAAGATTGCTATGACATGATAGAGCACTTATATCATATTGATCAGGAAGACCCAGCAAAATAAAAAAAAATAAAATTTAAAAAGATAACGAAGTTAGTTTCTTCAATTCTTTTACTCCTTTTATATTTAAAGAAATAAAAATAAAATGAATTTTAATTCTTTTGCTTTTTTTTATATTTATAAAAATTAAAATAAAATAAATTTTAATTTTTTTTCCCCTTTTATACTTATAAAAATAAATCAAAATAAAATTTAATCTTTTGCCCCTTTTATAAAAATAAAAATAAAATATATTGGGATCATTCTCTCCTGCTGACTCCAATTTAAATATAAATTTGAAAAGAAACACATTAAAAGAAATTCAGTGAACTCATATGCCGTAGAGAAGCTCGGTGAACATGTCATTGTCTTGAAAAGCATTACATATTCAGTTCGCTTCTGGTGAGTTTCAATTACTTTCCAGTAATTTCCTTCTTCTTTATGCTACATAAATTATTTGCCACCATGTAATAGGAATAGTATCAGTTCGGTGCAAAAGCTTTTGTCGATTTAAAATTTCACTTGGAAATGAAAAACTGTGTGATTTTGAAAATCTTTATTCATAACAATAACGACCTTTGCTCTCTAGAACTTGATTCCATCTGACAACAAGCTTATAAATGCCTCGCCTGTAAAATTCTTTAGGTTTTGATATGAATTATGAATGTAACTCATGTTCAATCTCCTCTCGTGATGTTAACCTAAGGCTATCTAAATGATTTTGTAATCCTCGAAATAAGTGATAATCCGAGGGAGTTAGGTCAGGAGGATATGCAGGATGGGGCAAGATTGCACTTCTCATCACATCTAACATGCCTACACAAAAATAGTGTCTGAAGGTGTCGTGAAAGCAAAGATTCGCAGCAAGAAACACGCTGTCGTAGGTTCTCTGGAGAACATGGGTAAGAATATCGCAGAAAAATATGAATGATGGTTTAATAATCTGAAAGAAAAAGTTATACATTAATCATGATGATATGGTTAAGTAATAACAATTTGCATAAAATAAATTACAATGATTTAAAATGCCCTTTTTACAAACCGGCAAAAACTTTTGCCCCGACCTCATACTTGGTATTGTATTTAAAATTAACTGAAGTGAATAATTTTCATTTTCAGATTTTTTAAGAGTATCTTTTATAACATTTATATCACGTAGTTTATTTGATTTAAGAGTATCTTTTAAATCACGTAGTTTATTTGATTTAAGAGTATCTTTTAAGAGTATCTTTTAAATCACGTAGTTTATTTGATTTAAGAGTATCTTTTAAATCACGTAGTTTATTTGATTTAAGAGTATCTTTTAAGAGTATCTTTTATATCACGTAGTTTATTTGATTTAAGAGTATCTTTTAAATCACGTAGATAATTTGATTTAAGTATCTTTTAAAAGTATCTTTAATATCACGTAGTTTATTTGATTGAGTATCTTTTAAAGTATCTTTTATATCACGTAGTTTATTTGATTTAAGGTATCTTTTAAATCACGTAGTTTATTTGATTTAGTGTCTTTTAAATCACGTAGTTTATTTGATTTAAGAGTATCTTTTAAATCACGTAGTTGTTGATTTAAGAGTATCGTTTATATCACGTAGTTTATTTGATTTAAGAGTATCGTTTATATCACGTAGTTTATTTGATTTAAAATCATCGTTTATATCACGTAGTTTATTTGATTTAAAGGTATCATTTATATCACGTAGTTTATTTGATTTAAGAGTATCGTTTATATCACGTAGTTTATTTGATTTAAGAGTATCGTTTATGTCACGTAGTTTATTTGATTTAAGAGTATCGTTTATATCACGTAGTTTATTTGATTTAAGAGTATCGTTTATATCACGTAGTTTATTTGATTTAAGAGTATCGTTTATATCACGTAGTTTATTTGATTTAAGAGTATCGTTTATATCACGTAGTTTATTTGATTTAAGAGTATCGTTTATATCACGTAGTTTATTTGATTTAAGAGTATCGTTTATGTCACGTAGTTTATTTGATTTAGTATCGTTTATATCACGTAGTTTATTTGATTTAAGAGTATCATTTGCTGTCACGTAGTTTATTTGATTGAAGTATCATTTATATCACGTAATTTATTTGATTTAAGAGTATCGTTTATGTCACATGGTTTATTTGATTTAGGTATCGTTTTATCACGTGATTTATTTGATTTAAGAAGTATCGTTTATGTCACGTAGTTGTTGATTTAGGTATCGTTTTATATCGTAGTTTATTGTTTGATTTAGAAGTATCGTTTATATCCGTAGTTTATTTGATTTAAGTACTCGTTTATATCACGTAATTTATTTGCCAGTTTAGGTATCGTTTATATCACATAGTTTTATTTGATTTAAGAAGTATCGTTTATATCACGTAGTTTATTTGATTTAGTATCGTTGTATCACATAATTTATTTGATTTAGAAGTATCGTTTATATCACGTAATTTATTTGATTTAAGAAGTATCGTTTATATCACGTAGTTTATTTGATTTAAGAGTATCGTTTATATCACGTAGTTTATTTGATTAGTATATTTATATCACGTGGTTATTTGATTTAAGAGTATCGTTTATATCCCTTAGTTTATTTTGATTTAAGAGTATCGTTTATATCACGTAGTTTATTTGATTTTAAGAAGTGTCGTTTATATCACGTAGTTTGTTGATTTAAGAGTATCGTTTATATCACGTAGTTTTGTTGATTTAAGAGTATCGTTATATCCGTAGTTGTTGATTTAAGAGTATCGTTTATATCACGTAGTTTATTTGATTTAAGAGTATCGTTTATATCACGTAATTTATTTGATTTAAGAGTATCGTTTATATCACGTAGTTTATTTGATTTAAGAGTATCGTTTTATATCCACGTGATTTATTTGATTTAAGAGTATCATTTATATCCGTAGTTTGTTTGATTTAAGAGTATCGTTTATGTCACGTAGTTTATTTGATTTAAGAGTATCATTTATATCACGTGGTTATTTGATTTAAGAGTATCGTTTATATCACGTAGTTTATTTGATTTAAGAGTATCGTTTATATCACGTAGTTTATTTGATTTAAGAGTATCGTTTATATCACGTAGTTTATTTGATTTAAGAGTATCGTTTATATCACATAATTTATTTGATTTAAGAGTATCGTTTATATCACGTAGTTTATTTGATTTAGATGTCGTTTATATCCGTAGTTTATTTGATTTAAGTATCGTTTATATCACGTAGTTTATTTGATTTAGTATCGTTTATATCACGTGATTTATTTGATTCAGAAGTATCTCGTTTATATCACGTAGTTTATTTGATTTAAGAGTATCATTTATATCACGTAGTTTATTTGATTTAAGAGTATCGTTTATATCCATGGTTATTTGATTTAAGAAGTATCGTTTATATCACGTAGTTTATTTGATTTAAGAGTATCGTTTATATCACGTAGTTTATTTGATTTAAGAGTATCGTTTATATCACGTAGTTTATTTGATTTAAAAAAATTATCGTTTATATCATATAGTTTATTTGATTTAAAATTATCGTTTATATCACGTAGTTTATTTGATTTAAGAGTATCGTTTATATCGCATAGTTTATTTGATTTAGAAGTATCGTTTATATCGTAATTTATTTGATTTAGGTATCGTTTGTATCACGTAGTTTATTTGATTTAAGAGTATCGTTTATATCACGTAGTTTATTTGATTTAAGAGTATCATTTATATCACGTAGTTTATTTGATTTAAGAGTATCGTTTATATCACGTAGTTTGTTGATTTAGAAGTATCATTTATATCACGTAGTTTATTTGATTTAAGAAATGTCGTTTATATCCGTAGTTTATTTGATTTAAGAGTATCGTTTATGTCACGTGGTTTATTTGATTTAAGAGTATCGTTTATGTCACGTAGTTTATTTGATTTAAGAGTATCGTTTATATCACGTAGTTTATTTGATTTAGTGTCGTTTATATCACGTGATTTATTTGATTTAAGAGTATCGTTTATATCACGTAGTTTATTTGGTTTAAGAGTATCGTTTATGTCACATAGTTTATTTGATTTAAGAGTATCGTTTATGTCACGTAGTTTGTTTGATTTAAAAATGTCGTTTATATCACGTAGTTTATTTGATTTAAGAGTATCGTTTGTATCACATAATTTATTTGATTTAAGAGTATCGTTTATGTCACGTAGTTTATTTGATTTAAGAGTATCGTTTATATCACGTAGTTTTATTGGATTTAAAAGTATCGTTTATATCACGTAGTTTATTTGATTTAAGAGTATCGTTTATATCATGGTTTATTTGATTTAAGTATCGTTTATATCACGTAATTTATTTGATTTAAGAGTATCGTTTATATCACGTAGTTTATTTGATTTAAGAGTATCATTTATATCACGTAGTTGCTTTGATTTAAGAGTATCGTTTATATCACATGGTTATTTGATTTTAGATAATTATCATAATTTATTGTTTGAATTTAAAAATGTGTTTATGTCGCATCAGTTTATTTTTGATTTAAGAGTATCGTTTATATCCGTAGTTTATTTGGTTAGAAGTATCGTTTATATCACGTAGTTTATTTGATTTAAGTGTCGTTTATATCACGTAGTTTATTTGATTTAGGTATCGTTATATCACGTAGTTTATTTGATTTAAGAAGTATCGTTTATATCACACATGTGTTGATTTAAGAAATGTCGTTTATATCACGTAGTTTATTTGATTTAAGTGTCGTTTATATCACGTAATTTATTTGATTGAAGAGTATCGTTTATATCACGTAGTTTATTTGATTGAAGTATCATTTATGTCACGTAGTTTATTTGATTTAAGAGTATCGTTTATATCACGTAGTTTATTTGATTTAAGAGTATCGTTTATATCATAATTTATTTGATTTAAGAGTATCGTTTATATCACGTAGTTTATTTGATTTAAGAGTATCGTTTATATCCACGTAGTTTATTTGATTTAAGAGTATCGTTTATATCCCACGTAGTTTATTTGATTTAAGAGTATCGTTTATGTCACGTAGTTTATTTGATTCAAATGTCGTTTATATCACGTAGTTTTATTTGATTTAAGAGTATCGTTTATATCACGTAGTTTATTTGATTTAAGAGTATCGTTTATATCACGTAGTTTATTTGATTTAAGAGTATCGTTTATATCACGTAGTTTATTTGATTTAAGAGTATCGTTTATATCACGTAGTTTATTTGATTTAGGTATCGTTTATGTCGTAGTTGTTTGATTTAAGAGTATCGTTTATATCGTAGTTTATTTGATTTAAGAAGTATCGTTTATATCACATGAATTTATTTGATTTAAAAGTATCGTTTATATCACGTAGTTTATTTGATTTAAAGAAGTATCGTTTATATCACGTAGTTTATTTGATTTAAGAGTATCGTTTATATCACGTAAGTTTTATTTGATTTAAGAATATCGTTTATATCACGTAGTTTATTTGATTTAAGAGTATCGTTTATATACGTAGTTTGTTTGATTTAAGAGTATCGTTTATATCACATGGTTATTTGATTTGAGTATCTTTTATATCGTAATTTATTTGATTTAAAATATCTTTTATATCACGTAGTTTATTTGATTTAGTATCTTTTTTTATGTCACGTAGTTTATTTGATTTAAAGTATCTTTTATATCACGTAGTTTATTTGATTTAAGAAGTATCTTTTATATCACGTAGTTTATTTGATTTAAGAGTATCTTTTATATCCCACGTAGTTTATTTGATTTAAGAGTATCTTTTATATCACGTGGTTATTTGATTTAAGAGTATCTTTATATCACGTAGTTTATTTGATTTGAGTATCTTTTATATCCATAGTTTATTTGATTTAGAGTATCTTTTATATCACGTAGTTTATTTGATTTAAGAGTATCTTTTATATCACGTAGTTTATTTGATTTAAAGGTATCTTTATCACCTAGTTGTTGATTTAAGAGTATCTTTTATCACCTAGTTTATTTGATTTAAGAGTATCTTTTATATCACGTCGATTTATTTGATTTAAGGTATCTTTTATATCACCTAATTTATTTGATTTAAGAGTATCTTTTTTTATATCACCTAGTTTATTTGATTTAAGAGTATCTTTTGTATCACCTAGTTTATTTGATTTAGAGTATCTTTTATAACATTTATATCACGTAGTTTATTCTTTTAGCCCAGATTTTTTTTAGATCAATCGGCAACATTGTGATAAAGATAAGAAAAAAATGGTTATACGTCCAACATGAAGTAGTTCGGCCTGTTGTCCTTATATTTATGGCTTCGTTTACGACGTTTTGGTCGTTGTACGTTTCGGCCTTCTTCAGGAATTTCGAAACGAACCAATTGTTTTGATAATTGATGTATATCATTCTCATTCGGCGTGCAATACCACTTCCAGATGCCATGTAATTATCTCTCTTTAACTGAACTTCCTAACTTATTTTTTCATCACTTCTGTAACCAGGTATTGAACACACTACTATTTGGGTCAAGTGACACGAACTAACCAACGCTTATATCCACGGGCCATGTGTTCTCGTGGATGGTATAGTTTCTATATAAACCAGACGTTGTCTCTACCGGGATTGAACAAACACAGATGTACATAATCAAGGGTTTGCAACAAGGATTATCTAGCGCTACTCTAACAGAGAGCCATAGAAACTAAATGTCAGCGATACTATCAAATTGTCTTAGTACCTTTCATACGAGGCGGCCTAGTTAGCCATGTAAAAGAAAATTCATCAAATATAATCAATCAGTCAGTTAAGTGCCATACGTGATACATGACTTGGGCGATCATGTCTTGAAAGAGACATGACTGACTGGGCAGAAGATTATCTAGCAGTATGTTGCCATTGCTTTCTGCAGTAGACTGGTGGCCAATCAAAATAGAACCCAATCTGTTATATTATTTAACCCAAAACCGGAGGGAAGAGACGGTATAATATCTTTCCCAAAGTATTTGTGTGTAGGTGAATGCAAGGAATTCAAATGGAATTCGAACTCGGCATCCCGATTTGTCGTTCCGTGTCGATATCCACTGCACCACAACGCACATCAGGTGACCAATAAATCTATCACTCACATAAGGTGGCCAAAGTTCTTCAATACGGCTGTGAATGCTGGACAATATCATCGAAAATGAGGACAAAACTGGAAGCGGCCGAAATGTGGTTCTACAGAAGGATGCTACGGATATCGTGGACTGAGCATACAAGCAACGACGAAGTGTTGGAGAGAGTGGCAACAAAGAGGAAATTGATGCTGAGCATCAGGAAGAGACAACTGAAGTTCCTGGGACATGCAATGAGGAAGGAGAGCCTGGAGAACCTGATACTGACTGGACAGATGGAAGGAAAAGACAGAGGAAGGCAGCGGATAACATATTTGCAGGGTCTGATCAGGTGGATGACGGAACGGGGGTTGCCAGGAGCAACAGGAGCAAACATACTAAGAGCCACAAGGGATAGGGAGACGTGGAGATCCATGATCGCCTACGTCCTGAAGGGACAAGGCACATAGAAGAAGAAGAAGAAGAAGAAGCAGGCCAATAAAAACTATCAGTCTGTTTCCGCAAATTACAAAACTCCCATTGTCGGTACTTATACTGTTTTTCCAGTGTTCTTTGCCATTATGCATGTAATATTGACTTACTCTGCAGATTGGTCCTGGGTATGACGATAAACTGCATCAGGAAGCAAGGCCTCTGATTTGGAGGTTGTGAGGAGCATGGAACCACCTCTTAATTGCTGTTGTTCCCAGGTCCACCCTGACCCGCAGTGGTAGCACCTATAAGGGCCCTAGCTATGGGTAAATAGTTAACCCCAAACCGAGGTCAAAATGCTATGAAAGTATTTACCAACAAAACTTTTCTTCGTGAAAAATATTACCAACAAAACGTTTTTGAAGGAAAGATGTTACCAACCAAAATACGTTTTTGAAGGAAAAACGTCCCCACCAAAACTACGTGAATGAAAAAAAAATATTACCAGCAATACATCTGACTCTCAACGAAACCGACTTTACAAAGAAAGTATATTCTATTCATACAAATCTTTTTTATTTTTTTATTTTAATCGTATCACCCCGAGCAAGGCGGTAATGCCACTGATGTGCAGGGGGCTACGTAATAGTAAAAAGATTGGAAAAGAGAAAGCCGGAAACCACATCCTAAACAGGGAACAAGGGGTGAGCCTCTTAACCTGTTCAATAGATGTGGGTGGAGTGTGAACCGGGTGATATAAATCTGTTGTAAAAATCTCGTCGGCATTAAATGACCCAAACCAAACCAAACCAAACTCTAGAGAAAACCACCTGTTCCCAGTTTTGATTTCGTTTGCATAAATTTAGATGTTAATCTCTCATTGCTTTTGTCTCTTCATTATGGCAACTACGATGAGGTCTAAAATATTTCCCATTGCTTTGTTAAGTGAAAAACATTTAAGTCAAATTAAAAAAAAAAACGACATATTAAATTCCTTAATAGTTTTCTCTCAAGAAAACCAGATTATTTTTTCGTACTGATAATAGAAGCGCACACGAAGTTAGAGTTTTCACTGTACACGAAGATCAAAACAAACAGTAAGAGGTTTGTTGCCCTTTGAGGCAAAGATCAAAAGATAATAAAGATTCAGTTACTTAAAAGGTCGGCAAAAAGTCTGTGGAAATGTCGCTGTGACCTTTTATGGATTATTAATTATTTGCATTCTGATTAATATTTTAACTCTGGCCAATCAGAGTTTATCTTTAGCTTTTAAGAAGTTAAAATATTTTAATGAATTTTAATCGATGTTTTTCTGAATTGAATTTTGAATTGAGAATTTAGAGCGAATGGTTAAATAAATACATCTTTTGTGTTAAAAAAATTGTGCCATTTTCAGTTTTAAGTTCATCTTTATAGAACTACATGTATCGATTTAGTTATCTTGCAAATCACTTTGACGTGGATTTCGAGCTAAGAAAAAATCATACATTTTAACTGATTAGAACACATCCTTGTATATACGATTATCCAATCTTGTTTCCTATCATTATGATACTCTCATCTTGTCTATTATCAATCAGTTTATCTGATTTTTTCTACTATCATTCTTATCTCGTCTACTATCAATATGTTTATCTCATCGTGTCTATTATCAATATGTTTATCTCATCTTCTCTATCAATATGTTTATCCCATCTTGTCTACTACAAATCTTTTTATCTTATCTTGTCTACTACAAATCTGTTTATCCCACCTTATCTATTATCAATCTTTGTATCCCATCTTGTCTACTCTCAATCTATTTATCCCATCTTGTCTACTCTCAATCTATTTATCCCATCTTGTCTACTATCAATCTGTTTATTTTAAGTAGCTGAAAAAGAACAAGAAACTCAAGAGCCTGTAAATTTTAAATACTCGTCAGTGAGTGAGTCCTATATGGAAAATTTGGTTTTAGATTCAATTCTTATTTTTAGTTCTGAAATATCTCCCTCATCAAGGGCAATCATAAATATAAGATGTAAAGAAAAACAGACATTTCGCGAAAGAAGTCAAGAGGCAGTTGTGAGGCAGTCGTAAGGCAGTCAAGAGGCAGTCGAGACGCAGTATAACTGGACAGTTCGAACGGACACTTCCATGTGCTAACTACTAACACTCGTATTTGTATATATGTACTGTTATTCTAATACACTGGTTAAATCTACCTTCTTGTTTCCGTGTCTTTCTTCCTAGCTATAATAGGCCACAACTAAAACGCAGCTAGAAAAAAGTTTCGAATATACAGAACGCGTGGTTTAAACAGTCTTTCATCCAATAAAAATGCTACTGTTCATTTGATGGGACTGCAGAGGGATAATTCATTTCTTCCAGCCAGCCAAACAGTAACAGCAAAGAAGTATTGCGATCTACTCACCAATCTCAACTCAGCTATTAAATAAATATGGCCGATTTTTACAGATCGAAAATATGTCATTTTCCATCTCGACAGAGCAAGACCACATGCACAAAAGAAATTTTACAGGGATGAAACCCTTCAGCACCCACATAATTCTTTTCGGATTTACAGTTGTTTCAATCTCAAAAGAATAATTTAACCCTCTAGGACCATTCGTATCATATTTGATACAGTATGAAAACAAGCCTTGAAAGAAATATTTTCCTGAAAAATTTTTTAAGAGAAATATTTTATAAATTTCAAATGAAAGCAGTACTGACTGCTCAGTCAATGAATACCAAATGTTTCCTTATAGGGAAATACCAAAAGTTTCCTTATAGGGAAATACTGTATCAAATATGATACGAATGGCCCTAGAGGGTTAAAAGAAAAAAATGACTCTATAAAGTAAGTTGAAAACAGCCTCGCAACGTTCTTCCAACAAAGGACACTACGAAAATATCGTCAGATTTTTATATCGATGGGATGGGATGGTTTGGTTTGGTTTTATAGCATATCAACACCTCAATGAGTCATTTAATGCGGACGAGATTTTTACAATAGATTTGTATGAATAGAATATACTTTCTTTGTAAAACGGGTTTCGTTGAGATTCAGATGTATTGCTGGTAGTATTTTTTTTCCTTCAAGTATTTTTGTTGGTAACATTTTTTCTTCAAAAACGTATTTTCATAGCATTTTGACTTCGGTTTAGGGGTTAACTATTTTCCCATAGATGGGACCCTAACATGTGCTACCGCACCGGGTCAGGGTGGATCTGGTAACAACAGCAATTAAGAGGTGGTTCCATGCTCCTCACAACCTCCCAATCAGAGGTCTTGCTGCCGGATGCAGTTTACGGTCATAGCCAGGACCATACAACGATGGTAGAATGTTGTTAAAAACAATAGAGACTATTAAACGTTTTTGTGATTTGTTTTTAATTTTCTAATCGGAAATGAATTTCTGCAATGATTTAAAACTTTATGTTATTACTAGATAGAGATATTATAAGCCAAGCTATGACTATGAAGGCATTGAACCCAAACCATTCCTTTTAGCATTGTACATGATTGCTTTAGCGTATAATAACTCTAATTGGAAAAAAACAGAAGATTCTTTTCTATCATCTCAGGGCAACGCTGAACATTTTACTTACTTTTAATCCCCACCAATTTGTGCTTAAACATATCCCTCAACAAATGTATGTTTGGAACGTAAAACATTTTCTCCTCCAGAAAATCGTGACGAAAGTATTACATTCGATTGAATGGAAGCCAATTAAATTGAACATTTTCACGTAAAGAAAAACTAACTTATTTTATTGTTAGTTCGTTTAAGCTGATTTTTTTATGTTCGTCTGCTCGATATATTTGTTTTTATGATTATCGCTCTGAGCGGGTGGCTGTCATTCTAGGTAGAGCCGGTGCGTATTTCTCCTGAACCCAATGACTGAGAGGCCCAATCCTGATTGGGGGCCCCGAGCAGTGCTTAGTGATCTTGTCGATTTTATCATTATTTGCTTTTTTAACCTACAATTATACACATTACAAATTAAACTGAGAACAACTGACTAAAGAGTGAAAAGTTTTTGCGAATTTTCACGAAATTGTGGGTTCATTTCTTTCGTTCAAATCTATAAATTTGTTTTACAATTTAAGTCTCGTTAAAACACTGTATACTATTCGATATTTTGTGTTCCTAATGTTAAATGGGTTAAAATTATTCATCTCTTTAACAAGAAAATTCTCAAGTGAGATAAAATTTGCTGCAAAATATTGTTAGTTTATTTAAGACGGAATGGTTTATTTTAACATGCCTCTACGCTGTGTTCATTTTCAATCTTTCTAGTTGAATTGTTCACCTAAGTTGCATATCATCCATTACTTTGCTTAATTAGTTTACAATAAAATTTGTATTTTATATGAATACTACCTTATGAAATAATGTGCGTTGCGGTGTAGTGGATATCGGCTCGGAACGAAAAATCGGCGAGCCTAGTTCGAATTCCAGTTGAATTCCTTGCATTCACTTACGCGCAAATACCCATGGGAAATGTATTAATCCGTCTATTCCTTCCAGTTATGTGTTAAATAACAGAACAGATTGGGTTCTATAGCCTTGGCTGATACCCAGTCTACTGCAGAAAGCAATGGCAACCTACTGCGGGATAAAATTCTGCCCATTCAGTCATGTCTCTTTCGAGATTATGATCGCCCAAGCGTGTATCACTGATGGCACTTAACTGACTGACCTTATGAACAGTGAAATGTAGTTGAGTAAAGAGGGGGCATTTCATAGATTCTGGTGGCCCGTATCATAGATTCGGTAAAAATCCTTTGCGAAATTTCAAAACAATTTTTACAATGTTATTATGAGCAAGTTTAATTTTATTTCGGAGGTTCCACAAAGTACAGAATTAAACTTTGGAAAAAAGAATCTAACGACACCAGCAACAATCAGTTAAGGTAACTTAGACAGAAACTGATACGGTAAAGGATGGATTCCAGAAGCTGAATAGAGTATTGAGAGACAGGAAAATTTCACCGGTAACAAAGAAGATAATTCTGGATTGTTATGTGATGTCTGTTCTTCAAGATGGAAGTGAATGCTGAACAATCTCCTTAAAGATTGGGTACCTCGATGTGGTGTCATGGTTAACGATCTTGTCTCACTACAACTGAGTAGTGCCACTGGGTGCTCCATACTTTCGGCCTTGTGCTATATATAAGCTCCGTTTAGAAAATCACCAATCACTTCAAAGATGAAAGAGAGAATTGAAGAAAACGAAATGTCGTTTTACTGAAGAATAATGAGAAAACCCTGAACCGAATATGCGAGCAATGATGAAATTTTGGAGAGAATAGAAACGAAAAGGAAACTAAGACCTAACATCTGGAAGAGACAGCTAAAGTTCAAGGGGCTTGTAATGAGGAAGGAGGGCTTGGAAAATCTGATACTCACAGGTCAGATGGCGGGGAAAGAGGCAGGGGAAAGTAACGTGTAAAATACTTGATGAGCTTGAGTAAATTGATGGCAGAGCAGGATTTGGGTTAGATACTTTTATTGAATTTTTTCTGCAGTTGTACAGATCCAGGATGTGCGTTGTGGTGCAAGGATGTGCGTCGTGGTGCAGTGAAAATCGACTCGGAAGGATAAATCGGGGAGCAGCGTTCGAATTCCAGTTGAATTCCTCGCATACACTTACGCACAAATCTCCTTGGGAAAGGTATTAATCTGTCTACTCTCTCAAGTTATGGGTTAAATAATAGGACAGATTTGGTTCTATAGCCTTGGCTGGCAACCAGTCTACCGCACAAAGCAATGGCAACCTACTGCGGGATAATCTTCTGCCCAAAGCATCTATCACGTATGGCACTTAACTGACTGACTGTAAACAAGCAAACAAATATTTTCGTCTTTCTCTCTTCTGGGATGTTTTTCTAATTGCCATTTACAAAACGTGAATTCAATGGCGGCATGGGTAGCTCTTGCATTGTTCAATTAGCACCTTCTAAAATAAACTTGAGCAACGTTACATCAGTTCAATTTCCCATTCTTAAAAAAAAAATAAAATTATATTTTTGGTAATAAATTTTACATTTACTTTATATTTCGAATTATTAATAATCTTTCAAACTTGACATATATGAGAACATATACATAAAATTAATTTAAAATCAAAAATCCCTTCAATTTTATTCCCATACTAGTGAGCCCGTGTCGTTAAAAATAACGGCAAAATGTTATATCGAATTTCTTCTTCGTGTGCCGTGTCACTTCAGGACGTAGGCGATCATGGATTTTCACTTGGCTCTGTCCCTTGTTGCTCCCAAAATTCTTCCTCTCTCCCAAACCCTGCTCTGTATCTTTTTTATGTGCTGGTGATTTTATTGAGGATGAGTTTGTGATATTCCGAGTGTTCGATTTTATGTTTGTAGATTTATCTGCATTAATACACATCTTGTTAGAGTTTTTGAATCTTATTAATATCCTTTTTGAGATCATGCATCTAAAAATAGACAACGAGCAACCCAAGTCAATATTATTGTTTTCCTTAACGAAGGTTTATTGAAAATCTAGGCCAAAGACGCTGCGTGACGCTCAGATTAAATACGTTAAGTTAAACTTTACTCATTTCCTCTCCTTTTCTTTCTCTTTTCTCAAAGTTTTAAAATTTTTTTTCCTTTTCTGTTTCACTTGACTTTTTCTGGATAAATTTAAACTATTCATTGTTGTATGAATTTGGACTGAGGAGCGGTGATAAGAGAGCCATGATATATATTATTACCTCTTGATTTATAAAAACATCCAACTGTTGTACTTGATTATATATATATATATATATATACTCTGCGATTTATGAATAACTATTCAACAAATAGTTGAGTTGAGTTCTTTCGGTGACTGGCGTGTGTATACACCGCTTATATATAACTCGCTAAAATTTCTCTTCTCTGCGCCTATAGCTTAGAGATTAGCGACTCGAACTGACACTAAATCGGTCGCGTTTCGATACCGGCCAGAAGCAAGTGGATGTCTAGTCACACTAATGATCTGTGATACAGGTTTGCATGTTGATGACGAATATATATATATATATATATATATATATATGTATATATATTATTTAATACTTAGTTTCTGGTCCTAATATGGTTAGACCAGTACACATTTGTATTAAAATGTGTTCTATACAATTTTATTGTAGAACTTTTGAATATTTTTCGTTTTTAAACGAGTTATTTCGCTACCTTGGTTTCCACCATGAGTGGTTTCTTCAGGCGATTTTTAATAACTTTTAACAATTTTGAATAATTATTAAAATCGCCTGAAGAAACCACTCATGGTGGAAATCAAGGTAGCGAAATAACTCGTTTAAAAATGAAATATATATATATACAACAGTGTTTATTATAATAGAGAGTATAACGAGGAGGGCAAGATATTTGATTAATTTAAATCAACAAGCACTATTTGTTCGGCGTCTTATATTTTCATCTATCTCTGCATATATGTATTTTCAAAACAACGATCTAAGAACTCGAGTTATATTTTTAAATAGCTTGGTTAACGATTGTTTCTTATGACAAAATGTCTAACATTAGCTTTAAATTATAATTTTCCTCACATTATTAGATAATCGATTCATACTTATATATTAATATTCATGAAATTCTAATGATACACCTGCATGGCTTGATAGTGTTTGATTCCTCTTGTTCAATATTCTAGTGTTTAATAGGATCAGTCAGTTAAGAGCCATACGTAATACACGCTTGGGCGATCATGTCTCGAAAGAGACATGACTGACTGGGCTGAAGATTATCCCGCTGTAGGTTGCCATTGCTTTCTGCGGTAGACTGGTTGCCGACCAAGGCTATAGAATCTAATCTGTCCTGCTATTTAACCCATGACTGGAAGGAAGAGACGGATTAATACCTTTCCCAAGGGTATTTGCGCGTAAGTGAATACAATGGATTCAACTGGAATTCGAACTCGGCTCCCCGGTTTCTCGTTCCGAGCCGATATCCATGGTACCACAACGCACATCCTTTAATAGGATACTTACTGAAAATAAAATCAAAGAAAGAGCGCCATAGACTCATGTTCAGAAGTGAACTTTATTCAAAGTTATATATATATATATATATATATATATATATATATATATATATGCAATGATTTGATTGAATATTATTTTTGATCGAGACTCGTATTTAAGTAGATATACTGTTTATAAGCAAATAGTATTATATATTTATTTCTATCGGCCTTATTATTTACGATAAATTTTTGTTATGAAAATGTGCCATTTGGTAGGATTCGAGCCTGCGACCCCTATAGGAAAAGCCACCAAGTGATCTGGTGCGTCTTAGACCTCTCGACAGTTGTGTTATTGGCTTAATTTGACTTTGTTTACACTGATCGTCATTCGTGATCACTTGGTGTCTTCCCGTATGTGGATAAAAAATAATGTTCAGTCAAATCTTTTTACATTGTCAGTTGTTCATAACAGTTTCGTTGATCTTCGTTAATTTCCGTAATATATATATATATATATATATAATACACATACACACAATGTTGTACAATGTACATAAATATATATATATATATGTATATATAGGTGTACAATATGCGCACGCGTGCAGACACACACAGGCATACACACATATATATATTAAGTCCATAACATGGACCTGATGCCTGCATAACGCATAAAACTCTCTCTCATACGTTTGATAATATGTATATTTATTAATTAGGTTTAGGTTAGGTTTAATTGTGAGTCGTTCTAAACGTCGTATTTGGATTTAATTTCTGGTGAAAAAATGACAAAAATTGTCAGAAACTTTTGTTACACTGGGTCTAAGCTTTCGGCTCACATAAGCCATCTTCAGAATAGTTGCAAGGACGTTAACATAAAGATATCCACTATCAAGGGTGATTATTATGTTGTGTTGACATAAAACATTGCTATGCGACCACAACTGATACCGAATAGCAAACGTAGGTCGTAAATTCGTAATGCGGTTCTAAGACGTCACACCACAAGAGAGACCGAAATGTTAACAAGAGAACCATATATCTAAATGCAATGTAATGTCTTGTGACTTGATTGACATGGGATTTTATTGAGTGTTGGTTGCTTTGATTTAGTATAAGTGACCTCCAATATCTGAAGTTTGTATGTTTGTATGTGTGAGTATTATTTTGTTATCAACTAAAACATGTCTAATATAACATACATGGCTATACCTTTCTAAAAAATGTTGTTTAATTGAACTATGATCAGAAAGGTGACAGGTAAGTTTACGGGATAGTGTGGTTGTAGTAAAACCAATATTCGTAGTGGGTTTATTATTAGTATCTGATTTATAAGTGTATATTTTTACCTGTGTGGCATATATAAATATAAATAAAACATTAATATATATATATATATATATATATTCAAGTTGAATCAGTATTTTTTTTACTTGTACACTAGTAAATTCATTAAATATCCTCAAGATTATGGACAAAAAATGTCAAATTTTACTTCTTTTGTCTGGGATTAATTTAAAGAGTCTTTTTCATCATTTAAGAATTAATTATAATTAAATTCTCTTTACAAACGATTTTTATTTAGTTTTATAATGAGCTTAAACCAAAAGAGAAGTACAGATTCTTAAAATTAATAGATTAGTTTAAGTGACTCATTTTATTAGATTAAGTTACTAATTTAGTGATTTTCAGTGTATATTAAAAATTCCACGTTCCTAACGCGTGCAATCCAATGTGAAGTCATCTGGTGACAGACAAGTAATCATTTTCTTTCATTTTAAAAGGGTGTTCGTTCATTTCTTCTTTGCAACAAGACTTGCGTCTTTGTAGGTGTGTCTATTATGAACGTGTGCATGTTCTGTTCTGTGTGAATGTCACTATTGATTAATATATGGTGAAGTTCTCGTCTGTTTCTTCATAGCGCTTGATTCATTGAATGAAGTCAGCAATGGGGAAAGGCAACCCGTTGTTTTGTTCTCAACGAGGGCAGAAGAGCATCAATGCGTGAACCTCCGGCTTACGGCCAATTCTTATCGATTCAGAAAGGCAAACTTTTCTCATATGTTTACCATTGGGATCCTTTGACCTATGGTCAACATGCTTCCTGTGTTGGGCCAGCTGTCTAAAACTAATTCTTGAGGTGGTCATTCAGTCATGAAACAAACCAAACGTGCCACTTGGTGTAAATCCGCCTCAATGTCCGAAAGCAAAGTTGTTGCATGTATCAACCGCTAATTAAATTGTAGCATATTTTCCAGAATGATTCTACATTTTCTCTAAGGTCGTGGCATTTGGTCATCAATTCAAAGAACTTTCTTTAAATATCTTATACAAACTTGATAATGCGATATCTTACAAACGATTTATTAGCATATAAGTGTTAGAGTGGCGGTATAAGCATACATAACGGTATATGAGATATCACATAAGGGCTTAGATTTCAATGTTTTAACATTCTAAACATCAAACGCCATATAAAAAACAAAAAACAAAACAAGTATATCCCTATTTTGTTAGATAATGAATTAAATTTTTGAAACATGGTACTAATTGTTGATTTTTGAAACATGGTTACTGATTGTCGATAAAACCTGAAAATATAAGTTCGGCCAATTTTAGGAAAACTGGGACTAGAGTTCAGTTTTACAAGCACAAAAAAAAATCGCAAAAAAAATAAATTTTGTATTTTTTCATTAATAAAACCTGTGTAAATGAACACACACACACACACACACACACACACACACACACACACACACATTCCCCATGTTTGCCATACCCCAATACTTTAGGCCTTTGGAAAGTTAAGCGGGCCCTCAATGTCTTTACCTCCAAACTTTTTCATGGCTAACATAGATTTCAAATCTTTTTGTCTTATTGCCATAATTCTGGGCCGGAGAAATACAGCAGATGTTTTTTGTTGGCGTTTTACGGGTTTCTTTGCCCTCAGATGTGGGGCTTCTATATCGTTTCGAAGGTTGTGGCATTTTTTTTTTTTTGGGAGAGGGACAGGGAGAAGGACGTGTAGATTTTTTCAATGAGCTAGTGCCTCTACTGTGAGGGGTAAATTTACTGGGAGTGGATTGTGAAGAATGTAGCTTCGGTATAAGTGACGTTTTCTTTTCCGAGGTAGGACGGGGCAGAAGCCGAGGGGTGAGATTAATGTGTTTTCAGTTCTTCCTGTAAGAGTTTTATTTTTCAGTTCCCTCGTAACCTGGATCGTACTTCTTGAGTAAATCCTCAAAAGAGCCGGTTTTCTAGATCGGGACGTCGCTCTTCGACGAGGGAGTGGGGCTGTAAGTGTCTTTTTATGTCCTACTAAATACTATCTTTATATACTTGTCTCTTCATTTGCATACGATAGTAATGTTCGCAGAAACCTTTGAATGTTATTATTTATATTAGATTCCAAGCTTCATGAGAAATTAATTTAAATTTTGAGTTTGGATCCGTCTTTGAGATGAGATTTGTGATCTTCTAACAGCTAGTTGCATACTCTGCAGTAGGTTTGGTTGCTTCTTCGTAACTAGAGCTCTTTAATTGGGGTCTGAAGTTTTACACTCGTCAGTATATTTTTTAGGGATTTTGGTTGTTGTCTACTTATTATTTTCAGATATTTTGTAATAGCTTTTTCATTTGTTTGTCCTTTAGTAGAATTGGTAGGTTTAGTTGCATAAGTGTGTGGATTTCTGTGTTCTTTGGTTGAAAGTTGATACATAAGTGATGATTTTTTTCCATTTTTCTTTCTGTTTCTCGGAATATATGGATATTAATTTGTCTTGCTCGTATATGGATATTCATTTGTCTTGCTCGCATGTGAATATCAACATGTCTTGCTCACATGTGGATACCAACTTGTCTTGTTCACATGTAAAAATCAATTTATCTTGCTTGCATGTGAATATAAATTTGTCTTGCTCGCATGTAGATGTCAATTTGACTTGCTAGCACGTGAATATTAATTCATCTTGCTTGCATGTGAATATCAATTTGTTGTGCTCGAATGTAGATATAATTTGTCTTGATAGCATATGAATATCAATTTATCTTGCTTCCATGTGCATAACAGTTTATCTTGCTCGCATGTGATCATCAATTTGTCTTGCTCGCATGTGATTATCAGTTTGTCTTGCTCGCATGTGATTATCAGTTTGTCTTGCTCGCATGTGATTATCAATTTGTCTTGCTCCGCATGTGATTATCAGTTTGTCTTGCTCGCATGTGATTATCAGTTTGTCTTGCTCGCATGTGATTATCAGTTTGTCTTGCTCGCATGTGATCATCAATTTGTCTTGCTCGCATGTGATTATCCAGTTGTCTTGCTCGCATGTGATTATCAGTTTGTCTTGCTCGCATGTGATTATCAATTTGTCTTGCTCGCATGTGATTATCGATTTGTCTTGCTCGCATGTGATTATCAGTTTGTCTTGCTCGCATGTGATCATCAATTTGTCTTGCTCGCATGTGATTATCAGTTTGTGTCTTGCTCGCATGTGATTATCAGTTTGTCTTGCTCGCATGTGATTATCAGTTTGTCTTGCTCGCATGTGATCATCAATTTGTCTTGCTCGCATGTGATTATCAGTTTGTCTTGCTCGCATGTGATTATCAGTTTGTCTTGCTCGCATGTGATCATCAATTTGTCTTGCTCGCATGTGATCATCAATTTGTCTTGCTCGCATGTGATCATCAGTTTGTCTTGCTCGCATGTGATCATCAATTTGTCTTGCTCGCATGTGATCATCCAGTTTGTCTTGCTCGCATGTGATTATCAGTTTGTCTTGCTCGCATGTGATTATCAGTTTGTCTTGCTCGCGTGTGAATATCAGTTTGTCTTGCTCGCGTGTGAATATCAATTTGTCTTGCTCGCATGTGATTATCAGTTTGTCTTGCTCGCGTGTGATTATCAGTTTTGTCTTGCTCGCGTGTGATTATCAGTTTGTCTTGCTCGCGTGTGATTATCAGTTTGTCTTGCTCGCATGTGATTATCAGTTTGTCTTGCTCGCGTGTGAATATCAATTTGTCTTGCTCGCATGTGATTATCAGTTTGTCTTGCTCGCATGTGATTATCGGATTTGTCTTGCTCGCGTGTGATTATCAGTTTGTCTTGCTCGCGTGTGAATATCAGTTTGTCTTGCTCGCGTGTGAATATCAATTTGTCTTGCTCGCATGTGATTATCAGTTTGTCTTGCTCGCATGTGATTATCAGTTTGTCTTGCTCGCGTGTGATTATCAGTTTGTCTTGCTCGCGTGTGATTATCAGTTTGTCTTGCTCGCATGTGATTATCAGTTTGTCTTGCTCGCGTGTGAATATCAATTTGTCTTGCTCGCATGTGATTATCAGTTTGTCTTGCTCGCGTGTGATTATCAGTTTGTCTTGCTCGCGTGTGAATATCAGTTTATGCCTTCGCGTGTGAATATCAATTTGTCTTGCTCGCATGTGATTATCAGTTTGTCTTGCTCGCATGTGATTATCAGTTTGTCTTGCTCGCGTGTGATTATCAGTTTGTCTTGCTCGCGTGTGAATATCAATTTGTCTTGCTCGCATGTGATTATCGGATTTGTCTTGCTCGCGTGTGATTATCAGTTTGTCTTGCTCGCGTGTGAATATCAGTTTGTCTTGCTCGCATGTGATTATCAGTTTGTCTTGCACGCATGTGATTATCAGTTTGTCTTGCTCGCGTGTGATTATCAGTTTGTCTTGCTCGCGTGTGATTATCAGTTTGTCTTGCTCGCGTGTGAATATCAATTTGTCTTGCTCGCATGTGATTATCAGTTTGTCTTGCTCGCATGTGATTATCAGTTTGTCTTGCTCGCATGTGATTATCAGTTTGTCTTGCTCGCATGTGATTATCAGTTTGTCTTGCTCGCATGTGATTATCAGTTTGTCTTGCTCGCATGTGATCATCAATTTGTCTTGCTCGCATGTGATCATCAATTTGTCTTGCTCGCATGTGAATATCATTTTGTCTTGCTCGTATGTGGATATTTATTTGTTTTGCTCGCATTTGGATATTTATTTGATATTTGTGCTAATTTGTCATGCTCGCATGTGGATATTGTCTTGTTTGCCTGAGGATATTAATTTGTCTCGCTCGCACGTAGATAATAATTTGTCTTTCTCACATGTGAATATTAGTTTATCTTGCTCGTATGGTGATATTAGTTATTCTTCCTCGCACGTAGATAACTGTTTGTCTTGCTTACACGTAGATATCAATTGCTCTTGCTCGCATGTGGATATCAATTTGTCTTGATTGCATGGTGATATGTATTTGATATTTGAGTTTTCAACAGGTATGTTACAGATATATATATATATATATATATATATATATATATATAAGGTGTGTTCTATTTATGGGTTAAAGTGATCAGTATCAGAGAAGAAAAATGAACAATGCTTGTCAATGGGGTATTAGAGCTAGCAATGTCATGTTTTTTCGTTTGACCCTTAAATCATGATCTTTGTCTTCTAAAGTTTATTTGTTAGACTGAATGGTCATATTTTTAAAATATAATGTTAGAAATAATTATTTAAAAGATGCTTAAATTTTGAACTTTGTATTTTAAAGTTTATTTGTTAGACGTGAATGGTCATATTTTTAAAAATATAATGTTAGGTATAATTATTGAAAAGATGTATAATTAAAAACTTATTTAAAATATGCATAGTTAGAAACTACTATGGACAAGAATGCAGTTATTTCATAGCTAGAGTATTTCGTTGTTTATTTAACTTTTAACTCAGTATTTATTAATGATTACTTAGAGTATTTTGTATTTATTCATTAATTATTCAATATAATATGGGAACTAGTAATACGGCGTGCTAGAGATATCATTTGCATCACAGATTGCAATATGAACTCTGGTGACATCCTGTTTGGAATTCCCAGGAATTCACACACGGACGTACTCAAGAACATGTGGCCTAGTGAATACAGGGTTGGTTTGTTCCAGAAAGTGGTGAACGAATGACATAGAAAGTTGAGTTAAAGGGAGATAACTACATGATATCCAGATTGGCATTTAATATGGGGTGAGAATGATATGCTCCAGTGATCTAAATACAGATTTCGGTTCGAAACTGCTAGCACCTGAAGAATGCTGGAGCGAATATATATATATATATTATAGTTTAGAACATGTACAAATTACGAGCTATTATTAAGTATATATTTTGTTTCGACATTGAAAGGACAATGTCTCATCAGATAGTAAACGCTGTTTTCTATGTTAAGCACTGTTTTAAATTAATGTTTTCAACGTTGTTAATATTTTCTCGTTTCTTATTCACTTGGATATATATATATATATATATATATATATATATATATATATATATATATATGCAAACTTATCATTATACTCGTTTCATAAAACCCTCCGCGTATATACGCTGAAGGAAAAAATGGGTGTGAAAAAGAAAGAGCTAAGCACATGAACATGAAGGCCAACCTTCCCTGAAGATCCGTTTAGTTGTAACCTTGGTCGCTTTGTTGGCTCACTAGGTTAATTTACTTATATATATATATATATATATATATATATATATAGGGCAAGAATTTATAGATGACGGAATAACAATAGATGGAATAAAAATAAGAAATACAAAAACGACCGACTGGTTGCAATCCCATTTCTTCATCAGGGTCAACTGGAATTTTTTAATTCAATTTTTCAACATTTAAAATGTTAAAAGACGAAAATGAATCTTGACGTATTGGGGAGAGAAAAATTAAATAAATCGGGAGGGTACGAGCATGCTCTAAATAGTAATAATATGGAGTCCGATAGCACATTCACTTTGTTAACAAAGAGATGCGGTTTCGGTCTTAATATATATCGAATCTAATGCCTGTAAATGGAATGTAGAGTGTGAACCAGACAACACAGTGAGCTGGTCTACACTGAACCCACTTACGTAATTTTTCCTACTTATCAGGTTTTCAGCAAATATATATATATATATATATATATATATATATATATAATCATCCGCAGACAGATCTGTTTCGCTGTAACACAGCTCATCAGTAAGGTTAGACAGCCGATTGTTTTTTACCCAGGATTGAAACCCGACCGAATTGGCGTCAGTCGGGGATTCTACCTCTGAGCTACCGGCGCTTGGTAGAAGGAGGCAGAATTTTTAGCGTGTATATTATCATTATACACGCCCAATAACTGAGAATGTTCTAATTCATTGCTGAATGAACGATGCGTAGATGCCAGAGTAGCTACTGTTTTTCAAAGTCTACCATTCTTCCAGAGTGTTCAATCAGGGTGTGATATATATATATAGTGACTTTTCTTATGGCTACAAGAGATGGGGTATTAGTTTCAAAAGGGTAAAGGTATCTGATAAAAATGTCTGCATTATTGATTTGTCGTCGAACCAGTTTTAATCTAAAAAGCAAAGCCATTTATAGAAATTAAGCGTGAAATTCGCTTGTGTTGAAGACAAAGAAACACGGCGAAATCTCTTATTCATTCACTCCATTTCTATTAAATATTGATCCAATAGAAGGCTGCCGGTTTGAAGTCATGACATCATCTACAGATGTAACTGAATATTATGATTCATCTCAGAATAATATGCTGACATCTGTATAGGAGAGATGTAAAACGCGGATCTTTACTTTGCTATATCCGGGGAGAAATAATGTTTAATTGAAATCTGTTCATTGTTAAATTATTGTAGTTTTCCGCTTGCTTCTGGCAGAAGGTGAACTCCAGTGAGATGCACACGGCCAATGATTAATAATCAATGAACTATTTGATGGAATAGGCAGAGGTGGAAGATAATAATATTTCCTAACCGTAATTCTACAAATCTTTTATAAATTGAATAATTTTGCGTTATCTTCCATCAAATCCTGGCACCCCATCGCTTAGATATTGATTTCAAGACGTAGTAATATCGCTTTCCTCTATTTTTTTATAATCATATCGCCTAAAGCAAGGCATTTTACTAAGAGGAAAGTTATGAGAAAGAGTGACAGGTTATAGGGGGTGTCAGGAAGTGGGTAAGAGAAGGATGAGAATACTAATGAGTTTTTTTTTTATAATCATATCGCTCAAAGCAAGGCATTTTACTGCCACTGTTTTGCAGGGGGTTACATAAGAGGAATGTTATGAGAAAGAGTGACAGGCTATATGGGGTGTCAGGGCGTGGGTAAGAGAAGGGTGAGAATACTAATGAGTTTTTTTTATGATCATATCGCCCAAAGCAAGGCATTTTACTGCCACTGTTTTGCAGGGGGTTACATAAGAGGAAAGTTATGAGAAAGAGGTACAGGTTATAGGGGGTGTCAGGAAGTGGGTAAGAGAAGGATGATAATAATAATGAGTTTTTTTTATGATCATATCGCCCAAAGCAAAGCATTTTACTGCCACTGTTTTGCAGGGGTTACATAAGAGGAATGTTATGAGAAAGAGTGACAGGTTATATGGGGTGTCAGGGAGTGGGTAAGAGAAGGATGATAATACTAATGAGTTTTTTTTTATAATCATATCGCTCAAAGCAAGGCATTTTACTGCCACTGTTTTGCAGGGGGTTACATAAGAGGAATGTTATGAGAAAGAGTGACAGGTTATATGGGGTGTCAGGGAGTGGGTAAGAGAAGGATGATAATACTAATGATTTTTTTTTATAATCATATCGCTCAAAGCAAGGCATTTTACTGCCACTGTTTTGCAGGGGGTTACATAAGAGGAAAGTTATGAGAAAGTGTGACAGGTTATAGGGGGTGTCATGAAGTGGGTAAGAGAAGGATGATAATGCTAATGACTTTTTTTTTATAATCATATCGCTCAAAGCAAGGCATTTTACTGCCACTGTTTTGCAGGGGGTTACATAAGAGGAATGTTATGAGAAAGAGTGACAGGTTATAGGGGATGTCAGGAAGTGGGTAAGAGAAGGATGATAATACTAATGAGTTTTTTTTATGATCATATCGCCCAAAGCAAGGCATTTTACTGCCACTCTTTTTGCAGGGGGTTACATAAGAGGAATGTTATGAGAAAGAGTGACAGGTTATATGGGGTGTCAGGGAGTGGGTAAGAGAAGGATGATAATGCTAATGAGTTTTTTTATGATCATATCGCTCAAAGCAAGGCATTTTACTGCCACTGTTTTGCAGGTGGGTAAGAGAAGGATGAGAATACTGTTGAAAGTGGAGTGAACGGAGAAAGGAGCATGAGAGAGAGGATGCAGGTTAGTGAGATAGGAGATGACTATTGACTTACATTTAAATTCTTGGAGATTGTAGCTGTCGGGGAAGCAAGTAAACGAAAGAGAAGTCTACAGGAAGGAAGTGCAAGAAAAGAAGCTGATGGAGTAGAATTTGCTTTTATATTTTATTGGTTTCACAGTAAAAGGGTGAGACCGAGTTGATAATCTTGTGGCTTGAGTACATTTCTATATAGGAGGCACCAGTAAGCTAAGTTTATCGGAGATACAACAGATACAGCATGAAAGCAGGAATTAGGTACTTATTGGAATGTTCCAATGAACTGAGCATTTTTCCAACAACTTTTGTGATGGATTGTATATAAGAGTTTTAATTGAAGTCTGGTACGAGCATGAGTCCCAGTAAACGTTCTAGGCAAGTAATTTCTGTTGGGGTAGATCCCCTCAATAATGGAATGTTCCGTCCAATACAATGACCGGCTAGGCTCTGTATGCTCAGACACTGAACAGACGCCTGAGAGTAGACATAGACTGTTTGTCGCAGCTGAGAGGAAGTTTCCACTCAGACTTACTCTTTCTGTATTCTTGTTTTTTCAATATATCTTGTTGTTACAAGGCCCGTGTTCGTGTCTTTCTTTCCTACTAACTTCCTTAACACAACAAATTCATTAGGCATGCAACTATTCATTGTAACAGAAAACTCAGTGTCTGCTTTGTGATGATGATGATGTGCTTTTAACATCACTGCCACAGCATACACAAATGTGGAAAAGTAAAAACAGGACAAGAAAATGAATATATGTTAGATTATGATAGATGGAAAGAGAACATAGTGATTCCTATCCATGACAAAAGAGAATAAAAACCTATGATACGTAAAACAGGGCCGTAGCTGATGCTAAAAAAACACCGGGCACAGAGAAAATTGCCCGGATTTATTAGTTGACAATATGATAACGTCATCGGTGTCATCCGTTTCCAGAAACTATCATTTTTGCGGATTTTTTCGGCTATTCTAATGGAAATTAGGCACAGAAAGTGAACGAAAGCAGGAAATCGGGTTCGGACTTTCTGAGTCTGACCAATCTTTTCTCCCAAAATTAATAAATAAACAAACAGAATATTACTGCGTTCATTCGGATGTTTACTTCGTTTTTCTTTCTTTCTTTCTTTCTTTCTTTCTTTCTTTCTTTCTTTGTGAATTGTTTAGTTTGATTTCTGACGAAGACATTTTTCATTGCCCGGATTTTCACTTTGATTGCATGAATCGGCCCGGACCCTTGCCCGGTGTGCCCGGTAGTCAGATACGGCTATGCGTAAAAGCATGAAAAATCAGCACCAAGATGAATAGGATCAGAAAAAAAATTGATTTTAATAGAGATGCTGAAAGGCCTAGATATTTTGGGATTGAGAAGGTTTCTGAATTGATAAATCGTATATATATATATATATATAGAGTATCTTTTCTACAAGTGTTTTCATGGCAACTGGTCAGAGTAGCTTTTCCGCTGATACTCCAACCACATGTATTTATTTATACTAGTAGAATGGCATCAAGGTACCAACCTTTTGCAGTCTAAATAGTTAAATGTAACTGCCTCTTCTACTCTAACAATTTATTTTTTCGCGAATCCTTTTAGTGGAACTCACTTTCATTTGCTTGCTTTGCTGATAGCTATTTTTAATCATTCCACCCAAAGCAAGGCTGTACCGCCACTGATGTGCAGGGGTCTATATAAGAGAGTTAAAGTTTTAGACAGGAGGAGAGTGAAGACAAAAACAAACCAGTTACAGGGGCTGAAAAAGAAAAGGCAAGAGAAGGATGTGAACACAAGAGGGAAGACAGTTACGAAGGTAGAGAAAGGAAAAGAACAAGATACACGGGGTGATGTGGAAAGGGCTGGCTAAGAGATGGTAATTGACTTTACGTTTAAATTCTTGGAGGTTGTAGCCGGCAGGAAAGCAAGTATATGGAAGGATGTTCCACAGGCGGGAAGCGCGAGAATAGAAGCTGCTGGAGTCTAGAATCTTTAAAAATTAAAATGAAATGTCAATTGCCATCTTTTAACAACTTCATTCCCATTCATATCTTATCTCTTGTTAGATATCTCCTGCGCTTTTTTATACTCTCAATGTAACATCCTGCGCAACAGTGACCTTTTTGCTTTGCTTGGGATGAAATGATCACAGAAAAAGACAAACTGACAGGAACTCAACATGGCTTATATCATTTCTGAAAATCACAGTAACGTAAAATGTCATTTGATTTGTCGTCAATCGAAAGCACACTGAGGTTAAATATTAAACTATCACACAACTAGCCCTTGAAAATAATATAATTTTGAAGGAATATTTCCGTCATAGTCTCATGCTCAATTCTATTCCGACCTCGTCGGCTGTCTTTATTGCGAGATGTATGAAGGGTTAAATTGCTGCCGAATATAAAAGGATTAAAATAAGTGGGTCATTAGAGAAATTGCAATATCCTGTGTAACAATGTAATGCTTAATAATTAACTGAACCCAACATCGACTGATAATTACAACTTGTATGAACTTTCATTACTACGCTTATTTATCACAAGTGTAGGTTTGTGAGTTTCATAGACTGACAACAATAAGGGGCCCTTGTTTAAAGCAAAATCTAACAATGTAATTCCGGACAATTTTGTTTTTTGTTGCTGCTATTTAGTACGTCTAACTAAAAGCTGCACTTGGTTGAATCAATCATTTAGTTCAATGAAAGTAAGTCATAATAGAGAATTTTCAACCAATCATATCAGTCAGTCAGTGCCATACGTGAAACACGCTTGGGCGATCATGTTTCGAAAGAGACATGACTGACTGGGCAGAAGAATATTCCGCAGTAGGTTGCCATTGCTTTCTGCGGTAGATTGGTTGCCAGCCAAGCTATAGAACCCAATCTGTTCTGTTATTAAACCCATAACTTGAAGGAATAGACAGATTAATACCTTTCCCAAGGGTATTTGCGCGTAAGTGAATGCAATGAATTCAACTGGAATTTGAACTCGGCTCCCCGATTTCTCGTTCCGAGCCGATATCCACTGCACCCCAACACACATCCAACCATATGCATATACACCTCTTTAATCTCTCTGAATGATTTTTTATATTATACTCAGGTTAACTTCGTTTGCTACGGACGGTCTTCTCTACCTACAAAGTAGTTATATTTATGCTGACGGTACAGGATTCCGCTATTGGTCAACACCTCTTAGATAACCCAGAGGATGCGTATAAATACAGTGGCTCGAAGTTTTCCATTTTCAGCAAAGCACAGTCGGCTAGATATCGTAATATCTGAGAATCAGTATTAATTAAACTGCATCGATCGTCTTTGTGCAGACAAAATGGGAAAATTGCTTGTTCCCTTTCTCTCTTGTGCGGCGTGTGAGATTATAATATTCTTTTCAAAACTCACTAAAACTGAGTATTCTCCCAACATTTTTCTCTTTACTTTTATTAATATTAAATTGTATTTTAATCGTAGTTTCTTGTCTCCTTCTAGTTTTTTCCCGTGATTATCATTATAGTATACTAATAACCAACGATAATTCTGATGAGGTGTTCACCGAAAAGAGATTGCCTTTTTTAAGGGAAATATATGCGGTTTTATCTGTTTAAAATACCTATAATTTCTATGGTATCAACCCCCACCGCACACACACACGCATATATATAGCAGAATATTGGTATATTTTCCAGGTAAATTCCGATAGAGAAGAACTCAAAAGAGTTAAAGTCATTTATTTAATTTAACAGTGTAATATAATTTAGAATTTGTTGTTGATATACTACAATTTCAATGGGTAATACATATTTCACCGCACAATTATGACAATTGCGGCTCGTCATACTCAAATGTTACAACAGTTGATTTTCAAAATAAAGATCAAGTGTTGTACCATTTGGGTCTGACGAGCTGCAATTGTCATCATTGTGTGGTGAAATAGGTATTACTCATTGAAATTGTAGTATATCAAAAAAGTTTTCTAAATTATATATATATATATATAATTAGATTTGTCTTTAATTAAAAAAAAACATTGCGACTCGAATTTTCTATGTTTCTAGATTTCTACCTGTTATTTAACCCATAACTGGAGGGAAGAGAAGAAAAAGGTATTAATCCGTCTCTTCTCTCCAGTTATTGGTTAAATAACAGGGCAGATTAGGTTCTATAGCCTTGGCTGGAAACCAGTCTACTGCGGATTATATCTCTGATACTAATAATAAACCCACTACATGTATTAGTTTTATTACAACCACGCTGTCTCGTAGACTTACCGGTCACCTTTTTGATCTTAGTTCTATTAAAAAACATTTCTTTGAAAACATAACCATGTACGTAATATTAGACGGGTATTAGTCGATAATACAACAATACTTGCACATACACACAATAAAAAGAACCTACAGATATTGGAGGCCAGCTACATTAAAACAAAGCAACCTACACTCAACAAAATTATATTTCAAACTGGTCACAACGCATTACATTGAATCTAGACATATGGTTCTGTTGTTAATATTTTGGTCTCTTACGTGGTTTGCCCGCGTCAAGAATTTATTACCTGCGTCTGCTATTCTGTGAACGTGATGTCGCATTGCAAACTTCTATGTCAACATAACAGAATATCATCTTTGATAAAAAATATCTTTGGGTAAATCCTAATATAACCACTCTGAAGATAGCCCATGCAAGTCAAAAGCGTAGATTAAGGACCAGCGTAATAAAATTATCCAAACGTTGTCTTAAACATAATATACATATATATATATCAACATGCCTTGTGGGCATAGAAGAATCCAAAGGAGTATCCTTTACATATAATGGTGGGATAACTCTCTAAGAGAGCTCTAAACATATATACATATAAATACATATAGAGCAAATATAAGAAAAATTAAGACAGACGCGTTATTTCATGGTAATTCGGAAGTATAGGCCTATTTCCGGCGAGCCATGTTCAGCTTCCATCTTTATTCAACGAAGGATTCTACATGAATGTAGATTCTATACTTCCGAATTACCATGAAATAACGCGTCTGTCTTAATTTTTCTTATATATATATATATATATATATATATATATATATATATATTCAAATGAAGAAGAACGAAAAATAAAATTGCAACGTTCAAAACATTAATTTTAAATTAATGCTCAATATATAAATAGTGCAATGAATATTTTTTATTAATTTTTACATAAGAAAATGCAATAACTTATAACAAAATTGTACATTCTGTTTCGACAATAAAAGAACAATGTCACATCAGGTATTTAACAATTATAGTACCCATTATTGTTAACGACTTTATGAGGAAGAGTTATTTCATTGTGGAACTAAATGTACAATGTTTTCAGTTATTACATTTTCTAATGCAATAATTAAAAATATATATATTATTAATTTTAACACACACACACACACACACACACACACACACACACACACACACATATATATATATATATATATGGTGTATGAGTAGGTATTTGAAAGCTATCACAAGACGTTTAGTATGATAAAGGAAGGTAAAGAAGGTGTTGGGTATTACCTGTTTTTTATTCATTAATATTTCGAGAATCAAAATCTCATCTTCAGAATGATAGGAGAGCTTGGTTTCAAGTTGTCAGCTATTTATCCTATATATATATATTGTTGTGGATACTTGTTGAGAAACCACGCAAAATAATAAATAACAGAAGCAGATATGGAGATAGAAAATGTAAGTTATATTGAACAAAAATATACAAACCGAAACACGGGTTAGTCAATTCAGGAATACTAGGAATACTGTTAAGAGAAATCATTATATACAGTCTTGTAGTGAAGAAGTATGTCCAGGTAATGAGTCTATATATCCTTACTAACCAACTAAGCGGCTGTACAACTAATCAACTCTACCACCGCCTTTTGTTGTCCCTCCCAGTAAGGGCAACATGTGACACATGGTCAGTTTATGACTGGGATTTCCGGGCTATATGGCCCGGCCAAAAAATACCTGTCTATTTTTCCTCAGTCGTGCTTCTACCCTTCGGCGGAACCACGATTGGGTTAGTGTTCTCTGCTCGGCAGCTGACAGTGAGAAATGCCGTCGCAGCGAGAAAACGCTTTGACAATCACTATATTTAGTTGTCCCTCCCAGTAAGGGCAACATGTGACACATGGTCAGTTTATGACTGGGATTTCCGGGCTATATGGCCCGGCCAAAAAATACCTGTCTGTTTTTGCCCAGTCGTGCTTCTACCCTTCGGCGGAACCACGACTGGGTTAGTGCTCTCAGTTCGGAAGCAGAGAGCGCCCTCTGCCCGAAGGCAGAGGGCTGACAGTGAGAAATGCCGTCGCAGAGAGAAATCGCTTTGGCAAACACTGTATTTACTAGCCTTCCCACGCAAGGCCGGATGTGACACATGGTCATTTTAAAGTGGGTATTCCCGGCCATATAGCCGGGCCAAAAAAATGTCTGTCTATTTTTACCGAGTCGTGGTTCTACCCTTCGGCGGAACCACGACTGGGTTTGTGCTCTCTGCTCGAAAGCAGAGCGCGCCCTCTGCCCGAAGGCAGAGTGCTGACAGTGAGAAATGCCGCCGCAGCGAGCAAACGCTTTGGCGAACACTGTATTTACTAGCCTTCCCACGCAAGGCCGGATGTGACACATGGTCATTTTAAAGTGGGTATTCCCAGCCATATAGCCGGGCCAAAAATATGTCTGTCTATTTTTACCGAGTCGTGGTTCTACCCTTCGGCGGAACCACGACTGGGTTTGTGCTCTCTGCTCGAAAGCAGAGCGCGCCCTCTGCCCGAAGGCAGAGTGCTGACAGTGAGAAATGCCGCCGCAGCGAGCAAACGCTTTGGCGAACACTACTGTTCTCTGTATAGGCAGGATTATATGTACACATCAGGCGAGTCCATTCTTATGTGCAAAAAGGGGTGCTCCCCAACATATATATATATATACCGTCATTCGCCACCACAACCACCACCACCACACGTTATGGGATGTGTGGGTAGTGTAATGGATAGTGGCTCAGAGTTAGAATTTGGAGAGCCGATTTTCAGTCGAGTTCCTTACATTCTCTTACGTGCGAATACACTTTGAACTCATTTCTTAGCTCTCCAACTACGGATTTATGTGTAGGACTTGCATCTGGAAAAGTCTTTGTTATTTCCAAAAACATTGTTATTTGCAAATAATAATAATAATAATAATTAATAATTCAAGATATTACTAAATTTTACGAAATCCATTACGAAATGGATTATAACCGACATATTTTTAATTTGCTTGTTTGAATATTATTCTTGTAACACTTATACTCGTATTTACGTAGATGCTATGCTTTTGTATTATTAAACAGTATATTTATTTACATCTATGACCTGAATAATCCGGAAATATTCTTAAAAAATGTGCATCCTCCGGCAGGTTTTGGAAGCATGATTAGATTTGACGCGCCTTAGGCTGCTCTACCACGTAGGACTTCCCGACCAAATTAATGTTTCAACAAATTAAAAATGCAATATATGTTTAAATTCTACAAATAATCCAAAAAGGTTTCATAAGCCGTAAAAAAAAAAAAATCACCCAAGGAACTTTATGAAGCATTTCTACTTAAAGAGAGGTTAAAAATCGTGTCGTAGGAATCGCGTGTGTACGTTTCGTTTGTATCATTGGATGTACGATTAAATTAGAAATGAATCTGATTATGAAAATTTGACATTAAAATTGATCGGTGATAAATGTTCTTAGCGTTGGGTCCACTGACACACGCCTTTTGTATGTATAGGGATTCTTTTAAAAAAATCAAACAACAGATACACAATTCTTAGGGTTCGTTTGTATGTTTTGTTTTAGTGGCCCTCAATGAAATTTGTCACCAGTTCCCTCTTGAGAAATTTAGGATTATTACTAATAAAGCAAAACTATTTCGGGTAGCACAAAAGTTTTTTCTCATTACTTTCCCGTTATCGAATTGTAAAGATTATTTATAAATGAATTCTAAAAACTTATATTTGGAACCATGTTTATAACAAACCGGATATTAGTAAATGACCCAATTTTCTTCTCTTGAAGTTGAAATTTTGTAAGATTCTATTATTCAAGGCGACGTTTACAAAATACAGTTGGTAGTAATTAATCAATGTTAGTAATTTACAATATACTCACATGATGAATATAGCTGTAAATTTCAGTTTATAAGTGAGATACTTACAGTAACTTATTTGGTTGTGTGATATTTTATGATACTACTTGATAATTGTTCATAATATTTGAAACTATTAGTATAGCCCGGCGTCGCTCGCGTATAATGAAAGCTTTAAAACTAATCCATGGTCCTGGAGCTCAGACTCTTTAGACGTTGGCACAAACGACTAAAAAGCAATAGTTGTTTCCAGTCAAAGCTAAACCGTAGATTGAAAAAAAATGAAAGAGTGTTAGTCAAATTTTGATTTCCGGTATCGATGTCAAATAAGTTTTCCATCGAAAACTGAAATTTGAAGGCTAAATAAGTTCTCTGAGTAAATGATATCATAGCTGAGACTAAGAACTACAGTTATAACTACTTAGAGCAAAGCAAAACCTGAAGCAAAAACCGAAATAAAAGGTCTGAAAACCTTATTTTTATCAAACTCGACAGGGTATCGGGGTATCGATTTCCAATATCGGAGTTAAATAAATTATCCAAGGATAAACTAATCGAAGTAAGGCCATGAAAGCTTATCGTTCCCACTGGGTATAAAACTGGAGAAAATGAGCCATATTGATGTCGAAATATCTGTTTTTGATCAGATTCTATTGAATATCAGGTGGTATCGATTTCCGATATCGGGGAAAATGAGTCGTCTGAAAAGATTTACTAATGTTTGAAACGAAAAACTATAATTTTACCAAGTTAGAGCAAATTCTGCAGCAAGAGCTACGATAAAAGGGCTGAAATCCTGATCTTGATCAGATCTGATCGGATATCGGGGTATCGATTTCCGATATCGGGTGGAAAACGGAAATAATAAGTAGCCCTGACCTGAAGATTAAAGAATATTTGTGTGAAGTTTGGTAAGAATCGGATAAAAATTGTGGATTTGTATAAAGGACATACAGACGGACAGATAGACACACAAACAAACATCTTGCTTTTTATATATATAGATAAACATTTAAGACGTTTACGACTTGTATCACGTTTGTTAAACGTCAGTTAAATGGACATCCTTCTGTCTCCCCAATGGTGCATGCGTAAGATTGAATCTATTCTGTGGTTAATTTACATCGCTTACTGTAACTATACTGCCTAATCTTGTAACGACAGACTCTGTTGCAGTTTTTGCACGTAAAAGTCGCATCTGATTCTATTACTGCAGTAGATCTCCTCTGGAGTTTGCACGCATTTTGCTTCTTTATATTAGTCTTCATTCTTCTTGTCATTCCGAGCTTGATAGCAAGCCCTCATCTGCAGTTTTCTAGACTGTAAGATTGATACCACTTACCTTCATTTCACGTCTGTAAACAACTTTGGGCGGGTCATCTTTCTGGTCTATAACCAGTGATAAGATCTCCGTCAAGTATATTTTTAGTGATACGGTCCTCTTGTCTGCAGCTGACATGGCTTCGCCAGCACAAAAGTCTTAAACGAAAAGGAAATTAATATTGAGAATCGGGAAGAGACAACTAAAGTTCCTGGGACATGCAATGAGGGAGGAGTGCTTGGAGAACCTAATAATAACAGGCCAGATAGAGAGAAAAAGAGACAGAGGAAAGCAGAAGATAACATATTTGAAGGTCCTGAGCAGGTAGATGACAAAACGAGGGCTGAGAGACGTTACAGGAGAAAGCGTCCTAAGAGCCACCAGGGATAGGGTGACGTGGAAGGCCATGATCGCCTACGTCCTGAAAGGACAAGGTATATAGAAAGAAAAGGAAATAAAAAAAAAACCCAAAATGGTTGCCAGTGACGAAAGTGCTGAATTCCAGCCATCTTATGTGATAGCACGACGCATTTTCAGTGGAATTCGTTACGATTTATGAAATAGTCTGTGTCCACAATTTAATGCTTCCATTCTCGTATTTATTTTTGTGTGTCTGGAAAAGATACTTACTATTGCTTTTATGAAAAATTGACAATAAAATGAAAATAAAACGAAAATCTCTTTAATATTTATCATGCGATTAAGCAACAATATCTTGATTTTTTTCTTTTTAAAAACTGTCATCAGTCAAAGTTATTTTACAGGTTATAATATGTATACATATTATTTGAAGCAAGGATCTCAGATGCAAAGTGAATGACTTATTGAAACAATAACCGGACAATAACAATAAAACGATATAATTATTAGCAAGAGACTGGATCTGGTGATTAAATATATTTGAATATTGGTATTTTTAATGTATAAGATTTTGGTAAGCGGATTCTATTGATAAGATTTTACATTGTTTACTGGCTAAGGTTTATAAAGAAACAAGTATATGACGCAACATGACCACAAACGCACCTGGTAATGTAAATATTTAAATGCATTTATTTTGTAATCCTCTAGATAGGCGAGGAAGAGTGACATAAGACCATGTCATAATGAAGTTAGACATCAATCTGTTATGTTGTGACTTAGATTTAAATTGAGTTTTAAAACGAAAAAGTTTATTTTTATTTCAGCGAATCTCGAAATACGTAATAGAAAGTGCTACGTTAATGCTTTGGCATGAATGCATATTTTACGGAAACAGAGGAGATTGAAGTGCAGATTTCTCAGTCGCTGTATATCCAGGGAATAAGCTTAAGAGTTACCATCCATTTTCGTAGAGTCCATTCCACGTGTTTTGTATACAGTACTGAATGCAGAGAAGTGGCATAATCGCGTACGTGGAGTCATTTTCTTGAGAGCATCAGTAATTTTGTTGGAACGTGTGCAACGATCCATTGCCTACGTGAAATATACAAGAAGTGCTAGGCATATACACAAACAGGCACAAATATACATCCACACATATACATGTGCGTTTATGTGAGTGCAGTCACAGGCAAAACCGTAACAATGGGGAGTAAGGTGAAGTGAAAAAATAACTGCATTTATTGTTCATCGCTCCCGAGAGAATTTTCTTCTTTTTCTTATAAGCCATTTACTAGTAATTCAATATTTCTAGGATATTTCACAAATGCGACCGTTGCAAACATATATGCACACAGATAAACACTCTCAATACATATAAGCACATACATAGATATATATTAAATTCAAAATTTGTATAATTTATAAGATTCTTGAAATTCTGTGACAGATATGAACCGTGGGAACACAAAAGTCAACGCTGTATGACAACTGTCAGTTTCATGTCAAGTGATCTTGAAACCATGTATAAAATTAGTGTTGACCAAACTTTATTTGCTAAAATCTTGCTGTTATTTATTATTATTTTTATAGAAAAGTAGATGTTTGTCCGTATGTCTACATTTTTCAAATATTTTCTTTTTCTTTTTGTTTAATATTTTACTTTCGAATTCCTTGCATTCATTTACGCGCAAATACCCTTGGGAAAGGTATTCATCCGTTTCTTCCTTCCAGTTATGGATTAAATAACAGGACAGATTAGGTACTATAGCCTAGGCTGGCAACCAGTCTACCGCAGAAAGCAATGAAATGATCGCCCAAGCGTGTATCACGCATGGCACTTAACTGACTGACATTTTACTTTAGTTTCTAAAGCCAATTATTGCTAGTTTCTCTTCTAGATATCATTTACAGCTATTTCTGCTGCGTGGTTGTGTTCTTTTTATTATTTCTCATTTAATTTTGATGGTAATAATATTTTATTCCTGGTTCTATATGTATTTTGATAGCGTTGTGTTGTTTTTGTTTTTTTCTGTGTTGAGTGATGTTTTGTGGTTATTCTATCTTTCTTGAGAATGATATTTCCGTTACTTCTACATAAATCTTTGGGTTTGTGTATGTTATATTTGTCATGGGAGATTTGAATATTATAAACCGGAGCACAATAAAAAAAACCTAGCCATGATGAGTGAAAACATCATAACAGTCTATTGACAAACTTTTGAAGTCGATATGAACCTGCTGAGCTAGTGCAATTTCTTTCCATCAGACTCTATCTCTAACCCGATATACTTTAGGATACAAATCTTGCTTTCTAAAAGTAAGTTTTATTAGTGCAACGACTTTAATAATAACAGTTATGGTGATAAACATTATCCCAACTCAACAAAATATATATGTGTGTGTTTGTGTAAGCGTTCACCAAACACGGGAATCAAACTGCATACAAGCAGTTTCTGTTAGTTATCTTTATCTTCTATAGTATGATGACAAAAAACAAAAACCAAAAACAAACACAAACGACTACGTATACTGAAGGATATCTATCTATCTATCTATCTATCTATCTATCTATCTATCTATCTATCTGAGTTAGTTCATATCTAAATCTGTTATTTAAATCTATCTATCTATCTATCTATCTATCTATCTATCTATCTATCTATCTGAGTTAGTTCATATCTAAATCTGTTATTTAAATCTATCTATCTATCTATCTATCTGAGTTAGTTCATATCTAAATCTGTTATTTAAATCTATCTATCTATCTATCTATCTATCTATCTATCTATCTATCTATCTATCTATCTATCTATCTATCTATCTATCTATCTATCTATCTAAATCAAATAAATCTGTTATTTAAATCTGTTCGTTGTGGTGCAGTGGATGTCGGCTCGGAACGAGAAATCGGGGAGCCGAGTTCAAATTCCAGTTGAATTCATTGCATTCACTTACGCACAAATACCCTTTGGAAAGGTCTTAATCCGTCTCTTCCTTCCAGTTATGGGTTAAATAACAGGACAGATTGGGTTCTATAGCCTTGGCTGGCAACCAGTCTTCCGCAGAAAGCAGTGGAAACCTACTGTGGGATAATCTTTTGCCCAGTCAGTCATGTCCCTTTCGATACATGATCGCCCAAGCTTGTTTCACGTATGGCACTTAACTGACTATCTATCTATCTGATTTTGTTCATATCTAAATCTCTTATTTAAATTTGTTACTATCTATCTATCTATCTATCTATCTATCTATCTAAGTTAGTTCATATCTAAATCTGTTATTTAAATCTGTTACTGTCTATCTATTTAGTTCGTTTATCTAGTCTGCTTGTATCTATCTGCATGGAATTGACTGCTTTGTAAACATCAGCAGAGCCTATTACTGCAGATTACTGTGGAGTACGTACTTGCAAGTCACGTGTTAGTCTAAAATGTGTCGAGCAATCACCGACATGTATTGGTCGGGCGATTTGGTTTCAATTCATATGCTCTGAAAATTTGCTATTGCGTTGGAATTGTCTTTCCTCTAGTTCCACATATCGCATTAGTCCTGTTTCGGAAATCTTCAATTCAATCACTTCACTCTTGCATAACCATTTCTCGATCTCCTCTGTTATTAACACATACGCATAAACACACAAACATATTGTGTGTGTGTGCGGACATAAGAATAGGAATCGGTAGTGAATAGTGGCTTCACACCTCAATGCCATCTTCAGATCATATTTTTTTTTTAATCATTTCACCCCGTGCAAGGCGTAAATGCCACTGATGTGCGGGGGGGGGGGCTACATAACTTAAAGAAAGTTAATTAGAGGAGGGAGAAGAAGATTACAAACCAATTAGGAAGAAGCAATAGAAAGATGAAAATGCAGGTGTGATGACAGTTGCAAGGGGGTAGAGAAAGGAAAGGATATACGGGGTGGGGGAAGGGCTAGAGTCAAGTGGTTAGTAGATGAGTATTGACATTGCATTTAAATTTCTGGAGTTTGTAGCCGTCAGGAAAGCAAGAATATGGGAGCTAGTTCCACAGGCAGCAAGTGCGAGAGAAGAAGCTGCAGGAGTAGAATTGTCGTCTGCATTTGGCTAACCTAACAGTGAATGGGTGGGACCCAGTTGCCAATCTGGTTGCACGTGTAAACACCTGTTGAGGAGGCACCAGTGACTTAAGTTCATCTGAGCAGAAGCTATGAAAGTACTTATAGAACAGATATTTTATTTATTTATCCATCTAACGGTATGCATGTATGCATATATGTGTATAAATTATAGTTTATATTATGAATTACATATAGTTCAACGATATGTAAAAGCTATAATGTAATATTTATATCTAAACTTATTTATAAATGGAACTTTGTCTGTGTGCGTGTGTCTGTGTGTGTGTGTCCGTTACCTATAGACTCCGAAACGGCTGAACCGATTTTCTTGAAAATTTACAGTTGTGCTATAAGCGTCTGCGAGTGTTCTTAGCAAGGTTTTGTGTCGAGGTACTCCCTATAAATATCGAAAATCGATAATCGAAAAAATCGGGTTATAGAAGGAGTGGCCCGATTTTAATCAAATTTGATACACTCATAGACAAAGACATAAGAAACGATATTCACAAGGTTCAAGGTTGCAGTTCTTACAATAGTGCAGAAAATTTTATATCGATACCAGGAAATCAAAATTTAACTTACATCCATTCATTTTTCTTTCAGTCTACGGTTTCGCTTTAACTGGAAACAACTATTGCTTTTTAGTATTTCATGTCAACGTCCACAGAGTCTGAGCTCCAGGACCATGAATTAGTTTTAAAGCTTTCTTTACACCCGAGCAACGCCGGGCTATAATGCTAGTATATATATATATATATATTTACAAAGGCAATAAAATGATTTATTGCCCATTTTGTAGGATGTGCGTTGTGGTGCATTGGATATCGGCTTGGAACAAGAAATCGGGGAGCCGAGGTCGAATTCCAGCTGAATTCATTGCATTCACTTACGCGCAAATACCCTTGGGAAAGGTATTAATCCGTTTATTCCTTCCAGTTATGGGTTAAATAACAGGACAGATTGGGTAGCCTTGGTCGACAACCAGTCTACCGCAGAAAGCAATGGCAACCTACTGCGGGATAATCTTCTGCCAGTCAGTCATGTCTCTTTCGAGACATGATCGACTAAGCGTGTATCATGTATGGCACTTAACTGACTGACATTTTGCTATCTTTGAGGCAGCTTAATGAATCAATCTTTCCATAACATTTGGGCTCGACTTTAATGAAAATCCTTACGTGAACGATAAACATTTTAAGGCATCCTAGTTAAAAATTTACTGATTTTTTTTGCAGGTCTGCAAAAAGAACTCTAGCGTTGTTTAATTCCAGATGCTTTTCATTTATTGATGTCTTTAATCAGTTCACTCTAGAAAAGTACCTGACTTTCACGCCTGACTTTTCGCTAAAATTTCGTAACACACAATGCTCTTCCATTCTCACCAGAGAAACGTCATCACATTCAATGTTTCCAGTTGCTAACGGTGGTCCTTTTTCACCTGGACCATTTTCGTTCAACATTGGAAACCTTCAATTTTGCTTGTTATCAGTTTAAAAAACCGAAATGATTCGTTTTGCTTCATTGATGCAGTCCATAAAATCTTTTCAATTACATCATGAGGTAGCCAAACATTGTAACGATATACCTATCTAAGGATTTTCCAATATTCATGATCCAAATTTATATTTTTGAACCATGTGATTCGCTTATAAACAATAATTTTACTTATAACATCATCTCGATAAACGGCACACATGTTTTTTCTCTTTGTAAACTGTTTTTTCGTTTTCGAAAATAGAAAAAAATTAATGACAAAAATACATCTCATTTTCTATTCTAATTTAGTTGTCATGTAAAAACATTTAAAATTAAAAAAACTCACATAAGTCGTATAGAAATACGTGTTGAAATATTACCTTTCAGAATACCTAATAAATTTTAGTAACTCGTGGAACAAAATAGCTTTTTCAACCAATATATATATATATATATATATATATACATATAACAAAACAACAAATTAGCCTCACAATTTAAACTCGGATATCACTGTAAGCAAATAACGAATGTCTCTTAAACAGTAATTGCTTTCAGAACAATGTAATATATAAAACCACTATGAAATCAGCAGAAAAATACGTCGAGGAGTAAATGTATAACCATAGAAACAATGAAAGTATGCACAGAAAATAACATTTCAAAATAGTAAATATATATAGCATATATGGGAAATTACAAAAAAATCAAACGATCAAGCAAATCACATCAATAATATCATGAAAAAAAGAAAAATAGCATCAACCTATAACAATTGTATTCACTTATTTTTAAAAAAATCCGTTCATACCCAAAGATAATCTTTATAATTGAAAGATGTAAGAAATGAACTGTAACGTTGAAAGATTATTTTATCATTCGTTTCTCGATGTTCCCAAGTACTTTCAATCTCCTTCCGAGATGATCTTCAGGGGTGTGAGTCGTGTTAATAAAAAACAACCAAAAAACTGTGTTGCTAAAAAATACTGTAAATGTAATGCTTGCAATTTATTTAATCTGACATGTGTAAAAGAAAACTTTCTGCCGAAATACACAAATTTGAAATATATATATATATGTGAAGAATATATATATATGAAGAATATATATATATGAAGAATATATATATATAAAGAAACAAAATGAAAAATTAGCCGACGCGTTTTGAACTCTAAGAGACTTTAAGTTTTCTGTTTGCTTTTACAGATATTGTTCTTTTACAGATATATTATATCTGAAATTTTACCTACACCCCCCCTCACACACACACACACACATATATATATATATATATATATATATATATATATATATATATACACCCCACACACAAATATATATATGTATATATGGGAAACAATGTACAAATTTGAAATCCTAAAGGCCGAAAAGCGTTGCACCAAAACGTTTACATTTCCTTAAGATTTGCATAACACACACACACACACACACACACACACACACACACACACACACACACATATATATATATATATATATATATATACATATCAGCATGCGGTGTAGATATAGAAGAATCCAAAGGAGTATCCTATACATACAGCGGTAGGATAACTCTCTAAGAGAGCTCTAAGTATATATGTATATAAATACAGATAGAGCAAATATAAGAAAAATTAAGGCAGACACGTTATTTCATGGTAAATCGGAAGCATGGGCCTATTTTAGGCGAACCATCATTAGCTTCCGTCTTTATTGAAAAGAGGATTTCGTGTAAAATCTTCTGTACAATAAAGATGGATGCTGATGAAGGTTCGCCTGAAATAGGAATATACTTCAGATTTACCTTGAAATAATGTGTCTGCCTTAATTTTTTCTTATATATATATATATATATATATATATATATATATATGTGTGTGTGTGTGTGTGTGTGTGTGTGTGGACTTATATATTTTTCAGTATTTTGATTAGATTTAATGCTTTTGATTATATTCCTGACTGAGTATATTTTATTTTATTTTACTATAATTATATCATTGACATACAATAATTATTTCCCACTTTGACCTTCCATAAACTGTTCTGAAATTATTATCCATATAATCTCTTCGAGATCAAAGGAAAGTGAATTAATGTTTTGAAATGCTAAAGATTAAATTGACATCATTTGAAATACCCAAATTTCTTATCAAGAACACAAAAGAAAATATATACAAATATAAAACGGTAATAGGGAGACACAAATTTATTTCATTATTTTTTACCTGTCAAATCAATAAAACTATTTTCAAATATTCATTTGGTATTTCAGTCAGAAAATTTCGGCCAATATTCTCTTTCTTTAAAACACTTCTCTACAATTATTTACGTGACATGAGTTCTGAAAAACGCAGCGCTTCGTCAATACCAGAAGTAGCTGTAACTAACACGCGAAAACGTGCTCAAAATGGCCAACTCCAACATTCACTGTATTTCTTCATGTTGTATATTTCTAATACCACTTGTTGAAAGCGTTCACGAATCGAAAAGAAAGAAAAAAAAAACGCGATTATTTTTCCAGCCCACTGAAAATTGACATGCGTCTATCAATGTGAAAGTTTTTGTGTTATTTGGAAAAGAAACATCCTGAATACGAAGAACTGGCTAAATTGAGCGCGATGATATGCTGGAGTAGTTTTATGCTTTTAGGTGTGTTTTTACATGATTACACGTAAGAAAGTCCACACACTCTACATTCGAAAAGGTGTTAAAAATTTCTTGGACTTTCCAACTTACTGAAACCAGTATTCCGATGCTGGTTATTGAAATAATGATTTTGAGAAGTGATTTATAACCAAGAAATTGTGTGCATACATCTTCAACTTTCAGTTGTGTCATCAAGGCAAAGAAACAAACTGGATCTATCAGTCCAAAACTTAAAAGGAAATGCATTCAGAAGAGAAAAACAATGCCAAAAGAGACGACCTGTACGCGATCAGGGAAGTGTAAAAGATCCTAGGAAGACATTATCCGTTTTATTTTAATTAATTTGCACAACTGTGCACATCTGCTTCCATTTTAAATTTGATGTAATGAACCGATTAATTAAAATTGTGGCTCTGTTATTAGGTAAAATTTGTATTTTCATGAATTTGTAGTAAGAGAAAACAAAAATTTGTGATATCGATGAACTTTTAAGATATAATGAATATATATTGAATTCTTGCGAATATATGTAAACATATCTAATATTGCTTATGAACCATATATATATATATATATATATATATATATATATATATATATATATATATATATACACGATATAACGGAGTTAGATTATGTCGGTTATTCGTGGTCCTTAAGAATTACTTGTGTAAGATTTTAAGATTTGGATACGTACAGAGTCGATTTTATTATTATATATATATATATATATGTAAGTTATTTTTTAATGTTTCATAGTGTTTTAACCCCAGTTTGGGGGTTAACTATTTATACATACCTGGGACTCTAACAGGTACTACCACTCCGGGGTAGGCTGAACCTGGGAACAACAGCAATTAAGAGGTGGTTCCATGCTCCTCACAACTTCCCAATCAGAGCCCTTGCTGCTAAATGCAGTTTACCGTCATATCCAGTATCTTTATATGATGAACCGATTAATTTATATGGTGGCTCTGGTATTAGGTAAAGTCTGTATTTTTCATGTAGTTGCTGTAATAGAAAACAAAATTCTAGTGTTATCATGAGATAAAACTGAGATAACCAATTTTAGTCATAATGAAGTCGGGGGTCTGTAAAACATAACTGATTCACGTGTTTGTTTGTGTTTCTCTCTGTGTGCGTGTTTGTGTGTGTTCTGTTCGTTTCTCTGTGTGTATGTGAGCGATTCTGTTGGTTTCTCTGTGTGTGTGTGGGTTTCTGTGTGAGTTTGTGTTGCTGTGAGTGTCTTTGTTTCTTGGTGTGTTTGTTGGTTTCTGTGTGTATTTGTTTATTTTTGTGTGTGTTTGTTTCTCTCTGTGTGTGTTTGTTTCATAGTGTTTTGACCCCTGTTTGGGGGTTAACTATTTACCCGTAGCTGGGACCCTAACAGGTGCTACCACGTCGGGTCAGGGTAGACCTGGGAACAACAGCAATTAAGAGGTGGTTCCATGCTCCTCACAATCTCCCAGTCAGAGACCTTGCTGCCGGATCCAATTTACCGTCATATCCAGAAACTTAATACAATGACCCGATTAATTAATACGGTGGCTCTGGTTTTAGATAAAGTTTGTATTTTTCATGAAGTTTCTGTTTTTGTTTGCTGAAAACAAAAATCTAGTGTTATCGATGAACTTTTAAGAAATAATGAATATACATTTTTGCCAATATATATATATATATATATATATATATATATATATAGTGTATTGAGGGAGCAGATCATTTTCTAAACATATACAGTTAAATATAAGAGACAATGAATATCTATTATGTTTCATCATGAGCCGTTCTAAACATCGTATTTTGGTTTTAATTTCAGTAAAAATAAAGACAAAAATTCTCCAACATTTGGATAATTTTTTATAAGATAGTTCTAAGTTTTCGGCTCACATGAGCCATCTTCAGAGAGGTTGCAAGGACGTTAACATCAAAACATCCACCATCAAAAATGATTTTTATTTTGTGTTGACATAAAACTTTGCTAAGCAACAATAACAGTTACCAAATAGCAAATGCAGTTCGTAAATTTGTAATGCATGTAAATATATGGTTCTGTTAACATTTCGAGCTCTCATGCGGTGTGGCGTCATAGAACCGCATTACAAATTTACGAAATCCGTTTGCTATTTGGTAAGTGCTATTGTTGCTTAGCAAAGTTTTATGTCAACACAAAATAAAATTGTCTGTGTGTGTGTGTGTCCGTTACCTATAGACTCCGAAACGGCTGAACAGATTTTATTGAAAATTTACACAGTTGTACTATAAGCGTCTGTGAGCGTTCTTAGCTAGGTTTTGTGTCGAGGTACCCCTGATAAATATCGAAAACCGTTAATCGAAAAAATCGGGTTATAGAAGGAGTGGTCCGATTTGAATCAAATTTGTGACACTCATAGACAAAGACATAAAAAACGATATTCACAAGTTTCAAGGTTATAGTTCTTACAATAGTGCAGAAAATCAATAATATATATATATATATATATATATATATATATATATATAAAAGGCAAGATGTTTGTGTGTGCGTCTGTTTATCTGCCTGTATATCTGTATTGTTTTCAGCCCTTTTATTTTAGCTTTTGCTTCGGATTTGGCTCTAAGTAGGTACAATTATAGTTCTTAGTCTCAGCCATGATACCATTTACTCAGATGACTTATTTAGCCTTCAAAATTCATTTTACGACGAAAAAAAATTATTTGATATCGATACCAGGAAATCAAAATTTGACTTAAATCCATTCATTTTTCTTTCAGTCTACCGTTTCACTTTAACTGGAAACAACTATTGCTTTTTACTCTTTCATGTCAACGTCCAAAGAGTCTGAGCTCCAGGACCATGGATTAGTTTTCAAGCTTTCATTACACCCGAACAACGCCGGGCTATACTGCTAGTATATATATATATAGTGTTCGATGTAACATAACAGAACTATAAATTATACTAATAAATAATGATTTCTTCTCACCAGTAGCACGACTCGGAGTTTCATCCGCAACGTAATTGTTGCGTGCAAAATTGAAACTGACAGTGAATCTTAAAATGGAACCACTCCTTATATCTTCACATAAATGTAATATTCTTTCACTACGATAAAAACATTGTAGAAAATATACAATTATTTGCATTGACGTTACTATAGAAACCGTCCGGCAGCAAATGCCATATTATGGTTGATTAGTGAATTTTATTATTTCATTTGCTGTTACATAAAAGGAACAGTAAGTCTTTCGTTTCAATAATCCCGACTTAGGTTTCCACTCTTCTTAGTTACTTGGTTGGAACGGAACTAATTTTATGCTTTAAAATTGACAAGTTTTCCCTTATAATTGAAAACACAACTTATGCTCTTTTTCTTTCTGATATAAAGTGTGCTTAGAAGACTTTGTCCTACGTCAGGTGGCATTTCTGTGTCAAAAAAGGCTAATATTTATTATTCATTGATCGAGAGGCGCTCAGGTTTACCCAAACCAATCAAATATGCAAGGTGATAATCCTTTGTGGAACATTATAAAGAATTTAAAAAAAAAAAAAAACTAAAACAAAAAGTAGCGACAAAAGTAAAATTAGTTTATTGATAGCACGTCCGCGTTTAGTTGGAGATTAAAAAAAAACAAATAAAATTTTAATGAATGTATTGATTGACAATTGCAAATGGCCTACTTGTTAACTGAAAATTACAAAACCGACTCCAGTAGTTCGTGTTCAGGCCCAACGCTTGAATTTTAATTATGATTTATTTTTAGTTATTTGTTTTTGTGTAGACACGTGTTTGCGTTGATATCTTTATTTTTTTTAAATAGGGAAATTAATAACTATCAGACATTTAGATTTTTTCCGGTTGTGATTAAGTTTATTGTTTTAGAAAAAATCTACAAAAATTACTGATAGCAATCCCCTTTAAAAATAACGTTTATAGTGATAACTAATCCCGGAATAAAGAATTCATTTAAAAATCCATTATTTTATGTGTATGGTGATTTGCTCTGATATGGCAAATTTCTAAGTGAAGCTTAGATGTGTGGCACAAGGCCGAAAGTATGGACAAAAAGTGAAGATTGAACTGTAATGATTCTAGCGAAACAAGCTTGCTAAACATTAAACCACATCGAAGTGCCCAAGTTGATTGGATATTTAGTCATTTGTGTAAAAGATACAGACTATGAAGAAATCATTACGAATTGAATATTTTTCTTGCCACATGATATTCATGAACAACCTGATATATCTTTGTTACACCTGAATTTCATGGAGAAGAACATGTATTTTACCTTTAAAAATAGTTAATTGCAGATGGGTTTTTTTTAGCCACATAGAAGTTTTTTTTACAAAAATTTCCTTGCAGTCTTTTCTTTTATTAATTTGTCTTTTTTTACTCTTGTTTTTTTTGCCTTGCTTTTATTTTATTTTTATTTTCGTCCTTCATTTCTCTTAAATATTAGACATATTGCACTCTTTTTGTTCTAGTCTCTGCTGATGAAATTGAAAAATACACACATGATTTACACATTTTGAACCACGCCTTGTTGTTGTTGTTGTTGTTGTTCTTCTTCTTCTTCTTCTTCTTCTTCTTCTTCTTCTATGTGCTTTGACATTTCAGGACGTAGACGATCATGGCCTTCCACGTTTCCCTATCCCTTGTGGATCTTAGCACACTTTCTCCTGTAACATCTTGCAGCCTCTGTTCTGTCATCCACCTGCTCAGGCCCTTCAAATATGTTATCCGTCATTTCCTCTGTCTCTTTTTCCTTCTATCTGGCCTGTTAGTATCAGGTTCTCCAAGCCCTCCTTCCTCATTGCATGTCTCAGAAACTTCAGTTGTCTCTTCCTGATGCTCAATATTAATTTCCTTTTCGTTTCCATTTTTCCAACACCTCATCATTGCTCACATGCTCGGTCCATGGTATTCGCAGCATCCTTCTGTAGAACCACATTTCAGCTGCTTCAAGTTTTCCCTTCATCTTTGTTGATATTGTTCAACATTCATTGCCATATTGAAGGACTGACATCACATAGCAATCTAGTAATCTCTTTTTTGTTTCTAGTGAAAGTTTCCTGTCTCTTAATACTTTACTCAGCTTCTGGAACGAGTCTTTTGCCATGCCAATTCACCTTTGAATTTCTGTGTTGCACTTTCCGTCTTCGGTTAGAACACTTCCCAGATATTTAAATTTTTGTACCTGCTTGAATTTAATATCCCTCACCTGTAATTGGCATTTTGGGTTGCACTTTTTGCTGATGACTATGCATTCAGAACACTAAAATCGACATGAGATGATATAATTTTGATGAACAGTTAAGATTACACTAGTATGGTGCTATTTTTTCGAGGATTTGATGATATCTGCTATAATGCAAATGCATACAATAATAATAACAACAACATCAACGCACACACACATACTCGCACACACAAACAAACGCATAAACACACGCATTGTTTTGGTAATATTTATTCTGTCCATTATAATTTGATCTCCACACAAAGTAACTTCCTGTTGTGGCGAAAAGATTGTCGCCAAATTGTTGCGACTTGTTAGGGCCAGGAAAAAGATACGGAAACAAGAAAGTAGGTTCATAACTGTGTATTACAATAACAGAACGTATATACAAGTATATACGTTCTGTTATACAAGGATGTGCGTTGTAGTGCCTTGGTTATCGGCTCGGAACGAGAAATCGGGGAGCCGAGTTCGAGTTCCAGCTGAATTCATTGCATCCACTTACGCGCAAATACCCTTGGGAAAGGTATTAATCCGTCTATTCCTTCCAGTTATGGGTTAAATAACAGGACAGTCTACCGCAGAAAGCAATGACAACCTACTGCGGGATAATCTTCTGCCCAGTCAGTCATGTCTCGAAAGAGACATGATCGCCCAAACGTGTATCACGTATGGCACTTAACAGAACGTATATACAAGTAAGCCTGTTAGTAGTTAGCAAATAGAAGTTTAAGTCCAAACGGGATAGTTACGCTGAGTCACGACTGTCTCTAGACTGTCACATGACTGCCTCAGAACTGCGTCCTAGCTGAGTTCCCGAAAGTCATTCAGGTTAGTATTAACTGACAGAGGAAAAGTACATTCCTATAATTAGGGCACCATAACACTTCCAAAAATAGTTCTTGCGCAGATCATCTAATAAACAAACCAAATGTCGACATTAGTCGTGTGTAGATCGCATTAATCTAGTTGCAGCAAAGACAGAACTACGAAGACATAAAATCAATATATTCATAATAATCATCAGAATTAACCCTCTAGGGCCATTCGTATCATATTTGATACAGTATTTCCCTATAAGGAAACATTTGGTATTTCCCTATAAGGAAACATTTGGTATTCATTGACTGAGCAGTCAGTACTGCATTCATATGAAATTTATAAAATATTTCTTTTAAAAAATATTCAGTAAAATATTTCTTTCAAGGCTTGTTTTCATACTGTGTCAAATATGATACGAATGGCCCTAGAGGGTTAAGGCTTATACTGGGCATAAAGTGGGTGATCGGTTTTCTATTGTCATGAAGTAATAAACTGATCCCCCACTAATTACTAATTATGAAATTTAGGTTTGGTATATTAGGGTTTTGGTTATATGTAGGAATTCTAAGACCGGCCATGTTTTTTTTTTGTTTTTTGTTTTTTATTTTTTATTGTTCTCTGTCATTCCCTTGCTAACTGGACACATGGCTTGGAGGTGATTCCCCCTCCATCACACTACTGTCTGTTACTGCTTGCTTAAGGTAACAATCTCTCCAGAACTGTATAGAAGAAACAGAATGAAGATAATTTTTTGAAATTTTCTTAACTTTTTTCTGTCAGCAAGCCTCGCTTGGTGAGTTTTACAACCAGTGTGATCTTATTTTTTATTATTTTTGAATTGTTATTTACTTATTTTTACTTGTATTTTTTTTATTTTATTTTGTTATTTTTTGATTTCTTATCTTTTCTGCCTAATTTTTTTGTGTAAATTGTTCTTAATTATGAAATTTAGGTTTGGTATATTAGGGTTTGGTTATATGTAGGAATTCTAAGACCGGCCATGTTTTTTTTTTTTTTTGCTTTTTTTTTTTTTTTATTGTTCTCTGTCATTCCCTTTGCTAACTGGATTTTGTGGCTTGGAGGTGATTCCCCCTCCTCACACTACGCTCTCTGTTACTGCTTGCTTAAGGTAACTTAATCTCTCCAGAACTCTCCAGAACTGTTATAGAAGAAACAGAATGAAGATAATTTTGGGGAATTTTCTTAACTTTTTTCTGTCAGCAAGCCTGCAACTTGGTGAGTTTAGCCAGTGTGATCTTATTTTTATTATTTTTTGAATTATTTATTTACTTATTTTTACTTGTATTTTTTATTTTATTTTATTCTTTTTCGGTTCTTATCTTTTCTGCCTAATTTTTTTATTGTAAATTGTTCTTAATTATGAAATTTAGGTTTGGTATATTAGGGTTTTTGGTTATATGTAGGAATTCTAAGACCGACCATGTTTTTTTTTTGTTTTTTTTTTATTGTTCTCTGTCATTCCCTTGCTAACTGGACACATGGCTTGGAGGTGGTTCCCCCCTCCATCACACTACTGTCTGTTACTGCTTGCTTAAGGTAACTTAATCTCTCTGAGCTCTCAAGACTGTATAGAAGAAACAGAATGAAGATAATTTTGAAATTTTTCTGCTTTTTTCTGTCAGCAAGCCTGCAACTTGGTGAGTTTAGCCAGTGTGATCTTATTTTTTATTATTTTTTGAATTATTTATTTACTTATTTTTTACTTGTATTTTATTTTATTTTATTCTTTTTCGGTTCTTATCTTTTCTGCCTAATTTTTTTGTGTAAATTGTTCTTTTAATTATGAAATTTAGGTTTGGTATATTAGGGTTTTGGTTATATGTAGGAATTCTAAGACCGGCCATGTTTTTTTTTTGTTTTTATTGTTCTCTGTCATTCCCTTGCTAACTGGACATAGCTTGGTGATTCCCCCCTCCATCACACTACTGCTCTTATTTTCTTGCTTAAGGTAACTTAATCTCTTCGAACTCTCCAGAACTGTATAGAAGAAACAGAATGAAGATAATTTTGAAATTTTCTTAGCTTTTTTCTGTCAGCAAGCCTGCAACTTGGTGAGTTTAGCCAGTGTGATCTTATTTTTTATTATTTTTTGAATTATTTATTTACTTATTTTTACTTGTATTTTTTATTTTATTTTATTCTTTTTCGGTTCTTATCTTTTCTGCCTAATTTTTTGTGTAAATTGTTCTTAATTATGAAATTTAGGTTTTTGGTATATTAGGGTTTTGGTTATATGTAGGAATTCTAAGACCGGCCATGTTTTTTTTTTTTGTTTTTTGTTTTTTATTGTTCTCTGTCATTCCCTTGCTAACTGGACACATGGCTTGGAGGTGATTCCCCCCTCCATCACACTACTGTCTGTTACTGCTTGCTTAAGGTAACTTAATCTCTCCAGAACTCTCCAGAACTGTATAGAAGAAACAGAATGAAGATAATTTTTGAAATTTTCTTAACTTTTTTCTGTCAGCAAGCCTGCAACTTGGTGAGTTTAGCCAGTGTGATCTTATTTTTTATTATTTTTTGAATTATTTATTTACTTATTTTTACTTGTATTTTTTATTTTATTTTATTCTTTTTCGGTTCTTATCTTTTCTGCCTAATTTTTGTGTAAATTGTTCTTAATTATGAAATTTAGGTTTGGTATATTAGGGTTTTGGTTATATGTAGGAATTCTAAGACCGGCCATGTTTTTTTTTTGTTTTTTTTTTTTATTGTTCTCTGTCATTCCCTTGCTAACTGGACACATGGCTTGGAGGTGATTCCCCCCTCCATCACACTACTGTCTGTTACTGCTTGCTTAAGGTAACTTAATCTCTCCAGAACTCTCCAGAACTGTATAGAAGAAACAGAATGAAGATAATTTTTGAAATTTTCTTAACTTTTTTCTGTCAGCAAGCCTGCAACTTGGTGAGTTTAGCCAGTGTGATCTTATTTTTTATTATTTTTTGAATTATTTATTTACTTATTTTTACTTGTATTTTTTATTTTATTTTATTCTTTTTCGGTTCTTATCTTTTCTGCCTAATTTTTGTGTAAATTGTTCTTAATTATGAAATTTAGGTTTGGTATATTAGGGTTTTGGTTATATGTAGGAATTCTAAGACCGGCCATGTTTTTTTTTTTTGTTTTTTGTTTTTTATTGTTCTCTGTCATTCCCTTGCTAACTGGACACATGGCTTGGAGGTGATTCCCCCCTCCATCACACTACTGTCTGTTACTGCTTGCTTAAGGTAACTTAATCTCTCCAGAACTCTCCAGAACTGTATAGAAGAAACAGAATGAAGATAATTTTTGAAATTTTCTTAACTTTTTTCTGTCAGCAAGCCTGCAACTTGGTGAGTTTAGCCAGTGTGATCTTATTTTTTATTATTTTTTGAATTATTTATTTACTTATTTTTACTTGTATTTTTTATTTTATTTTATTCTTTTTCGGTTCTTATCTTTTCTGCCTAATTTTTGTGTAAATTGTTCTTAATTATGAAATTTAGGTTTGACTTATACTAAGTTAAAACTTCATTAACTTCAGTCACATATTTATTTTTTTTAATTGGAGTAGATAGTACCTTCTATCGCCAGGTCTCACACTCCACCCCCTTCTTTTGGACAGGAGTAGAGTTGATCGCCTTGTTTCTAGTTTAGGAAGGGGTTCCCGAGTAGATAGATTAAACTAATTGGAGTAGATAGATTAAACTATCGCCCGGTTCACACTCCACCCACATCTATTGAACAGGTGAAGAGGCTCATCCCTTGTTTCCTGTTTAGGATGCGGTTTCCGGTTTTCTCTTTTCCAATCTTTTCACTCTTTTCCTTTATTATTTTATTTTTTTTTTTCAATTGGAGTAGATAGACTAAACTATCGCCCGGTTCACACTCCACCCACATCTATTGAACAGGTGAAGAGGCTCATCCCTTGTTTCCTGTTTAGGATGCGGTTTCCGGTTTTCTCTTTTCCAATCTTTTCACTCTTTTCCTTTATTATTTTATTTTTTTTTTCAATTGGAGTAGATAGACTAAACTATCGCCCGGTTCACACTCCACCCACATCTATTGAACAGGTGAAGAGGCTCATCCCTTGTTTACTGTTTAGGATGCGGTTTCCGGTTTTCTCTTTTCCAATCTTTTCACTCTTTTCCTTTATTATTTTATTTTTTTTTTCAATTGGAGTAGATAGACTAAACTATCGCCCGGTTCACACTCCACCCACATCTATTGAACAGGTGAAGAGGCTCATCCCTTGTTTCCTGTTTAGGATGCGGTTTCCGGTTTTCTCTTTTCCAATCTTTTCACTCTTTTCCTTTATTATTTTATTTTTTTTTTCAATTGGAGTAGATAGACTAAACTATCGCCCGGTTCACACTCCACCCACATCTATTGAACAGGTGAAGAGGCTCATCCCTTGTTTCCTGTTTAGGATGCGGTTTCCGGTTTTCTCTTTTCCAATCTTTTCACTCTTTTCCTTTATTATTTTATTTTTTTTTTCAATTGGAGTAGATAGACTAAACTATCGCCCGGTTCACACTCCACCCACATCTATTGAACAGGTGAAGAGGCTCATCCCTTGTTTCCTGTTTAGGATGCGGTTTTCGGCTTTCTCTTTTCCATTCTTTTTACCCTTACGTAGCCCCCTGCGCATCAGTGGCGTTACTGCCTTGCTCGGGGTGATATGATTAAAAAAAAAAAAAAAAAAAAAAAAAATAATATAATATGATATGAATGGCCCTAGAGGGTTAAGGCTTATACTGGGCATAAAGTGGGTGATCGGTTTTCTATTGTCATGAAGTAATAAACTGATCCCCCACTAATTACTACTTATTAATATAATATGATACGAATGGCCCTAGAGGGTTAAAGTATTTATGTAGCAAACGCTTTTGTTACTGTAAAATACTGAAGATTAATTCAGAGTTAGAAAAAAACTCCAAACTATCTGTAATAATATCTCAGTGCCCAAAAGCAAAAGGAAATATCCAAATAAATTTTGATTCAGAAGTAGCGAATAAAAATCAGCAAAACCCATTGTTTTACTCAGTAGAAAACAAAGTCAAAGCGATATGTACTTTAATAAAATTAATTCGGTATCATAATATTATCGAATTAAAATGTCCTTTGTGAGCGATTAGCGAAGAGTATGGAAATATTTTCAATGTATTGTTTCTCGAAAATGAAATTAGTTGTCGCTTCAGTTCGTTTAGTTCTTTTGTTATCTATGGTTGAATGTTCTTTGTAAGTTTCGAAAAGAAAACTGAATCTAAGCATTTCTGTGATTGATAATTAGCTATAAGCATTCGTAGTCTATAAAAAGAGTCAAATAATTATATCTGATCGAAATATGATTTAGACATTTTATTCGAGATCTTAGAAAATGCACAAATGTCGTTATTTGAATTGATCCGATTAAATAAAGAAGAATAAGAACGAAAATAATAATTATAAGAAAAGATTGAGAAGGAAAATGACGGAATGTGTGTAAATGTTTATTAAAAAGATATAATTGGTGAAAGAATGAAGAATGTACATTCTGTGAACGCTGTAATAAGAAATTATGAAAAGGCGAGAAAATGGAGAGCGATAGAAGAAAGAGAAAACTGGATAGAAAAATATAAATATAAAACTAGAAAGGCGGAAAGCGATAAATTGTTTTTAAATTTGAGGAAAAACAAACAAACAAACAAACAAACAAACAGAAACCAAACAAATGATACGCTTACTTAATACATTACGCGTGTACATTCTTGAAAAAACAAAAAAGTTAGCCTAGACTCGGTGAGCAGCTTGTCACATCAATACTTTCAATGCATATTTCACAAAAGAAACTCGAGGACAGTTTTGTTTGTTTAATAAATTATAGCCTTCCCAGTTCAATAAATTACATTATGTTCTTTCCTTTTTATTTCCTTAAGACATTAAACATATAATTTTTTACACTATTACTATCCCACACGCACACCTTCACGGATGGACTTACTATTAAGACGAAAACAAATGTTCGGATCTTGTCTCGTACATACATAAAGTGTGTTAATATTGCAGACGTTTTATTTACATACAATATTTAAGGGCAAGATACTTATATGTAATATATTAACTTGAACGGCTATGAACCGGCGGATGTAATTGACAGATACATCTGGCCCAACGAGTTTGAGTGACTGATACATCTGGTCGCAGATAAAGTCAACAAAGTGACAACAGGAAAAGCAAAAATGCATGGCTGAAAGGCGTAGTCAGGTGGGTCGCGTGAGAGTTTTAAAACTATATTAAAGTCTAGAATTTTAGCTGAAGTAGACTCCCGCTGGCTTCCAACTCCCGTCAGCTCTTTCATGCGGAAACCTTCTCCGGCTTCCCTACTGCTTTACACATGTCTCACCGTCGAAGAATTAAAATATAAAATTATTTTTTTTATATATGTCTTTTTCGTTGTTTTCCAGTATTACTATATAATACTTACTGGGTTACTTCTAACCGAATATGAATTTAAGTTGCATTTTTATACTTCTTAAGCCAGAAGTGATGAGAATCATCAGTTGAAGATGGAAGATTAACAGATATCATTAAGGAGCTACTTAAAATGTTGCCACCGATGCGAGCATCATTTATTCCTCTAGTTTAAACGACTAACTGGCAACTCTAGTATTCATGATGTTATTTTTCTGTAAATGGTGCTGGTTGAGAATGCCAAAGACAGTATTATGCTTGCATAACTGCTTGTTGAAAAAAAAGGCAACAAATGGTTTCAATCTGGCACAAAGAATACACAAAATCATTGTGATAGAATGCTTCAGGAAATCATTTATTCTAAAACAATATTTAATGTAAGACATGATTTGCATTGTTTCCATTCTTTATTTATTTTTTAATCATTTCACCCCAAGCAAGGCATTCCACTACCACTATTGCGCATGTTGTTATATAGGAGAAGGTAAAGAGAAAGAGTGGTTAGATACAGGAAATGTCAGAAGGAGGGTGATAGATGGGTAAGGATAGCGAGGCTGAGGGTTGGGGAGATGGGAAGAGTGTTTGAAAGAATGGCTGCGAGTTAGTGTGTTAGGAGGTCTCTATTGACCTTACATTTAAACTCCTGGAGATTGTAGCTGTCGAGGAAGATTTATTTTTAAAATATGAAGGCGTGAAAATATTATTTTCATTGTTTTGTAGATAAGCGAAAAGAAACATTATTTGAGATAAAAATAACTGTAAATGTTTATATATATATATATATATATATATATATATATATATATATATATATATATATATATATTCAGTCAAAGATATCTCGGAAGTCATAAGAATTCTGTAAATACTGTTTACTGTTAAAATCAAAACAGTAGGAGTCTTACCAAAATCGATATTTGAAAGACTGATTATGCTTGTCGAAAAGCAAATCACTCATATTAAAATCTGTATTATAACGGTGAAACCGTGCAGTGAAATGTGACGACTAAATGTTTATATCGATATGCCGTCTAAAACAATGACGAAAACATGTATATTAATGTACCTATTATTGAGTATTTTACATTTAGACATAAAAAGAAAATAATCCAAATTCTTCAGTGTGACATATATATAGTGTATCGAGGCAGCAAGTAATTTTCTAAACATATGCTGTTAAATAAAAGAGACAATGAATGTCTATTATGTTTAATCGTGAGCCGTTCTAAACGTCGTATTTTTTCTTTAATTTCAGTTGAAAATAAAGACAAAAATTCTCCAACATTTGGATAATTATTTATTGATTTTCTTCTAAGCTTTCGGCTTACATGAGCCATCTTCAGAGATGTTGTTTAGACTGAAAAATTATAACATCCACCATCACCAACTAGCATAAATTCGTGTCTTCTTAATTATAATAGTGAATGCTCCCAAGGATATAAGTTAGCTGTTATAAAAAACTTACTTCAAGGCACACAAATGATGTCTTCTTCCAAATCTATATTTTTTAAATAATTACACAACATTAAGCAAACACTAGTCAATAATGGATTTCCTAACTCCGTTATTGATCAACAAATTAAAATGTATCTCAACAAAATTAATAATAGCTCTAACACTGATGATAATATTAATAATAATGGTTTACATCAAAATAAACATAACACTATTAACTTATACTATTGCAACCAAATACATAATAATTATAAACAAGATGAAAAAACTCTCAAAAACATAATACATAGAAATGTTAACCAGTGGAAAGTAATAATCAAATTAAACTCATTATATATTATAAAAAGTTTAAAACAATTGACATCATAATCTATAATAACCCAACAAGCACTAAACTAAATTCTCTACAAAAAAACCAATGTAGTGTACCAATATACATGCCCATTCAGAGATTGCATCTCTGATACTAATAAAAACCCTAGTACATATATTGGTTCTACGACAACCACGCTCTCCCGTAGACTTACATGTCATCTTTCTGGTCAGAGTACTATTAAACAACATTTCTCTGAAAAACATAAACATGTAGGTAATATCAGACAGATTTTGGTCAACAGTACGGTGATCCTTACTCATACACAAAATAAGAGAAACCTGCAGATATTGGAGGCCATGTACATCAAATCGAAACAACCAACACTCAAAAAAATCAACTTTAAATCCGAAAATAACATTTTACATTGCATTTGACTATATGGTTTTGTTGTCATTTCGCACTATCACGCGGTGTGACGTCATAAAACCGCATCGCAAATTTAAGAACTGCGTTTATTATTTTTGGTAACTATTGTTGGTTTTATGTCAACACAAAATAAAATCGTCGGTGATGGTGGATTTTATAATATTTCAGTTTAAACTACCTCTCTGAAGATGGCTCATGTGAGCCGAAAGCTTAGAAGAAAATCAATAAATAATTATCCAAATGTTGGAGAATTTTTGTCTTTATTTTCAACTGAAATTAAAGCAAAAATACGACGTTTATAACGGCTAACGATTAAACATAATAGACATTCATTGTCTCTTATATTTAACAGCATATATTTAGAATATATATATATATATATATATATATATATATATATATATATATATATACTTTTTTTTAATCATTTCACTCCGAGCAAGGCAGAAATGCCACTGATGAGCTGGGGGCTACATAACTGTAAAAAGATTAATTAGAAAAGAGTGAGGAGTACAAACTAGTTAGAAATGAGCAATAGAAAGCTAAGAATTCAGGTGCGATGACAGATACATACGTGGAGAGAAAGAGAAGGATATACGGGGGTAGGGAGAGAGCTAATGGTTAATAGATGAGTATTGACATTGTTTTTAAATTTCTGGAGGTTGTAGCCGTCAGGAAAGCAAGAATATGGGAGCGAGTTCCACAAGCGGGACGTGCGAGAGAAGAAGCTGCAGGAGTAGAATTGTCGTTTGCATTTGACTAACCTGACTGTGAATGGGTGGGATCCAGTTGCCAGTCTGGTTGCACGAGTAAACACCTGTTGAGGAGGCACCAGTGACTTAAGTTCGTCCGAGCAGTGCATTTGACTCACCTGACTGTGAATGGGTGGGATCCAGTTGCCAGTCTGGTTGCACGAGTAAACACCTGTTGAGGAGGCACCAGTGACTTAAGTTCGTCCGAGCAGAAGCCATGAAAGTATTTATAGAACAGAAAAAGGGAGGCCACATTTCGACGGTGGGGAAGTGGCTGCAGTCGAGCCGCCAGATCAGTACCTATCACATTACAGACTTTCCTTTGGAGCCTGTCGAGAACACTGAGGAGAACAGCAGGGGCGCCTGACCATAAATGGCAGCAGTACTCCATGCACGGACGGATGGTTGACTTGTATATTTACAGGATGGATTCAGGCGGAAAAAACACCCTGGAACGGCATAGTGACCCAACCTTCTTAGCAGAAGATTTAGCTATGGAATCAATAAAGTGGTTCCATTTGAGGTCTGAGGAGAGGGTAAAGCCGAGGAGGCGTAGTGTGTTGCTCTCAGGGAGAGTCGCTTGGTCCATGCTTATGGGAGGCAGGAGAGGTTGCTTGTGATGATTGACAGACATCAGCTTGGTCTTAGACTCATTGAAGTTCACAAGCCACTTCTTACCCCAATTTACCACAGAGTGTAGATCTCGTTCCAAGTCAGCAGCGAGATTATGTCTGTCCGCCACGACAGGTTTCTTACTGGTGCGGGAGTATATTGTGGTGTCGTCTGTGTAGATGCCTACTTGCGAACTGATCTCATCTGAGAGGTCGTTGATGAAAATAAGGAAGAGCGTCGGGCCCAGGATAGAGCCCTTTGGGACACCAGCAATTGTGCTGTAGGATGAAGAGGCATGCCCATTCAAATCGACCTTCATTTTGAGGTTATTATATATATATATATATATATATATATATATATATATATACACACACATATATATATATATATATATATATATATATGGATATGTATATATATGTATGTGTCTATATATGTATGTATATATATGTGTATGTATATAGATACATACATATATATATATATACATACATTTATATATATATATATATATATATATATATATATATATATAAGCAAGCGGTGTAGATATAGAAAAATCCAAAGGAGTATCCTGTACATAAATTAGCAGGACAACTTTCTAAGAGATCCCTAAATATATATATATATAAATACATATAGAGCAAATATAAGAAAAAGTTAAGGCAGACAAGATATTTCATAGTAAATCGGACGTGTAGGCCTACTTCAGGCGAACTATCATCAGCTTCTGTCTTTATTGCACAGATGATTTTACACGATTCGTGTAAAATCTTCTGTACAATAAAGACGGAAGCCGATTAATGTTCGTCTGAAATAGGCTTATACTTCCGATTTACCATGAAATTATAACAGAAAGGACATATGTATTTCTTCACTATTCGACGACATAATTATTAAAGAAAAGAAAATAATAAGAGGAAATACGCGGCAGGAGCTTTTACAACTGGTAGGAAAGTTTAATAACTGGTAGTACAGAGAATGAACTGAGCCGTCTCTGTTTCGCTATTGTTTCTCTCTCCATGCGCCCGACAGTATAATATATATATATATATATATATATATATATATATATTATAGGGAAATGAAGAAACAGATAGATTAAAACTCACTGTTCATTCATGTACGTTTATAAAGGGTGCTCAATACAAAGTAGACCTTAATATTTGAATTTTGTTATTACAATGGTTTATAAAAGCATTATATTACTACACAGAAATTTTTGTATTTCAGAACAATACTGTCCTTCAGGTTTATATTTTAAAATAAATGGTGCAAAGGATTTATGTAAAACATACAAGATGAATTTATGGTTATTTAAAAAATTAGAAATGGTGGTTAGAGGAAGTTAAACAATATGATTCTAGGTGTGTCACTAGAGACAGATATTTCAGTTCCCGTAAGAGCGAGAAGCAGAAGCAGGCCAATGATAGGACAGGAACAGTGCGGGTTCGACAAAGACACTGGAACAAGGAACGCCATATTCATGATTAGGATGCTCTCCGAAAGGGCAATACAAATGAAGAAAGACTTGTACTTATGTTTTCTTGACTATGCGAAGGCATTCGACAAAATACGACACAAAGAATTGATGGAGATGCTCGGCAGCCTCGACATTTTTGGGAAAGACATCAGAGTAATCAAGAATCTCTACTGGCAGCAAACGGCCTGCATACGGACAGTTAACGATTTCAGTAGATTTACAAAGATAGAAAGAGGCGTAAGACAAGGATGTGTCTTTTCACCGGACCTGTTCAACTTGTACAGCGAGAATATTTTGAGGACCCTAGATGACATGCCAGGATTTGTTATTGGAGGCCACAACTTAAACAACATAAGGTATGCAGATGATACATTGCTGATTGCAGACACGGAAAGGAAAACTACAAGACGTCTTACAGAAGGTAGCGGTGGAGAGTGACGAAAAAAAAAAGACTACAAATAATCTTTAAGAAACTGAATGCATGGTCATCAGCAAAAGGTGCAACCCAAAATGCCAAATACAGGTGATAGAAGAATCAAGCAAGTACAAAAATTTAAATACCTAGGAAGTGTTCTAACAGGAAACAGAAAATGCGACACAGAGATCCGAAGGCGAATTGGCATGGCAATGGACACGTTCCAGAAGCTGAATAAAGTACTAACACACAGGTAAGTTTCGCTAGAAAAAAAAAGAAAAGAGTGCTGGATTCATGTGATGTCAGTTCTTCAATACAGCAGTGAATGCTGGACAATATCATCGAAAATGAGGACAAAACTGGAAGCAGAGGAAATGTGGTTCTACAGAAAGATGCTGCGGATATCGTGGACTGAGCATGCAAAGCAATGATGAGGTGTTGGAAAGAATGGCAACAAAAAGGAAATTAATACTGAGCATCAGGAAGAGACAACTGAAGTTCCTGGGACACGCAATGAGGAAGGAGGACTTAGAGAACCTGATACTAACAGGCTAGATAGATTGAAATGAGACAGGGAAAGCAACGGATAACATATTTGAAGGACCTAATGAGGTGGATGACTGAACAGGGGTTGCCAGGAGTAACAGGAGCAAACATACTAAGAGCCACAAGGGATAGGGAGACGTGGTGAACCATGATCGCCTACGTTCTGAAGGGACAGGGCACATAGAAGAAGAAGATTCGCTGTATATGTTAGTCGTTAAATAAATCTGACAAGAAAACGGATTCTTGACTTACTTTTCTTTCCATCGTTTATGTAATCACTGAATCCGTTTTCTGTCTACATGTAAACTGTTTGTAAAGGTTACGGATTTTTTAATATCTTTCCCGCGTGTATCAAGCTTCTATGGCATTTCAAGTAGCTCTTCATGTACTACTAAATAACTTTGTGTAATCTATGAAAGATAAATATAGATTTTTATGTATTTTCATTGTTAACTCATATTAGTATCAATATTCACGAAACAATTGATGAAAAACTAAATTAAAGAAGATAAAGATAATTATACATATACTATGTAGAAAATAGCACAAAGAAAAATTATATTTTGGTGCATTTATACTCTTCTGTAAAATTATATCTTTCAGATTTACTAATGCAAGGAATATGTAAATAATATGCATACACCTTGGTTTCCCCTCACAGTAATGTGATTGGCTGGTGTCAGACATAAATACAGACGAAGGCGAGGACGTGTAGAGGTCTACCGCTAGAGGTCTACAGGTCTTCGACTAGAGATCTAAGACTATTGGTCTACGTCTATTGGCTATCCCTACGTCTCCGGATACTGCATACGACGAGTACCGTCCATTATGTCTAAGTACTAGATTGTCCTCCCCGGTTGCGTTTGCCTAAACCGCTTAATTACCACGAATGCTATATACATATACATACCTTCCGGGACATATCATTTAATATTATTTGTTTTTGGCCGAATAAATGATTCAACAAATTATGCAGTTGTAAAATATTCTGCATAAACAGAAAAATGTATTTTGAACTACATTTTATTTTTGTGTTTTCACTATTTAAATAGTTCGGATTGTTGCCATAGGGTAACAAAGATGAGGACAACAGTCCGAATAATGGAAGTATTGTAAATAGTTAAAATACCTGATCTTAAAAATAGATAGAAAGTTTGTTGTTTGTTTTAATAAAATACTAGCTTTGACTTTTAACAGCAAGCATAATCTACTTAAAGTTTACAAAAATAAAGATTTACTTTTTAAGTTATTAAATATTGTAAAACACTTTTATTTGCACTTATTATAGTTTCTTCATGAGTCAATTATATCTACACAATCAACTACTGAAATACTTAAGGTCATTTTTTAAATACCCCAAAAAGCTACACAAGACAAAAAGAAATACAATGTGATGTATGAGCAGCCTTTCCTCAATATTTGCTAATGTACTATTTTGTTGCTATGACAACACAGATTATCTGCCTTTATTGAAATAGCGTTATCCTCACTGTTACAAAAATAGTGCAACACCTCATTAGTAAAATAGGAGATCAGGTTGCATAGCCGATATATGAAGTCACGTTATAGAATACACACACACACACACACACACACACACACACACACACACACACATACACACACACATATATATATATATATATTATAAATTATGTTTTAGAACATGTACATTATTTTTAAATTAATGTTTTGGACGGAAAAAATTATTTCTACGTTCTGTACCCACTCGGATATATATATATATATATGTGTGTGTGTGGGGTGTGTGTATATATATATATATATATATATATATATATATATATACATATAGTGTTGAATTGTGATGATTCTTTACATTCACATTCGCTCAAATACTCTCGGGAAAAGTATGAATCCGTCGATTCTTCTGTCAGCTAAAATAGTCCTCCTATATAGCAGTGAATGTGGCCCCACAAAATGATTCTCTGAATGCCATAGACCGAAAAATTGAACTAAGGCAAGGTTCTAGAAATCGTGGTAAAAAAGAACACTTATATTTCACATCAGGAAAAGTCAGTTAAAATTTCTAGACCACATAATAAGGAAGCGTGCTTAGAAAAGTTTACACTCAAAAGGCAGATTGAAAGTACCAGAGACAGAGGAACATAACAACACATAATCTACCCTGCGAGCTTAAATGGATGAATGTTGGAGCGGGTTTGGAAGAGATAGCAAAAAGACAAAATTTATTAACAGCTACAAAGGACATGCAATTATGGAGAGCCATGACTGCTAACGTCCTGAAGGGACATGGTACATAGAAAAAAAGGTAGCCTACAGTTTACGTTGTCACTTTTATTGACAACCATTCTAACAGTTAATGCTTATTCCTTTCTTCTTGCTTTTTTCTTCTACATTTTCTAAGTGTGCTTTCATTTTTCTTTCTGAGTCTACCATCTGCTTAACGTATGTTGTAACCATGTTCCCTCTCCAGTTTCTATAGCCTTAGTTGGCAACCAGTCAATGGCAGAAAACAATGGCAATGTACTGCCCAGTCAGTCATGTCTCAAAAGAGACATGTTCGCCCAATCGTGTATCACGTACGGCACTTAACTGATATGAGCTGTGATATAGCGAAACAGATCTGTCTGTGGATGACTATATATATATATATATATATATATATATATATATTATTGATAATAATAAACAAATTAAGTTCATCATATATTATAAAAACTTCAAAACAATTGACCTCATAGTCTCTAATAACCTTACAACCACACAACTAAATGCTCTATAGAAAACCAGTGTAGTGTATCAATTTACATGCCCGTTTAGAAATTGTATCTCCGATAACAATAATAATAAACCCACTAAATATATTGGTTTTACTACAACCACCCTCCCCTGTAGACTTATATGCCACCTTTTTGATCATCGTTCAATTAAACATTTTTTTAGAAAAACATAGACATATCTGTAATATTAGACAAATTTTAGTCTATGACTAAATAATAATTTTTTTTTTAATCATATCACCCCAAGCAAGGCGATAACGCCACTGATGCGCAGGGGGCTACGTAAGAGTAAAAGGATTGTAAAAGAGAAAGCCGTAAACCGCATCCTAAACAGGAAACAAGGGATGAGCCTCTTCACCTGTTCAATAGACGTGGGTGGAATGTGAACAGGCCCACATATACACAATAAAATAAACCTTCAGATATTGGAGGCAATCTACATTAAATCAAAGTAATACACACTCATTAAAATGATATTTCAATCTAGTCACAACACATTACATTGCATTTAGACATATGGTTCTCTTGTTAACATTTCGGTCTCTTCGTGGTGGAACATCAGAAAATCGCATTACTAATTTACGATCTGCGTCTGCTATTCGCTGACTGTTATCGTCGCATATCAATATTTTATGTCAACAAAAGATAATACCATCTTTGATAGTGAATATCTTTATGTTAATGTTCCTGTAACAACTCTGAAGATGGTTTATGTGAGCCGACAACTTAGAACATGCATAATAAAAATTGTCTTTGTTTTCACTTTAAATTAAAAAGAAAATACGATGTTTAGAACGGCTCATGATGAAACAATAGACAATCATTGTCTCTTAAATTTAACAATATATATATATATAGGGGTGTTTGTGTATAAAGATTTTCCTATCTCATTAAAAATTATATCAGAACTAAAATATTTGTAAAACTTTAATATGTTTTTGTCAAAAGTATTTGCAAATGTGCATCGTTAAGCCGATTTTGTCATTTTTCACTGTTATCTTCGTTTTTAACTTTCGTTTTATTTAAAATTGCTTCAACAATCGGAGTTTTCAGCAAGCAAAGAAGAAATTCTGAGCTAATAAAAAAGCTGGGTAGAATCGTGTAAAAAGATCATTTTCTGAGAGACGTGTAAGTGTGTTGTGTCGTTCAAACTCGCCCGACCGTGTTAATAGCATCAAAATCCCAGACATATAAGCTATCAACACTGACATAAAATGGCGGTGAATTCGAAAGGTGTCACATCCGGTTGTCATTTCAGCGGAAAATGTTGCACAGCAAATGGAAGAAAGATAATATTGCCAATTCTGCAATGACTTAAATGTCGATTTCTTCATCGAAATTGTTATTATCATATCATGGGACTTATTTTTCTCTATCATCACTTACTATTTTCCGTGTTTAGCACTTTCAGAGTAATATATCTATATAGGCACACACAACTCTTTCTCTGTTTGTCTGTCTCTTTCTTTCTGTCTGTCTGTCTGCTGTCTGTATATATATACGCTTGTTATGTTTATATCGGAAGAGTGCTGATTATTGCAAATAAACCGTTTATAAATATAGATAGTGGTCGCAGAAGAATAAACATTCTGTGATTACAGTTTCTGTCTTTATTTTCTCTGAGATGTTTATCGGAGTACGTATGGTAAGCAATGCCTAGCCTGTTTAAGATTAATTGTCAAATTCAATAATAAACTTTTTGAAAATATTTCTAACAAGCATTATAGCCCGGCGTTGCTCGGGTGTAAGAAAGCTTTAAAACTAATCCATGTTTCTGGAGCTCAAACTCTTTAGACGTTGGCACGAAAGACTAAAAAGCAATAGTTGTTTCCAGTTAAAGCGAAACCGTAGACTGAAAGAAAATGAATGGATGTAAGTCAAATTTTGATTTCCTGGTATCGATATCAAATAAGTTTTTTTCTCGTAAAGGGAATTTTGAAGGCTAAATAAGTCCTCTGAATAAATGGTATCATGGTTAAGAACTACAATTATACCTACTTGGAGCCAAACTCGAAGCAAAAACTAAATTAAAAGGGCTGAAAAAATATAGATATACAGGCAGATAAAGAGAAACACACACAAACATCTTGCCTTATATATATATATATATATATATATATATATATATATATATATATATATATATATATATATATATATATATATATATATATATATATATATATATCGATTTTCTGCACTATTATAAGAACTGCAACCTTGAAACTTCTGAATATCCTTTATTATGTCTATGTCTATGAGTGTATCAAATTTGACTAAAATCGGACCACTCCTTCTATAACCTGATTTTTTCAATTATCAATTTTCGATATTTATCGGGGGTACTTCGACACAAAACCGAGCTAAGAACAATCGCAGACGCTTATAGTACAACTGTGTAAATTTTGAAGAAAATCAGTTCAGCCGTTTCGGAGTCTATAGGTAACGGACACACACACACAAACATATACACACAAACACGCACACACAGATAAAGTTCCATTTATAAATAAGTTGAGATTCATTGTACATTTGTAACTTAACGCACTAAATTTTATGTAAAATTCTGTAAATGGTTATTATTTTAATCATAGAAATAATTTATTTGTGTCAGTCAATATATTATGCTGCATGATATTGGACAAATATATAGCTGTATATGCATTAAAACCTTGAATAATTTCTCCCTGTTTTTCAACAGACTGCGTTCCCAGAAATTACTGTGTGCATCTAGTTTCAGATGATAATGCAACTATAAGAAAGTACTATAAACAAACTTTAAATTCAGTGTAAGTCATTTCGCCGAAGTGTAAACAACTTTGCTTTTCATAGCGTTAAAAATGTCGAATTTCGTACCAAAGAAAGTGTATTTGCAGGAAATTTTACTGCACTACTTTATTCAAAAGAAATCTTCAGCTGAAGCACACAGAATTCTTGTTGAGACATACAGCGACCATGATTTGTCAGAAACAAACGCTTCAGAGATAATGATGTTGAAGTTTAAAAAAATCTCTCTGGTAATCGAAAATAATTGAAGACGAAGAATTAGATACATTATTCCACGAAGACTACTGTCAGATGCAAGCTGAACTTGCAGAATCATTAGGAGAAGATCACATAATAAATTATGTTGTTGAGTGGTTTGATAACGTGTGTATAAATACACCTAGGACTGATAGTTTTAACCATAAATAGTCGATCTACAGTGTGCTGGGAATTCTTCTTAAGCGAGTGAGCACACTAAGAATTTAATGCTTGAATGTCTGGCCATTTTATGCAAATCAGTTTGAAATGCTCAGATGGTAAGATCAGTAACGTACGCCTATCTGAAGGCTTCATCGCGTCACGCGTTAAATAATATATTAACATCAACCGTTTTAAATTATAGTTCTGTACAATACTTTGTATAATCCAAATAGTCACTAACTGACACCTCCACAATGAAATACACAATACACCGTTTTTTTTTTTTTTTTTTTTTGCCTGTGATTATAGTTGTAAAGGCGCAGTAAATAAACACTTTCCATATCCAGACAAAATCAACACGGAGACAAACAGTCAATAAAAAGATTTACTGAGTCATTCTTCTGCTAAGAGAACTGCCCACCTGATCACAATGTGTATAAAGTCCAAGAAAGGTCATTAAATGATTGACAAAGCACAAATCAATTCACAGTGTAACTTGAAAGCTTCTTGTTTCTACGTCTCTTGCCTACAAGCGGGTTTAGCATTAATGGTGGTCGTTTCGACTGACAAGTAACGGTTTTCAGGGTAGGTAATCATATACGATGCGTGGGAGTGGAGACATTTGTTGTTATTGATCATACGCAATGCGTCTGAATGAAGCAACGAGGGAAAAGTAAAAAAGCTAGAAAATAGAGTACCTCAAGTTGCCTAGTAATTATGTCTTCAAAAGATAGACAGATATTTCCAAATATTTAAGGAGATGGAGGTGAATGGATAAAATTTCAGGAATAATTGTTTGAAAGATTGTATAAACCAAAGATAGATTACTGGGAAGAAATGTACACACGCTAAATCACACTTGTATAGACACATGCATATTTCCCAAATAAGAATATATATATATATATATATATATATATAAAGTTTATAAAGGAAAACTCAACGCGTCATATTTGAGCAAGATAAGTATCCTAAAACGTATATAGGTGCTACGCACGATTCGTTTAAAGTTAGATTTTATAATCACAAAACCTCATTTAAAAATGAAAAATATAGACATAGCACGACCTTATCGAATTATATTTGGGACATAAGATCTAAAATTAAAAAAGACCTCATTTTGAAATGGGAAATAATAAAAAAATGTACTGATTACAATAAAGGCAGTAAATTCTGTAATTTATGTGGCGAGGAAAAACTAGCGATAGCCTTATTCAAACCCGCCCATAATCTGCTTAATGCTAAGACTGAAATTTTAAACAAATGTAAGTTTCATAAATATAAATTCATTGCTTAGTGTGAGAGCGTAGTGTTAAATTTTTTTTTTTTTTTTAGCTATGTGTTTAATAAAAATTTTTCCTAATTTAATTTAGTGTGTTTTGCTTTTTTTGTTCTAACCCCCTTTTTGTGTTGGTATGGTTCCCCCCACCTATCTTAGTGTATATCTATTTATTTGGTTTTATCTTTAGTGTTTCAGCCTTTGCCCTGACGATCCGTAGTGTGAAACCGCGGTAGGTTTTGGCTCACTTTAGATTTTTGTGTATATATATATATATATATATATATATATATATATATATATATTTGCCTTGGGAACTTATGAACTCCATTACTTGCATAAAGCCTCGATTGGAAGTCATGAGTTATATCCCTCTAACCCTGCAAGTTACTTGTTCACCACTGCTGTAGCCTGGTATTGATCTCACAACTCATTCAAGTCACGTCAGGATCTAACCAACGTCTATATCCACTGGGCAATGTATTTAAGGAAATATAGACAAATACTAAGCCTTTTGTTTTGCATTAAATATAAAATAATTAGGTTACTGAAGAGCTTGAAAATTTTCAGTGTATTTCTCCTGTTCATGTAAATATTAAGGGCTGCATATTCTTTATGCTCTTAAGTAGAACCCGGTAATTATGCCGAGTTTTATTTTGTGGTTATGATGAAAATAGAAATTGATTAGATCGTTTTTGGTGGTTGGTTTCCAGTAGACACCAAATTTGAAAATGTTGTTGATCCGATGTAGCGTGATATCAAGTTAAGAATTGTATTCTTCCATTTGGTATGTAAATTCTATTGTATGATCGACTTGGTTTAGTTTATCTACAAGATCAGGGAAATCAGTATTGCGAGGATATATTAATAGAGCTCCATAAGCATGATTGTTTGAATTAAATAGTTTGGAAGGGAAACAGATTCGAGAAATTCTAAGACAACTAGCAGTATAGCCCGTCGTTGCTCGGGTGTAATGTAAACTTTAAAACTAATCCATGGTCCTGGTGCTCAGACTCAGCCTAAAGAATATTTTAAATAATAAAATAACTGCGACAATTTACCAATCGTACCTAATATATATATATATATATATATATATATATATATATATATATATATATATATATTAGCAGTATAGACCGGCGTTGCTCGGGTGTAATGAAAGCTTTAAAACTAATCCATGGACTCTTTGGACATTGGCACGAAAGACTAAAAATCAATAGTTGTTTCCAGTTAAAGCGAAACCGTAGTCTGAGAGAAAAATGAATGGATGTAAGTCAAATTTTGATTTCCTAGTATCGATATCAAATTTTCTGCACTATTGTAAGAACTGCAACCTTGAAACTTGTGAATATCGTTTCTTATGTCTTTGTCTATGAGTGTATCAAAGTTGATTAAAATCGGACCACTCCTTCTGTAACCCGTTTTTTCGATTATCGATTTTCGACACAAAACCTAGCTAAGAGCACTTACCGACCCTTACAGTAAAACTGTCTAAATTTTCAAGAAAATTGGTTCAGCCGTTTCGGAGTCTATAGTTAACGGACACAGACACAGACACACCGTATCACGTTTGGCACTTAACGGACTGATTGAAAGAGATTTCATATCTAGACTGGCCATGAATTTGTTTCAATTAGGTTTTTTACTACGCTGCCTGAGTTAAATGAGATGTGCTGATTGTTCCAAGGAGAGGGGTTAAAATTTTGTGACGCCTTTAGCCAGTTTGTAGAGGTGCTGTCTATTCCTGAGATGATGGGACGCATTTGAATACTTGCTTAGTAGGGTGTAGGAAAACCGTAAGTTTTAGGTATTCTAGGGTAATATGCTATTGTTTTATACTACTACTGGTCATAAAATGGGAGATCGGTTTTATATTGTAATGAAGTAATAAACTGATCCCCCATTAATTAGTGCGTGATAATATAATGCATTTCTTCCCCCTCTAGCTATGAATCAAATAATAGAACAGATTGGTTTCTATAGCCTTCGCTGGCAACCAGTTTACCGCAGAAAGCAATGTCAACCTACTGTGGGATAATCTTCTGTCCGGTCAGTCATGTCTCTTTGGAGACATGATCGCCCAAAGCGTGTATCACGTATGGCACTTAACTGACTGACTGAAAGAGATTTCATATTTAGACTGGCCATGAATTTGTTTTAATTAGGTTTTAAATGAGATGTGCTGATTGTTACAAGGAGAGGGGTTAAAAAGAGATTTCATATCTAGACTGGCCATGAATTTGTTTCAATTAGGTTTTAAATGAGATGTGTTCCAATGAGAAGGGTTAAAATTTTGTGACGCCTTTAGCCAGTTTGTGGAGGTTCTGTCTATTCCTGAGATGATGGGACGCATTTGAATACTTGTTTTATAAGGTGTAGGAAAACCGTAAGCTTTAGGTATTCTAGGCTAATATGCTATTATTTTATACCATAATTTCTTTTATAATCATTTCACACTTAGCAAGGCAATACTACCACTGGTGCGCAGGGGTTTACAATGAGAGTAGACGGAAAGAAAACAGTAAAAGTGATGTTGAAGAAAGGATAAGAGAAAGGTGGGTGTCACGAAGACAGAAGTTAGTACTTGACGTTGACACTTAAACTTTTGAAGATTGTAACTATCAGTGAAATCAGTATGCAAAAGGGAATCCCCACAGGCGGGAAAATGTGAGGAAAGAAATTAGTGATTGCATTTGCCTGTTTTGACGGTAAAAGGGTGGGACCTAGTTGCCAGTCTAGTCGTACGTGTAAATTGATAAGGGTGGTGCACCAGGGAATAAAGCTCGTCAGAGCCGAAACCCTAAAAATACTTGCAGAAAAGACAGAGGAAAGCCACATTCCGTCGGTGAGAAAGTGGCTGAAAGCCAAATCGGGACCAATTACATCACAGATCCTCTTTTGGATTTGGTCGAGAACCCCGAGATGAACAACAGGAGCACCTGACCAGATATGGCAATAGTATTCAATGTATGGACGAATTCTCTATATATATATAAATGTGCTAGATTGATTCTGACGTGTAAAACTTCATGGCTTGACATAGCGAATCAACTTTCTCAGCAGCGGATATAGGTATTGATTCAATGTATTTATTTCACTTAAGATCGGCTGAGAGAGTGAGGCCGAGGAGGCGAAGTGTATTGCTTTTAGGGAGATTAGTGTGATCCATATTAAGGGAAGGTATGAAAGCTTTGGTAGTTAAAAGAGAGAAGCATAGTTTTGGAAGCATTACAATTTATAAGCCATTTCTTAACACAATTAATTACAGATTAGATGTCATTTCTAAGGGCAGAGGCGAGATCTTTGTCAGCCCAGGCAGATTTCTTATTGAGTCGGGAGTAGATGGTGGTATCATTTGCGTAGATGCCAACTTGGAAACTGACTGCATCAGGAAGATCATTGATGAATATCAGGAAGAGCCTAGGACCTGGGATAGAGCTTTGAGGGATACCCGCATTCACATAAAAACGGTTAAAAGTATGTCCGTTCAGATTGACCATCCTTTTGCGATTTGACAGGAATGATTGGATTAAATCGAACAATCGTCCAGTTATACCATAGCACTGAATCTTTTGCAAAAGGCTAGCATACCAAACATTTTCAAACGCTTTTGAGATATCCAGAGCAACAGTCCTGTCTTCGCCGTTCTTATCAAGATATATGTACTCGATGATGGTTGTTAGCACATCAGCAGTAGATGTCAGAAAATATTCTTTTGGATGTGAGATGATGAACCATTTCAGCAGGGATAATAGCCTCGAATCAGTCAGTTAAGTGCCATACGTGATACACGCTTGGGCGATCATGTCTCGAAAGAGACATGCCTGACTGGGCAGAAGATTATCCCGCAGTAGGTTACCATTGCTTTCTGCGGTAGACTGGTTGCCGACCAAGGCTATAGAACCCAATCTGTCCTGTTGTTTAACCCATAACTGGAAGGAAGAGACGGATTAATACCTTTCCCAAGGGTATTTGCGCGTAAGTGAATACAATGGATTCAACTAGAATTCGAACTCGGCTCCCCGGCTTCTCGTTCCGAGTCGATATCCACTGTACCACAACGCACTACTTTACCAAAAAGTGGTAAGAGGATAATAAGTTGATAGTCAGAAGGTTTGGAGGGCTCTCCAGAGTGTTTAAAAAGAAAGACTTCCAAAATGTAGGGAAGCAAGAGATAGCAAGGAAATAGATTCAGAGGTTGGCAAGGACAGGAGAGAGTTCAGGAACACATTTCTTAAGACGATGATTAGAATACTACTTGTTTTATGGGAGTTAAGCTTAGAAATAATCCCGGAGATCAGAGAGGAGGATTATGTGTATATCTTCAGCTGAGCCTCAGTTCTAGGAAGGAAGTTGAATATAGGTACATCAGATGAGTCAAGTGAGGAACTGTAAGTGAATTTGGGAGCAAAGTACTCAGCCTTATCTGCTGTGGATGTAAGAACCTCAAAATTATTGAGTAATAGATCGAAGGTTTGCTTTTGTTTAGCACACTTTTGCATAGCCGCCAGTAATCCTTAGAAACTAAAATTACGGCATGCTATGCGCTGCTTCATTCTATTAGCAAACAATAGCTTAGCATAATTTAGGATTCCCTTGCAATCACTCCAAGAAAAGACAAGAGTGCCTATTATGGCCAAGCGCAACACTCCAATAAAGCCGGAAGAAGTTGTTTTTCTGGGCAATGGTGGCAGAGCAAACAGAAGAGAATCCAGGAGAAGAATAAAATTTGAGTCGGAACTTCCTGGATGGGATGAAAAAATCAGTTCCGGCTTTCATCAAAGAGGAGACTTCAAATGCAAAGTCTTCAAAAGGGCTTTCTAAAAACGTTGTTCCAAAGGAAATAACAAAGGAGGTCACGTGAAGCCTCCAAGTCCGTCTCAGATAGCTGCAAGATATTCTGCTGGTAAGAGGTTTCTTGAAGGAGATATTAACGAAAACTACGTCATGACCAGAGTTTCGAAAAGGGCAGAGCCGCATGGCATGGCAGCCGTCAGGGATAGAAGTGAAACCGAGATCTAGCAGTGAGCTGAGTCCATTAGAATTGTCTGGTAAACAGCGTGGGGAAATCCATCATTTGCGTGAGAGATTGAACGATTAAAATGTTCATGGTATGAATCCCAGCAAGATTTGAGACAGAGTTTTCTAGCTACTCGGCGTGGTGGCCATTAAAGTAATTGAACACAAATATATTAGGGCACGGATGAGAGGGAATGGCTTAGCCTATATTGTCAGAGATGCTGTTTAGTATGGAACAGTCAGAAGATGAGCGGTAGAGAAAGAAAATATAGCTAACTGAGCCTAGTAGTGAAAAACGGAGATACTTGTGGGAATTGTATGGAGATTCACGAGATATCATCCTAACTAGAGAGAGATGTACGCTGACATAAAAGCAAACTCTATGCATATGAGTATTAGAGGCCTTTCTAAAGAAGGGAGATAAATCAAAGATATAGAAATCAGAGGAAGGGATAGAAGGAACAAGGTTAGATTTACAGAGAACTAAGATGTCAAAGGAGTTTACGTGGAGCAAGGATTCTACGCTGAAAAATTTGGTACGGATACCACGGATGTTTGAGAAGATTAGCAACTAGGTCCCTAGGTGAAAACAATAAAATGTAAACGCAAATTCTACTCCACAGCTTCTTTTCTCGCAATTCCCGCCTGTGGAATTCCCTTCCATTTATTTGCTTTCCCGACAGATACAATCTCCAAGAATTTAAATGTAAAGTCAGTAGCCATCTCCTATCTCACTCACTTGTACCCTCTCTCTCTCATGCTTCTTTCTCCGTCCACTCTACTCATCAGTATTCTCATCCTTCTCTTACTCACTTTCTGACATCCCCTATAACCTGTCAATCTTTCTCATAACTTTTCTCCTATGTAACCCCCAGTGCACCAGTGGTAGCAAACTGCCTTGCTTGGGTTGATATGATCATATATAAAAAATGTTGACTTGTTTAAAAATTTTTGTTAACTGGTTTAGTTTTATTTCTTTGATTGTGTGTTGTTAGGATTAGAGACTGGTTTGGTAAGGAGATGCCTGGTGTAGCATCAGTCGGTCGTCAAATGTTCCATGAAAAAAACTGGTGCAGTCTACAGCAAAATGTGGCTCCAGGGTTGTCCATCGGAGACACCCATCCATACGCAACAGGATACTACAAGAACCACGATATTTTTCAATTGTTGATAAGAAGATCATCCCAAGACGCTACACAAGAGTTCGGGCTCTAAATTACCAGTCAGATTCACTAACCAAGAAACTATTGGTTGGTTCTTGTCATTTAGATGGATTTCTTTTTTTCTATTGTATTGGTTTCCTTTATTTCTCTTATGGTGTAGGTGTTTGACTGCTTAAGGGTTTCTTAATTGATGGATGTTTGTGTTCTTTCGCGTGTTTGTGTTTATGGGCCTTAATGTTTTTGCGTCTGGTGGTGGCTATATTATTGTTCGTATCTTATCGTGATTTAGTGTTTGTATATTCACTGTTTTTGTATATTTTGCTTTTGTTTTTATTTGTCATTTGTGTAACGAAATAGATATTTGTTCGCATGCCTGCATTTTCCCATGTAGAAATATTGACATGCTAACAAATATCTACGTTGTTACACGAATAACAATGCGCCTCCTTTGTCTCACACTTTCAGCGGACCTCAAATGGAATGACTATATCGAATCCATTGCTAAATCCGCTGCTATGAAAGTCGGTTCTCTGTGTAGGGCCCGGAAGTTTTTTCCGTCTAAATCTATCCTGCACATTTATAAATCTACCATCCGCCCGTGCATTGAATACTGCTGCCATATCTGGTCGGGTGCCCCTGCTGTTCTCCTCGGGCTTCTCGATAAGGTTCAGAAGAGGGTCTGTAATGTGATAGATACCGACTTGGCAGACCGCCTGCAGTCTCTCTCCCACCGGCGCGACGTGGCTTCCCTGTGTCTCTTCTATAAATAATTTCACGGCCTCTGCTCCGATGAACTTAGATGACTAGTGCCCCCTAAATACGAATTTGAACGAGATACTAGATTAGCAACTAGATCCCATCCTTTTACAGTGAAACCGTTAAAATGCAGCCGTAACTTCTACTCCAACAGTTTCTTTCCTCGCACTTCCCGACTGTGGAATTCTCTTCCAAACGATTGCTTCCCCGACGGCTACAATCTCCAGGAGTTTAAATGTAAGGTCAATAAACACCTCCTAACACACTAACCTGCTCCCATTCTATCAAACACTCTTCCCATCTGCCCGACCCTCATCCTCGCTATCCTTACTCATCTGTCACCTTCCTCCTGACATTCCCTATGTCTAGCCACTCCTTCTCTTTACCTTCCCCTATGTAGCCCCATGCGCAATAGTGGCAGTGGAATGCCTTGTTTGGGGTGAGATGATTAAAAAAAAAAATGAATAAAACAAATACAATATAAATATAAACATACAAACCCAAAATCAAGACAAAATACGGAAAATAATATCCATCAACAAACAGCAAAAATCCACAAGCACAAATGCACACAAGAACCACAACGAGGGGAGGTATTGAAAGTTTCTTTGCTCGACCGAATCAAATAATCTGATTAAAAGACTAAATATTAAAATAAAAATTCCCTTCTTAGATTTTCCGAACATCTTTCATCATCATCATAATCATAATCTCACGCTTTTAACATCCAATTTTAACCCACTGTAGGGCAGTAACTTTTATTACTTTATCCGTAATCTGTTTTTTTATGGGGCAGGGTTGTTAATCCTGCGCCTAACCCCCCAAACCTGGAGGGGGCAGGGTTGTTAATCCTGCGCCTAACCCCCCCAAACCTGGAGGACCGGTGGATCATTCTTGGTCCTTACGTTTACAGCTCCTGGTATTCCCAAATGGTCACCCACCTAAGTACTTACCAGGCTCGAATGTTGCTTAACTTCGGTGCTCGAACGAGAACCGGTGTATTCAACACGATATAGCTGTTGACCAAAAATCTTTCAGCATTTTCGTATCTTTTGTTGAGAGCAAAAAATAAAAAAATAAAAATAAAATAAAAGTAAAAATAATAAAAACGACCCGAGAAGAAATAATGTGAATTAATGAATAATCAAATTGGTCTGTCCACAACGAGTTTTTTTTTAACTCTCCATATGAAGAAACAAGCTTGACCTGATAAATGAGAAAACGTACTTCCCATCTAAAATAATTTTAAGGTAATTTCGTTGGGAAAACATAACAAATTTCTCTTGTACGCTTTCTAGTTCTCTACTATTTGTTTTTTTTGTTGTTGTTATGACAGTAAAGATTAGCACGTAAAGCAGCCTATTTGATAGTTTGAATTAGTTGCTTATATGGTGTAAGTTTTAATAGTTACGGTTAACGCTAGAATATCAAGAGGTTTTGAAGGCAAAAAAGAGCTCCTTACGTCAGAGTGTGACGCAATATAATCTTTCCAACCACATTTCTATTCATATAGGCTTGCGTCGTGTTAGGCTTAATATCAGTGACAGTACAGAAAAAGAAAGTTATGAATCTATTCTAATCGTAACAGATTTTTCGAATGCCCTTAGAGAATATAAAAAAGAGTTGGTTTATACAAGAACCTTTTGTTGGGCCAATAGAGTTCGTTCTTTTTGAGAAACTGAAAAGAAATGAAGTCACCTTATGTAATTAATTTTAATACTTGTTGGTTGCATGAATGAATAAAATACAATAACACGATATTGAAATAGTTGGAAAATATTGAAACTTTAGTTAAAATAAAAGTAGATATAAATAAAAAATCCAAAGTAAAGAAAGTATGAACCAAAATATGAAGAATAAGACAACAACGAAAATATTTTAAAGAAAGAAATAAAAAAAATGGCAAATCATTTGATAACAGATTGTTTTGCATTGTAAACATATCTAAAAAAGAGCGTTTTACTCATTAATCTAACATTGATATGAGTGATATAGAATTTGGAGAAGAAAATTATTTTTATTTAGTTTTTGTTTATTGCTGTTAAAATAGTGACTAGATTCAGATTTTCTGTCTTTGAGAATTTTTTGTCTTTAGACCAATTCTTGTCTGTCTATGTTTTTATGTTCTGTTCCCGTTTGGGAAAAATTAAGCTAATCCATATAATTTAACAAGACAGAAATGTTAAAGAATAATAACAAAAATTAGTAAATTTCTAATTCCTGAAACACTCGTAGTGAATATTTTTGTCTTGCTTTTTACATGATTTTAATAGCAATAATTTCATAATATCCTATCTAAAAAAATGAAAGATTATTTCTGATCAAATAATGATTGTATGAATTATTTTATATAAATTTTAATATTTTAACTGTACTCATAAAAGAATCGATATTTTCTCATTCCAAAAGAACCATTGAAAGATACATGACTAGTAAGACAAATAGTGAAAGACGAATAAAAAGAACGTTAATACTGTTACTGGGAGTAAAGAATACACGTAGGAGTCATAAAAACGACTGTAGAGCGAATGTTTTTTATAACCATTTCACCCCAAGCAAGGCAGGACCACCACTGTTGCACAGGGGGTTACATTGAGAGTAAAACAAGGTGCAGGGGATGTCGAAAAAAATGATAGGAAATCGATTGGTATCAAGTAAATAGAAGATGATAATTGATGTTGCACTCAAAGTTTTGGTGATTGTAGCTATCAAATGAAAGGGAGTTCCACAAACGGGAAACCCGAGAATCTGTTAGAGTAGAAGAAGCGGTTACATTTAACAATTTTGATTGTAAAAGAATGCGACTTTGATGCTAATCTATAGAACGAGTATGTTCATGTCGTCGGGAACGAGGAAAAAGACTGACAGGGCAGTTGCCATGAAAATACATGTGGAAAAGTCAAAGGGAAACCACATCACGTTGGTGTGAAAGTGACTGAAGGCGAGCTGCTAATTTTGGATCGATTACATTGTAGATCCTTCTTTGGATTTTGTCGAAAACTTCAAGATGAATAGCAGGAGCACCCAACCAGATATGGAAACAGTATTCAATGCACGGACGAATAATAGATTTATAAATGTGCAAGATGGATTCTGATGAGAACCTCAAGATGAATAGCAGGAGCCCCCAACCAGATATGAAAGCAGTATTCAATGCACGCACGAATAATAGATTTATAAATTTGCAAGATCAATTCTGATGAGAAACTCAAGATGAATAGCAGGAGCACCCAACCAAATATGGCAACAATATTCAATGCACGAACGAATGGTAGATTTATAAATGTGCAAGATGGATTCTGATGAGAACCTCAAGATGAATAGCAGGAGCACCCGATTAGATATGACAACAGTATTCAATGCGCGGACGAATGGTAGATTTATAAAGGTGAAAGATGGATTCTGATGAGAACCTCAAGATGAATAGCAGGAGCACCCGATTAGATATGACAACAGTATTCAATGCGCGGACGAATGGTAGATTTATAAATATGCAAGATGGATTCTGATGAGAACCTCAAGATGAATAGCAGGAGCACCCAACCAGATATGGCAACAGTATTCAATGCACGGACGAATGGTAGATTTATAAATGTGAAAGATGGATTCTGATGAGAACCTCAAGATGAATAGCAGGAGCACCCGATTAGATATGACAACAGTATTCAATGCGCGGACGAATGGTAGATTTATAAATGTGAAAGATGGATTCTGATGAGAACCTCAAGATGAATAGCAGGAGCACCCGATTAGATATGACAACAGTATTCAATGCGCGGACGAATGGTAGATTTATAAAGGTGAAAGATGGATTCTGATGAGAATCTCAAGATGAATAGCAGGAGCACCCGATTAGATATGACAACAGTATTCAATGCGCGGACGAATGGTAGATTTATAAATGTGAAAGATGGATTCTGATGAGAAAAACCTTCCTGGCTCGACACCGTGTCCAAAACCTCTTAGCGGTAGATACGGCTATGGGTTCTATGTAGTCATAACATTTGAGATCATTTGTGAGATTAAGGTCAGTGAGGCGAAGTGTGTTGCTTTCTAGGTGACTAGCTGGGATGAAACGGTCAATGCCAGCTTTCACTCTGGAGGGGACCCCAGAAGTGCAGTCTTGAACAGGGAAACTAAGAATTTTCTTCCAAGGGACATCTAAAAAAAAATAAAAAATAAAAACACTGAACGAATCCCAGTCTGCTCGTTGATAACAGTAAGATATTCTGCTGATTGTAGGTTCTTTGAGGGAGTGAGAGTAGAAAGAAACATTTACAGATATCACAGCATGATCAGAATTTCCAAGGGGAAAGAGCTGCATGACGTGGCGAGAGTCAGGGATAAAAGTAAAAAAGAGATCTAGAAGAGAAGCGTGTCTATTTTGGTTAGAGGGGAAAATCACTGACAAAGTTTTTCAGCGTGATGGCCAGTGAAGTCATCGAACACAAATACACCAGCAAATGGGTAAAATGAAATGGCCTTTACTATATTATCCGAAATACAATCTAGTATGCAGCAGTCAGTAAAAGTAGCGGAAGCAGTAGAGAGAGACGAGATAGTAACTTCTTGGCTCGTCGATCAGGATCAAAGTGTAGTATCTGTCCTCAGATACTCACTACCTGCTCGCCGACCTGGAAGCAATGACCAGCTAAGAGTAGCTTTTGACCAGCTTTGACAAGCTATGACCAGCTAAGACCAGCTTTGTACCCAGTTACCGCATAAGCGGGGGCTGGACAATCTTTGACCAATGGCCTTGAGGTACGCGCTTAGGTTCCCCACATTAAAAACTGACCTTGTGTCATAACTCACTCTAGTGGGGGAATAGGATAAATCAAAAGAGAAAGACGAGATAGCTTATTGAGTTTAACAGTGAGAGACGAAGACACATGTAGGAGTGGACAAGAGATTCAAAAGAGATTTCCCTAGCCAGAGGTAGATGTTCACTGACATAGACAACCAGGCCACACATGTGAACTTTCCTGAAGAATGGAAGGTGTCCGGAAATCGAGAAGATAGAGTAGAAATGGTCGTTTTGCACGAGCGTAAGGAATAAGAAAAATAATGTTGGTCGAAATAGACGAAACTTTTTTTTTTTAATCATATCACCCCGGGTAAGGCTACTGGTGTGCAGGGGGCCACGTAAGAGTGAAAAGATTGGAAAAGAGAAAGCCGGAAACCACATCCTAAACAGGGAACAAGAGATGAGCCTCAACACCTGTTCAATAGACGTGGGTGGCGTGTGAACCGGGCGATAGTTCAGTCTATCTACTCCAATTGAAAAAAAAACAAAAACAAAAAGGAAAAGTGAAAAGATTGGAAAAGAGAAAGCCGGAAACCACATCCTAAACAGGGAACAAGAGATGAGCCTCAACACCTGTTCAATAGACGTGGGTGGTGTGTGAACCGGGCGATAGTTCAGTCTATCTACTCCAATTGGAAAAAAACAAAAACAAAAAGGAAAAGTGAAAAGATTGGAAAAGAGAAAGCCGGAAACCACATCCTAAGCAGGGAACAAGAGATGAGCCTCAACACCTGTTCAATAGACGTGGGTGGCGTGTGAACCGGGCGATAGTTTAGTCTATCTACTCCAATTGAAAAAAAAAAAAACAAAAACAAAAAGGAAAAGTGAAAAGATTGCAAAAGAGAAAGCCGGAAACCACATCCTAAGCAGGGAACAAGAGATGAGCCTCAACACCTGTTCCATAGACGTGGGTGGCGTGTGAACCGGGCGATAGTTCAGTCTATCTACTCCAATTGAAAAAAAAACAAAAACAAAAAGGAAAAGTGAAAAGATTGGAAAAGAGAAAACCGGAAACCACATCGTAAACAGGGAACAAGAGATGAGCCTCAACACCTGTTCAATAGATCAAAGATCATATCATAAAGATTATTTTGTTTGAAAATGTGGAATTCATCTTTTAACTTCATCGAATTCTAGCAGTATAGCCCGGCGTTGTTCGGGTGTAATGAAAGCTTTAAAACTAATCCATGGTCCTGGAACTCAGACACTTTGGACGTTGGCACGAAAGATCAAAAACCAAAAGTTGTTTCCAGTTAAAGCGAAACGGTAGACTGAAAGAAAAATGAAAGGATGTAAGTCAAATTTTGATTTCCTGGTATCGATATCAAATAAGTTTTTTTCGTCGTAAACTGAATTTTGGAAGCTAAATAAGTCCTCTGAGTAAATGGTATCATGGCTGAGACTAAGAACTACAATTATACATACGTAGAGTCAAACCCGAAGCAAAAACTAAAATAAAAGGGCTGAAAAAAATACAGATACAGGCAGATGAACAGACACACACACAAACATCTTGCGTCTTATATATATATATATATATTATCGATTTTCTGCACTATTGTAAGAACAGCAACATTGAAACTTCTGAATATCGTTTCTTATGTCTTTGTCTATGAGTGTATCAAATTTGATTAATATCGGACCACTCCTTCTATAACCCGATTTTTTCGATTATCGATTTTCGATATTTATCGGGGGTACCTCGACACAAAACCTAGCTAAGAACAATCGCAGACGCTTATAGTACAACTGTGTAAATTTTCCAGAAAATCAGCTCAGCTGTTTCGGAGTCTATAGGTAACAAGCACACACACAGACACACACACACACACATTTTCCATTTATAAATATGTTTGAGTTTCACATTATGCAAGATTAAATTCGAAAGTAGGAATACTGTATTTTAAAGTAGGAACGACATACCAGCTTGAAGACCAGCAACTGTATTTTTTGTCCTACGCTCACACTTTGATTGCTGTCAAAGATCCGGAAGTAACTCAGTTAGAATGCAGAAGTAATTATAATTTTGTTTTAATCATATCACCCCGAGCGATGCGGTAACGCCACTGATGCGCAGGGGGCTACGTAAGAGTGAAAAGATTGGAATATTTAATATTATTAACTTAGAATGTTACTTGGTCAGTATAGTAGAGTAATAAGCGTGAATCGAATTCAATGTAATACTAACACTCTATCTGGTAAGACTGCGAATTGGTGTTGCGGCAGGTAGCAGTCGATTTGTTCGGCGACTGTTTAATTTCAAGATGTGCAAAATACTTCACACGATCAAATCGATGAAATTTCATATAAATAAAATGTATCGTTTCTTTTATTATAGAAAAATAATATGGATAGATGCTTCATTTCTTAACATTCATTGAAAATTAACTGAAAACATATAAAATGGAAAACAAAGAAAGATAAGAACCAAAGAAAATTTTCGAGTTGCGATATTGAATTCTTTGTTTGGATTTCATTTTTCACAAACAAGAAAAAAATAGTAAAGTCAGACAAAGAAAACCAAGAGAAATTTTCAATCGCAAAAATAATTTCAAAATAATTAATGACTAGTTTTTAGATTTGCATTTGAACAAAAATCATTTCTGATGACAGAAATACCTACATTTTATCTTTTTAAAAAAGAAAATTGAATTTCTTTTTCTATTTGATCAAGATAAAAACATTAAAACCGCGGCAATTATCATAAAAATCTTATTTTGCAAACCACTCCTTTTATGCTTACTGGTATATGAGATTTTTTCGCTTTGATAGCGATGATTTTACAGACATATAAATAAAACGTGAGCAGAGAGAATTTTTTGAGTAATTTTCACCTTTATGTCGATTAAACCTTTTCTTAGCTGTGTTGTCTTTTCAAAGACCATGAAAACTAATACAGCCACTTATACAGCCACCCACGACTTCATAAACGAGCACAAATGTATCCATAAATTTTCATATAAATTTTCATATAAATTTTCATATAATTTTCTATATAAATTTTCATATAGTTTTTATATAATTTTTCATATAATTTTTCATATAATATTTCATATCATTTTTCGTATAATTTTTCATATAATTTTTAAATACATTTTTATATAACTTTTCATATAATTTTTTATATGAATTTTCATATAAATTCTCATATAATTTATTTTACAAGGAAGCTGTATCCTTGCAAGATATATTTGGAAACGAAGTTTTTAGATTATTTCGCTGTTGGAAAATCGCAAAATAATATTTTGCGATTTTTGTCCTCAAATGTTTGGTTTTGTTATTTTACGTTTAAGAAGCTAATTTTAGTTTTGTTAGTTTTGCCCTTTTGAAAATGAACGTGAAAACAATTCTTGCGAGAAACTCGACCTTTTCTGCTTCTAAAACAAAACCGCAAGAATAAGAATCGATGTACAATTGCAAGAATGCCGCTTGACAAAAGCTTTGTAACAATGCGAATCCGAAACACCGCACTTTTTTTTAAAAACCGGACAAGATAACCGCTGATATCATTGTTGACGTTTTTCCGGTATGATCTCGTTCTGCAAGGTAGTGTCGTGGTTTGTAAAACTGCCATTCCCGCCTGCCACTTGACGTCAGTACAAGATATTTTTTCTTCACTGACATTTTTCGTATTAATAACAAAAGTTGATGTTTAAATTACGCCTTTCATATAAAGGGCGCCCAGCGGTGTGTTGACTAATTAACTGACGCTTGTTAAAGTTTAATCCTCACCAAAACCTCCACTAATAAAACTTTGTGACAAAGTAAACTAGGAATAATAAGTATTTATTAACAGTATTTGTGGTGCAGTGGAACGAGAAATAGTAGAGCCGAGTTCGAATTCCAGTTGAATTCGTTGCATTCACTTACGCACAAATACACTTAGAAAAGGTATTAATCCAGCTTACGGGTCAATTGACTGAACAGATTGGGTTCTATAGACTTGGTCGCCAACGAGTATACTGCAGAAAGTAATGGCAAACTACTACGGGAAAACGTCTGCCCATTCAATCATGTCTCTTTCGAGACATGATCTCCTAAGTGTGTATCACGTATGGAACGACTGTCTGGTCGTAGAACGATGTTTATGGAACTTAATCTCGAGTTTAATAAGTTCGAGTCTTACTGACGGCTCCGCATTTAAAACCATTTTTTATTGCAAGACAAATTAATTTAGAATAAATTGTTTTAGATTTTAGATGGAACTAGCAGTATAGCCCGGCGTTGCTCGGGTGTAATGAAAGCTTTAAAACTAAACCATAGTCGTGGAGCTCAGACTCTGTGGACGTTGGAACGAAAGACTAAAAAGCAAGAGTTGTTTCCAGTTAAAGCGAAACCGTAGACTGAAAGAAAAATGAATGGATATAAGTCAAATTTTCATTTCCTGGTATCGATATCAAATAAGTTGTTTTTTGTCGTAAACTGAATTTTGAAGGCTAAATAAGTCCTATGAGTAAATGGTATCATGGCTGAGACTAAGAACTACAATTATGCCTACTTGGAGCCAAACTCGAAGCAAAAACTAAAATAAAAGGGCTGAAAAAATACAGGCATACAGGCAGATAAACAGACACACACACAAACATCTTGCCTTTTATATATATATATATATATATATATATATTATCGATTTTATACACTATTGTAAGAACTGAAACCTTGAAACTTCTGAATATCATTTCTTATGTCTTTGTCTATCAGCGTATCAAATTTGATTAAAATCGGACCACTCCTTCTATAACCCGATTTTTTTGATTAACGATCCCCGATATTTATCGGGGATACCTCGACACAAAACCTAGCTAAGAACACTCGCAGACGCTTATAGTACAACTGTGTAAATTTTCAAGAAAATCGGTTCAGTCATTTCGGAGTCTATAGGTAACGGATACACACACATATACACACACACAAAGTTCCATTTATAAATAAGTTTAGATTAGATATTCACATTCTATATTCATTATGTAATAATTTTTTCACAATCTTAAACTTTAGTCTCCTTCTCCCACTTTCTTGTGTAGCGCTGTTTATATCAATAACATTATTTACTCAAATGATATTTTGGTAATGATAAATTTGATCAAGACGTCCAGGGAAGTGCACTTACTGAACAGCGACGTTATTCATATCAAATTTTGCTAACGATGTCTGAGGGCAATGTCAACAAATTAAAAATAATTTCCATAAGTAATTCAAATTATATACACAAAGATTTTAGTCTCTAAATAAAAGCGAACAGTACTATTGGCAGGTTTGATGTTAAAACACGGTGAATATGTAAGTACATTACTAACTTTACTGGTTGAAAATACATTTTGAAGATACGGTTGCCTTGTTTCGATTAATTGTAATAATGAAAATGTCGGTGCTCATACATTTACAATTTGGTGATTTGTACACAGGGTTCAATGCTTATACAGCTTCTGTCTTTTATTTTGATAGATAATATGTATGGTGCTTGAGGTGTAGTATATTTGTCATGGTCATGAGTTTGCTGGTCGGTCGTTGATTTTTCGCTCCAGCTGAGGAATGGTCGTATATATGCCGTTACCGGCGTTCATTCCTTTTGTCTAGTTTCCACTGGTTTCTTTCATTTCTAGTATTTTTGTATCATCTTTGTGTTATGTAATGGTTAATGTAGAATAACAATAGAATAACAACACTCACCGGCATAAGGGTCCCAGCTAGCGTCCAGCTGGCAGACAAAAATAAAGCAGGTTGTAAATCAATACAAACCCCGCAAACAATGACTGGAATCAAGCTAGTATTTATGCAGAAATACATCCACTCATTTACCAGCTGCCAATCACAGCCCAAGCACTAGACTATCCCATTTGAGCACAATGAGATGCTCCAGGGCACCATAAATAGCTCTTTTTCTCAAGGTGGATGGATTATGGTTTCAGATTGTTCCACAATTGAGTGCTTATCTTGACAACATAATTGTTCTACACTGTCCTGTTATTTAACCCATAACTGGAGGGAAGAGACTGACTAATACCTTTCCCAAGGACATTTGTATGTAAGTGAATGAAATGAATTCAACTGGAATTCGAACTCGGCTCCCCGATTTCTTACTCTGTGCTGATATCTACTGTACCACACATACTCAAATATCCTACAAAAATATATTTTAATGAAAACAAAACTGTTATATGTTTAAAAACTATATTTTGAGATGGCAGAATAAGTAAAGAATGGTGTAGAAAATTGTCATATATTTAAAAACAATATATTCGATATGGCAGAATAAATAAAGGACGATGTAGGGCACCATAGATGGATTATTCTTGTCTCAGATTGTTCCACAACTGAGTGCTTATCTTGACAACGTAATTGTCCTACAGTTAACAAGGGTTAAATAAATAAATAAATAAATGGTTTCCTGTTATATAATGAGTAAAATGGGATAAATAAATAACTAAATGAATAAAGGACTTTCGATTTAGGATGGTTCGGGAGAAATCTGGTTTTTCCGAGAAGACGCTGAGCGATTCTAGAAGTATCTCGAGGCAGAAGTGGAGGTGTTACTCTACATAAAAGTTTTGATATAAAAGAATGAGTTTTGGGATGAAAAGCGGGGGAGAGGGGGGAAAGGACTGAGAGAGTCGCGAGTAATAACTAGACGCATTCCTTATTCTCACACTTTTTCTTTTTAATCTCATCCAAAGAACGAAAGAACATTCACATAGTGCCACGAATCTTCTGATTTGGGCCGTCAAAAAATCAGACGACATGCATTAACTTTATCACTTTTTCTCTTAAGTATACTTTCGTTCTTCCTCAAGGCTCTCCAGCAACAGAAAGCAAAAAGAGAGGAACAAAGAATCAACGTAGGGAAGTTTACTACTATTTAATTGTGCCGGTAAAAAAAAAAAACAAAAAAAAATGACCCTTCTTCTTAAATTCAAGAAACTGAACTCTTGGAAAATATTATTGCACAGGAAAACTTTCTGATGATTACATAACTTGATGTAATAAATTAGTTAATAAATAACATCATTATTATTAAACAGTTATGGAAATAGAAACTTCCATTGCAATAAATGTTTCTTAATACGTATAATACTTGTAAAATATCCCTTGTTGCTTATTTGTGTTAAAGATGTTCCTATACTAGTCAAACAGATTTCACAGTTTTAAAAAAAATCATTTCACCCCAAGCAAGGCATTTCACTGCCACTTTTGTGCAGGGGTTACATAGGGGAAAGTGATGAGAAAGAGTGGTTAGGGGCTTACATAGGGGAAAGTGATGAGAAAGAGTGGTTAGGGGGTTACATAGGGGAAAGTGATGAGAAAGAGTGGTTAGGGGGTTACATAGGGGAAAGTGATGAGAAAGAGTGGTTAAGGGGTTACATAGGGGAAAGTGATGAGAAAGAGTGGTTAGGGGGTTACATAGGGGAAAGTGATGAGAAAGAGTGGTTAGGGGGTTACATAGGGGAAAGTGATGAGAAAGAGTGGTTAGGGGCTTACATAGATGAAAGGGATGAGAAAGAGTGATTAAGGGGTTACATAGGGGAAAGTGATGAGAAAGAGTGGTTAAGGGGTTACATAGGGGAAAGTGATGCGAACGAGTGGTTCGGGGGTTACATAGGGGAAAGTTATGAGAAAGAGTAGTTAGATATAGGAAATGTCAGAAGGAGGGTGATACCAAGGATGAGGGTTGCGTAGATGGGAGGAGTGTTTGAGAGAATGGATGCGAGTTAGTGTGTAGGAGGTGTCTATTGACTTTACATTTAAACTCCTGGAGATTGTAGCTGTCGGGGAAGCAAGTATACGGAAGGGAATTCCACAGGTGGCAAGTGCGAGAAAAGAAGCTGTTGGAGTAGAAATTGTGGTTACATCTTATCTGTTTCACTGTAAAAGGTTGGGACCTAGTTGCTAATCTAGTATCTCGTGCAAATTCATACCTTTGTCTTGCCGGGATTTGCACTGTTTTCCACTATTGATTCATTGATCTTCAATATTCGAATAACTACCTACAAGAGATCATGTGGTGTGCCTTTGTGTTGTCAAGCGATCACATTGGAAAGGTTTTCCTTTTTGATTTTACTTCTTTCAGGATCATCTGATGATCGTAGAACAAGTCATTCTGTCATTATTTCTATGTTTTTGTTCATCGGGCAAATAATCGGTTTTCCATAGCATCCTGTATTTGTTATCCTGCTATTTTGTCAGCTTCAGATTTTTCGCATTATTACTGTTACTTGTCTTAAGAAAGTATTTAATTTCAGAGTTTGAAAATTTCAGACGACTGATGTGCGTTGTAATGCAGTTGATATCGGCTCGGAACGAGAAATCGGGTAGCCGCGTTCAAATTCAAGTTAAATTCCTTACATTCACTTATATTAATACCTTGGGAAAGGTATTAATCCGTCTCTTCCTTCAAGTTATGGGTTAAATAACAGGACAGATTGGGTTCTATAGCCTTGGCTGGCAATCAATCTACCGCAGAAAGCAATAGCAACATACTGCTGGATAATCTTCTGCTCAGTCAGTCATGTCTCTTTCGAGACATGATCGCCCAAGCGTGTTTCACGTATGGCACTTAACTAACTGACTGACTACTACGATTACTACAGGATATGCGTTGTAGTGCAGTGGATATCGTCTCGGAACTACAAATTGAGGAAGTGAGTTCGAATTCTAGTTGAATTACTTGCATTCACTTACGCACAAATACTTTTCAGAAACTTATTATACCGTCTCTTCCCTCCAGTTATGGGTTAAATAATAGAACAGATTTGGCTCTAAAGCCTTGGCTGACAAGCAGTCTACCGCAGAAAGCAATAGCAACCTACTGCGGGATAATCTTCTGCCCAGTCAGTCTCTTTCGTGACATGATCACCCAAAGCGTGTATTATGTATGGCATTTAACCGACTGACTACAACGACTACAGTTTGTAATAAAGTCAGAAGAATGAAAAGAATAAGAGAAATACGTATTATTATGAAAATATTTCGAAGTAGATATAAGTTCGAGTCTTGTCTGAAGTTAATTTTATTGAGAGATTAATCAGTCTCGTTTAATGACCGAAAAATACATCAGTACAAAAATATAAAAATTGTTTCACAAAGGGTTAATTAACATAAATAAAGAATACACTAACAGCGTGAAAAACAAATACGAAGAACGAATTGTAAAAGGAAACTGGAAATGGGATTCACTAAAGGAAGCGCCAGTGACATCAGGAAAAAAACAACATTGCCCCCAAAAAAATCAGACGTAGAAGAAAAAACGAGCGGATGTTTAAAGATATTCTCAACATGATGCAAAGGAGACAGAAAATGATACCAAGACATGGAATGGAATACAGGAAACTACACAAGGAAATAAGGAGCAAATGCAGACAGGCTAAAGAGGAATGGCTCAACAACAAATGTGCAGAAGTAAAGAGATGGAACAGACTAATAAAGCAGATATGCATAAAGAAATAAAAGAATTGACAGGACAAAAAGCCTGCTCCTCAAAAGGATGTATACAATACAATGATAGGACGATCATATTGGAGAAAGAGGAAATACTCCAGCGATGGGAAGAATATATAAAAGATCGTTTCCACGACGAGGGAGAGCAAACGATAATACACAATAATTAGGACGGACCAGAAATATTAAAGACCGAAGTGGAAGCTGCAATGGCCAAAGTGAATAAAACAAAGCATCTGGACCAGACGGCATTGTAATAGAGCATCCGATAGCCTTGGAAGAATTCGGCGTAGAGAAAATTACAGAAATAATGAATCAAATTTATTATTGTGGTGTAATACCGGATGACCTAAGCAAGTCGATTTTCATAGCACTGCCTAAGAAGCCAGGTGCAACCGAGTGCAAACTCCACCGAACAATTAGTTTAAGGAGTCACATTACAAAACATATCGTCCGAATCCTGATAATATTTTCGAGAAGCAGAATGAGGATAGATATAGGACAAGAACAGTGCGGGTTCGTTAAAGACACTGAAACAAAGAAACATCATATATATATATGAGTAAGATGCTCTCCGAAAGGGCAATACAAATGAAGGAAAACGTGTACCTATGTTTTATCGATTATACAAAGGCGTTCGACAAAATACGCTACAAAGAATTGATGGAGATGCTCAGCAGCTTCGACCTATTTGGGAAAGACATAAGAGTAATCAAGAATCTTTACTGGCAGCAAACTGCTTGCATACGGACAGGTAGCGAATTCAGCATATATACTATAATAGAAAGGGCGTAACTCAAGGATGTGTCTTTTCATCGGATCTATTCAACTTGTACAGCGAGACTATTCTGAGGACTGTAGATTTTATGCCAGGATTTGTCTTCGGAGATCACAATCTGAACAACGTAAGGTACACAGAAGATGCTGCTGATAGCAGACACGTAAAAGAAACAAGACCTCCTGCAGAAGGTAGCCGAAGAGAGTGACAAGAAAGGACTACAAATAAAATGCAAGAAAACCGAATGCATGGTCAGCCCAAAATTTCAAGTACAGGTGGGGGAGACTAAAATCAAGCAGGTATAAAAAAATTAAATATCTGGGGAGTGTGCTAACAGAAGATTAAAAGTACGACACAGAGATCCGAAAGCGAATTGGCATGGCGAAAGACGATTTCCAGGAGCAAAGTAGAATATTAGAAGACAGGAAAATTTTGCTCGAAACAAAGAAGAAATAATACGTATTTCTCTTATTCTTTCATTCTTCTGACTTTATTACAAACTGTAGTCGTAGTAGTCAGTCGGTTAAATGCAATACATAATACACGCTCTGGATTGCTATGTGATGTCAGTTCTTCAATATGACAATTCTTAAGAATTACGGTGATTATTTCAGCAAGATAATTTTCCTTTGCATCCGACTTAAATGTAAGTGGATAAGTTTTTTAAAAGTGTTTTGCTTTGTTAATTATCGTTTAAACAAATTCAGACAGGATTCGTAATATGTGTTTTGATAAAGTGCATGAACACGAAGAATTAAAAGGATCACGTACAAATGGAAAGTTGTTTTTATTTACAAAATAATGCAAAAAGTGCATGTAGTCATTACATGTGCGTCATGGTGCAGTGGATATCGGTTCGGAACGAGAAACCAGAGAGCTGAGTTCGTAATTTAAGCTGCACTCACTTACGAGCAAATACCCTTGGGAAAGATCTTAATCTGTCTTTTCACTCTTCAGTTGAATGAAATAGCAGGGCAGGTTGTGATCTATATTCTTGGTTGGCAACCAATTTTTTGCAGAAGGTAATGTCAACCTACTGTTGAAAAATCTTTTGCCCATTCAGTTATGTTTTTTTCACGACATGATCACCCAAGTGTGTATCACATGTATCACTGAACTGAGTCATTAAAACCAAATCTCATAATTCCATATAAATGCTGTCTTTGAAGACAATGGATGATTCCGAAAGTGGTTTTAATCTGTGATAAAATAAGAAAGAAATGGAATGTGAATTCAATTGTTTTCGGAACAGTTGAAATGTGAACCATTCCAAAGAGTCTACAAACGTTGATTCGACGAACTGTTTCATTGTATCCCAATAAAAACCAATCTTTTGCACAAATTTAATGAAGTCAATTCAAAGCAGTTCAACGAAATTAGTTGTGTTTTGGTGTCTACATCACAAAGAATAAATGGAAATCAATTTTCAATTAAAGATTTTTTTCAGGTGTAAATTGGTGTGAAAGTATCCAATTCAAGATTATCCATTAAACAGAAATAGAGAAGTAACTCGATGGTCAGGGTTCAAGCACAATCGAAATCAAAATCATGTATGTTGATTTTTAAGATAACTGGAAAAATCGAATTTAAAAGACTAGCAAAATACATTTATGTCCTTACTATTAAGCCATATACTAGATTGACAGCTTCGTTGGATTTGTCCTAGCGTCTCCTTTGGAATCGCTGACATTTAAAGAATCAGGATCCATCAAAGAAGAGAGAAAAATAAAAAACAAAAGGATTAAAAGAAAAAAAGAAAAGTAGATAGAAATAGGAATTTCGTCTGTGATACGTTTGTCATCTTACTTGAGAAAATTCTATTAAACCAGAAGTTTTCTCGGAACGTTAATATCCCGCATTTCTTGATCGATTTAATCATCAGATCGCGGAAGCTCATGTAATCAGCTAGCTTCAGATGCTTTTCTGATTTCAGATTCAATAACTTCTAAAAGACAGTAATCCCAACCTTAAAATTCAAATATTGTTGTTCTTATTAGAAGTGATATAGAGAACATCTGCACAAATATTAAACTTAATTTTTCATCGCTATTCACGTTACAGGGTTTTATTTTCGTGAAAAGAACTAAAGTCTGTATCATAATTATATTTTTAATCTCGTTCACAGGTTTAGGTGAAAATTTTGATAATAATTAGCGCGAGGATTTTCTTCTGTAACATTGGTTGCTACTCACGTGTACATTGAATACTTGGGTCAACTCTTTGAGAGTTTGATTTACAGTCTTTTGTTTTGACTGCTAGATATAAAGTAAGAGATACCGCCTACTGTTGTAATTAGCCGGAATCAGGAAAAGATAAAAAAAGAAAATATAAAAAAAATTTGAATTTGAAAATCACAGGAACTTCACTTTATGTTCAGACACATGTTAAACAAGAAGATTTCTTTTGTCGAATTTATAGTAATGAAAATGTAAATAAAATTTCGTGTATGAAAGAATTGTTTAAAGAATTAAGACATTAAACGAAATTAATTTTTGTGAAGGTTGACTACGAATGTTAAATCAATTTTCAGTGACAGAAATTTGAGTGCCGGCATAATAGGTGGCCTGCCTCTTTGTTTCTGATATAGTACGTGGCCTGTCCAGTTTGAATGTGTCCTATCTCAGTAAGAGTATATTTATAGATATATAAGTATCCGGCTGTGTAGAAATCACATAACTTGCCTTCAAACGTGGCGGCCTTCTTTTTGTCCCCTTGAATAATCTGCCTCATTCATAGGAGGGTATCTAATGCAGCAGGTGGGTTAGTCCCTTTTACTATAAAAGACCTGCCAACACATTTGCATGAGTCAACTCTATTCACTCAAATATATATATATATATATATATATATATATATATCAATTAAATCACTCAATAGGTTTTCTTTTCATTTGGAGTGACCACAACAACAACCTACTTTTGTGCCAAATCACTTGCTGTTAACCAATATCCAACAGGCAATTTATTGAAACTAATATTTTCCCTAGAACTAACCAGTCAGTTATAATACTTTCTTTTAATACGATTTTTATGGTAGGCCACGTAGTACCAGTGACAAAATTGTGTCGGCCATATTCAAAAGGTAGGCCACGTAGTGTATCAGTGACAGAATTGCGTAGTCCATATTCAAAAGGTAGGCTACGTAGTATACCAGTGACAGAATTGCGTAGTCCATATTCAAAAGGTAGGCCACGTAGTATACCAGTGACAGAATTGTGTAGGCCATATTCAAAAGGTAGGCCACGTAGTATACCAGTGATAGAATTGCGTAGGCCATATTGAAATGGTAGGCCACGTAGTGTATCAGTGACAGAATTGCGTAGTCCATATTCAAAAGGTAGGCCACATACGATACCGGCACCGAAATTTATTTATCTCCAAAATCAAAAGAATAAGTGAAATCATTTTTGTGTTGATACTACATGACATAATGTATTCCCCACTTCTTGATATCCATGAATCTTATGAAATACTTAATTGATACTTAGTCCTTGAAAAAAAGCTTTTTTCTTTTCATTGTTTATTCCATTTCTATTCCTGATTTGCGTTTTGAATTCTTTTTGTATCGCAGCAGGCATTGAGGTCGTTAAGTTTAATATTCTCAAGCAAAACAATTCATAAGATATTGTTATCATCGCTACGATAACTGTATTTTTCTTTTTTCTTTTTAAATGATTGTTGAAATAGAGTTTTTCTCTTGCAGATTTTACTCCCGGCATTAAAACCTTTCATAGAAACACACACAGTTAAGGAAATCATTGTTGAGATGTAAGAATAACCAATACAGACGAACTGTTAACAGTAGAATTATCTAAGAAGGAAGCAGACTGCAAAGAAGACCTTTCGCCAGAAAGCTGAAGTCACGTCTACTGGATACATGATATAACTTACAAATGAATAGCAAATTAATTGTAAGGACTCTCGACGAATGAAATGAGTGAATTCTAGAAATAAATCATAATTCCCAAATTTATAAAACTTTACATTAGTCTTGCACTTTAAGCAAGAAGATTTCTTTTGTAGAATTCATAGTAATGAAAATGCAAATAAAATTTCGTGTATGAAAGAATTGTTTAAACATTTAAGAAATTAAACGAAATTAAGTTTTGTGAAGGTTGACTACGAATGTTAAATCTATTTTCAGTGACAGAAATTTGAGTGCCGGCATAATAGGTGGCCTGCCTCTTTGTTTCTGATATAGTACGTGGCCTAACCAGTTTGAATGTGTCCTATCTCAGTAAGAGTATATTTATAGATGTGATTGCGTTACCTCAAGCTTTCAATTAAAGGTGGAATGTTTGTAATATCAGCTTTTAAAATACTGGCCTTTTATCTAAACTAGATTCTTGGACACTGGGGCCATTGGTGTATACGTAATTATCTCAGCTAACATGCAAGTATCCAGTTCAACATTTAAGTTTTTATTAAATTTTGTCGAGGAATTCTCTATTTACCAAAGCCAGTTTAATGGAACATAAGACTTCAATGATGGAACATCCAGTGAGAAATAAAGTAGATGTAGTCTTATATTAGTAATGTCTGATCATAATTCAGTATTATTATATTTTTCACAGATAAATTTTATTCACTTTTGGACTTAACGTCTGACATTGAAAACGAATTTGATTTCGCGGTTTATTTAAACATTCGTTTTTCTTGCTTGGGTTTGAAGGATTCTATTGAACTTTAGTAAGTTGGGCGTTTATATAACTTCCGGTTACCCTGTTGTCTTGTGAGTGTATATCTTAACTTAATCTGTGTTTACCTGTTGTTAACGTTGGTTCACCTACTTTCATCCTTTTTTATCCAATTCTATACTTCTTGGTTTTTAGTTTGTCTTCTCGGTCAACCTTCGAGGCACCAAGCTGTTTAGAAATTCTGTATTTATATTGAGTACAAAGCTTATCACTTATGATAGAATCTAGTGTTTATTTGTTATGGGGAAACACACCTATTCCTCAGATAATAGACTCTCCCTCCTATATTAAAAAGACCTAACAGAAAGTTCATAAGAGTTCCTTAGAGTTCTATTGGAGTTCAGTAGAGCTACTAGGCAGTTGATATTAGTCGGCAGTTAGCCGAATACTAAGGAGTCAGCCTTCAGTGGAAAATTACCAAGTTCCTAAAATTTTGGGTACGTTAAGTCGATAAGCAACCGACATAGCATGATTATAACCTTCAGTGCGAAAACTACTCCACAAAATCTATTGGACTCTTCATAGATCAACTCCACTAAAATCAAAAGTTCCAGATTAAGATTAAATTCGATTTATAGTTCTGATATTTGCTTTGGGAATCACATATTCCATGACAATTTCAGTTACTTGACTTTAAAGAAGATCTTAGTAATCATTGTACTATCGTAGGTACCTGTTCGGTACAGTTCTTGCATTACATCTGTGTAGAAAAACTTTGATGAAACTATTAAAAGTAATGTATTTAAAGTGTTAAGTGGCTAATCCTGTTTGAATGAAAAATATAAGTAATTAAATTTTTTTCTACGAAACTGAAAACACAATGGCGTCAATGAAGAGCGAAGTAAATTTTATTGGAGATTTTGTGTAACGAGTGATAGAGTGCTAGATAGTGATAGAAGGTAGGGTATTTGGAAGAAGAGAAAGAAAGAAAAGTAGGAGAGAAGAGACATTGACTAAGGGATAAAGAGAAAGGGAAAGAGAAGAGAAATAAAGAAAAAAGCGATAGAACAACAGAAAGATAAAGAAGAGGAAGAGAAACTAAAGTGTAGGAGAATTAATAAGAAAGAGTAAAAAGAAGATAAAGAGAATAAACTTTTGTGTAAAGAATGAAAAAATAATGAAGAGAAACAATATAACAGTGGACAGTGGACAGTGATAAATGGCGATGGGGTTGTAGATTAAAGAGGGAATGGCAACTGTAATGTGAATAAGGTCGAATCGATTAAGCTAAAAGTACTCAGGTAATTCTTCTTCTTCTATGTGCCCTATCCTTTCAGGACGTAGGCGATCATGGTTCTCCACGTCTCCCTATCCCTTGTGGCTTTTAGTATGTTTGCTCCTGTTACACCTCCCAACCCCCGTTCCGTCATCCACCTGATCAGGCCCTGCAAATATGTTATCCGTTACCTTCCTCTGTCTCTCTTTCCTTCTATCTGGCCAGTCAGTATCAGTTTCTCCAGGCTCCCCTTTCTCATTGCGTGTCCCAGGAACTTCAGTTGTCTCTTCCTGATGCTCAGTATTAATTTCTTTTTCGTTGCCATTCTTTTCAACACCTCATCGTTGCTTGCATACTCAGTCTACGATATCCGCAGCATCCTTCTGTAGAACCACATTTCCGCTGCTTCCAGTTTTGTCCTCATTTTCGATGATATTGTCCAGCATTCACAGCCGTATTGAAGAACTAACACCACATAGCAATCTAGCACTCTTTTCTTTGTTTCTAGTGAAATTTTCCTGTGTGTTAGTACTTTACTCAGCTTCTGGAACACGTCCTTTGCCATGCCAATTCGCCTTCGAATCTCTGTGTCGCACTTTCCATCTCTTGTTAGAACACTTCCTAGGTATTTAAATTTTTTACTTGTTGGATTCTGGTATCCCCCACTTGTATTTGGCATTTTGGGTTACACATTTTGCTGATGAACATGCATTCAGTTTTCTTAAAGTTTATTTGTAGTCCTTTTTGTCACTCTTCACTGCTACCTTCTGTAGGAGGTCTTGTAGTTTCCTTTCCGTGTCTGCTGTACAGATGCAAAAAGAAAGAAAGAGAACGAGAGAGAATTAAAGAGAAAAGATAAGAATAAAACAGGCAAAAGGAAATAAGTATCTTATAGACAAAACAAGACAAATGGAATGAAACATCCAAATCTTGTGGCGTACAGTACGAAAATTCTTACTCTAAATTAAAGAACCTTATTTACGAAAGAATAATTAAAATGCAAATTGCTAGGATTAGATGTGACGTCAATATTTGTTAATGAATTCTGTTTTTATAGTCGCCATTTTGAATATCGACGATATCTAATCATACAGGATGCATAATGTTGCCTGGAAGCAGGATGATAAGATAATTTCTAGAAGACGTTGTATCATTCTATGTGCGAACATTTACAGAGAAATATAGAACTGTAATTGTAGATATCTACGCATGTGTGGCTCTTTTAGAAAATCTTGCTTGATCAGCGTCGGTATATTGAATATCAAATTAGAATAATTCGCATTTATAAGATTTGATTCTCATGTCAACCTAAGTAACTGATCCATATCCAGATTTATATATAAAATATTGCATATCGTTAGGTGCACAAACTCCCACACCCGCTTAACAATAACAACAACAATAATGATAACAATTGGAGATTTTATTAAAAAACATAATGTGTCTACAAAGGTTCTTACACGTTAGAAGTGTTCCACGTGACTAGTAGTAGTAGGCCTCCGTCGGTCAGGATTGATCAGGGATAGCATCCTAGTGGTCTGCTTGCCTGGAGAATTGGCTTCTGTGACTGTAGAAACCGATGTAGGGTTGACAGTCTTTGTTCCAGAGGCTTCATTTATGCTTTGCTTCTGGTCTGTCGGAGCTGTCATTTTCCTTTCTGCGAACCCGCCTCTCCATGGTGACTTGTGTCAATTGCTTCTCCCTTGATGTGAGTTGTTGGGCCAGGGTTCCTCTCCATTAGGTCGGGTTAACTGCTACGCTCTCCCATGATTCCGTGTCGGTCTTCTTCCAGAGGCCAGCTCTCCATACAGCAGGTCTTTTAGAACGCGATCGTCTAGCATGCAGTTCCTATAACACATAATAAACCTCGTACGCCAGTCAAGAAAGGCGTCTGAACACCTTCCACGCGAGAAATATCCGACGTATATTACAAATCGTATAGCAAGACAAGGTCAACCCTGAGGTCATGTCTCCTGAGGGTCTGCCTACCATGTTCACATTCCATAAACAGCGCACACTCCGCTGGCTAAGTCATTTCCACCACGTGACTAGTATATATACAATGTGATCGATACCGACTTAGCAGCTCAGCTGCAGTCGCTCTCTCATCGGCGTGACGTGGTTTCCTGTGCCTCTTCTATAAATACTTTCACGGCTTCTGCTCCGATGAACTTAGATCACTGGTGCCCCCTAGGGATGAATTTACACGAGCTACTAGATTAGTAACTAGGTCCCACTCTTTTACAGTGAAACCGATAAAGCGTAACCGCAATTTTACTCTAACAGCTTCTTTTCACGTACTTCCCACCTGTGGAATTCCCTTCCATATACTTGATTCCCCGATAGCTACAATTTCCAGAAAATTAAATGTAAGGTCAATAGACGTCTCCTATCACACTAACTCGCATTGATTCTCACAAGCTCCTTTTCTATCTACTCCACTCACATCCTCGGTATCCTCATCCGTCTAATACCTTCCTCCTGACAATTCCTATAACTAACCCCTATTTCTCATCACTTTCCCCTATGTAACCCACTGTGACAGTAGAATGCCTTGCTTATGGTGAGATGATTAAAAATATATCTACAAAAGAATTCTTCAAGCTTTCTTATAATAAAAAGCAAATTAATCGTTGTTTTCACAAATTTATAATCAACAAGAGATATGGTTATCGACTTTTTGATAGTGGGCCCTAGTAAAACATAAACACACAACCATGAAGTTCTGTAGAATAATAACACTTACCGCCTATAACACATCATGAAATTTGCTAAACATCGTTGCTAAACAGAATATACTGAAAGGAAGCAACAACAGAGAAATTAAATTAGATAAAAATTGCCATAGAACATACGTTAATATAGACTACAGCTCATAGCCTTATTCTTGAGTACGTTGTAAAATCAAACATCAACATTGATATGAATTATAAGCTTGGTGATGGTAGAATATATCAGTCAATAAAAGAGTATTAATTCAACTCTACAATCCTCTTAAACCTTTCCAGCAAGTAATCTTTCTTCCCAATAACACACTATATTATAGTGGCGTAGAAGAAAACCGAATACTCATCAGCAAAAAGAGTTGCCCAAAAGGCCAATTACAGGTTGGGGATGCTAAAATCAAGCAGATATAGAAATTTAAATACCTGGGAAGTGTTCTAACATAAGACGGAATGTTTGATATGGAGATCCGAATGCGTATTGGCAGGGTCAAGGATGCATTCCAGAGGTTGAGTAGAGTAATAAGAGACATAAAAATTTCGCTGGAAACAAAGAAGAGAGTACTGGATTGTTATGTGATGTCTGTTCTTCAATATAGCAACGATGCATGGGCAATCATATCGAAGATGAAGGAAAGACTTGAATCTACCGAAATGTGGTTCTACAGACGGATGCTGAGAATACCATGGACGGAACACGTGAGTGCTGCTTCTAATTCGGTTTTTAATATTTCTAGTCCGCCAGTATTTCTGTGTATTGCCGGCTTCTGTCCCTTGTCACAGACGACATCTCCAATATATGCATCCTATCGCCGATGTATTTTTCTTTCTCTATTACGAGCGTTCTGTCCAGTGATTTTATGGATCCTGTTGATGAGCATGTCTTTTGTTCTGTTTGTTAGCTTATTTCTTTATGCCTGTCTCCTTTATTTGTCGTGCCAATCTCTCTATTTCTGCACATTTATCGTGGAGCTAATTTCCTTAACCTGTCTGAAATTACTAATTATTTCCTTGTGTAGTTTCCTGTAGTCTGTTCTATGTCTTGGTATTGTTTTCTGTCTCCTTTGCATTATTTTTCGTCTTACCTCTGTTTTTCTTTGGAATGATATCGTTTGCTGATGTCACTATAGCTTCTTTCAGTGCAATGGTTCCCAAACTTTTTTCTGTCATTTCCCCATACACCCAGTTCAACCATCCAGATTTCCCTCTTCATGTGTATGAGAGAAAGAACACGTGAGTAACGACGAGGTTTTGGAGAAGATGGATATGAAAAAAGAACTGATACTTGAAACCATGAAAAGACAGCTGAAGTTTTTGGGACATGTAATGAGGGAGAAGGGCTTAGAGAACCTTATACTCACGGGACGTTTAAAGGAAAAAAAAGACAAGAGAAAGCAGTGCATGACATACTTGATAGACTTGAGCAGATGGATGATGGAGCGAGAATTCGGTGGGATAAGTGAGGAAGGGAAGCTAAAAGTGAAAAAGGATAGAGAGATGTGGAGAGTCATGAACTCCTGTGTCCTGAAGAGACACGGCACATAGAAGAGGAATATCAAGTGTCTGACCGTCATTGACTTCATCTCTGAAACTTTTCTTTGCTCGTCGGGGGGTAAATTGCTTGTTCCACTGACAATATCTAAGGAGAAGTCTCGTCTAATTCTTATTTGTCACTGTTCTTGTATTCTTCGACTAGTTTACACTGTGTCCAAGAATACGGCGCCCAGCCCAGGCATTGGCTTCGTAATTACTATTTCATCAAATTCATGAACCCTTGTAAATTAAATACAGGATTCAGTTAAAAATTCCTTGACTTTTTCCCGGGTCGACACCTAATTGTTATGGACCAGTTTAAAGTCCGAAAAGAACAACACGACCACCAGGGTTGAAATAACAAATATATATTCACAAGAAATAGAATGTTTTTGTTTAAAACTTCCCGAAATTGAACTCCATGCTCATATCAACTCCTCAGTTAGCGAAAAGACACTTAGAGAACAAAGATGTTGGAGACAGTCAGCTTACTTCATTTGAATCTTCTGTGTTTTGACTAAAGGAGACAAAATGTAAAGTTTTTGATGAGTGACTTTAGATGTAATTGCAGAACTTGAAGCTGACCAGGTGAAGTTCTTGGAATTAAGAATAACTCCCAGGGAGGAGCTTCTCATAGGCATGACAAACGTCACTATGTTGATACAGTATTGAGTGGAATTAAAGACAGTAAAAAGAAGAATCTTCACATTGATATCTGGCTTCTGTTATTAATTGACCGAGAGTCTATTGTGCAAGTTACTTGGGAAACTGTTTTTGACTGCTGATTCTGATGGAATTACAAATGGAATTGACTTTTGTGGTAACCCAAAGATTAATGATGGTAAAGACTTTATTGTAGTTTTAGCACATGCCAAATCTTGTGGTTTGAAGATTTCTGTTCATTTGGCTGAGATTGTAAATCCATTAGGATCTCATCTTCGTCGCCACTCGTATGTACCAGGTTAAGGTCCGGAAAGAACAATACAACCACAAGGGTAAAAATAACAATGCAACATGCGGAAGGTGTTAGCATGACTACCAGTCTGGTTTGGAGTGAAATACTACCAACTCGACTCTCTCTCTCTCTCTCTATCTCTCTCTCTCTCTTGTGAGGCGTAGTATATATAGTGTCAGGAACAGTTCATTCTGAAGTTACAGGTAAGGACTCATGACACTAATGAAGGCTAAAGGACAAAACGGCCGGCACCTGAGAATGGTCAGAGATGATGTGATAAAAGATGAGGACAATAAATCAGTCATTGTCAGCCTTTTTCTCTCCATGGCCCCCTAACAGTAAAAAGAATTTTGTATGGCCCTCTGAAATTCATATAAAATATACTCACCTCTGTCTTGTAAATACATAAAAAATCCCTTTCCCAGGTTTACATCGCATAGGCAAACTACATACAAGTTGCATTTGCATGTATGAACAACCTACTCATATTTTGAACATTTGATTCCGCAGGGGACACTCATGGAAAACAAGAGGACGCTTACACAGCAGTTTTGTGGCTTAAGTGAAGCTCTGGCTATAGGCATACTTGCCTATAATTCACGTATGGCACTTAATTGACTGACTGATATCAATAGAGAAAAAGTTTTAGGTGGGCTAATTGACAGAGGACTAGAAATCGGAAACCTGAGTTCGAATTCTGTTTGAAATCGTTGCATTCACTTACACGCAAATACCCTTGAAAAGGTGTTTGTTGTATCGTGGAATGAAGAGATACACAGTGAAAGGTAGATAAACTACTTTATTAACAGTGGTACAATCAGTGTTATCTGCGTATCGTATATTACTGAGATTGTGGCCACCAATGACTAATCCAGCCAGGACTTCTACCTCTCTCAGAATTGTTTTACTGTACAGGTTGAATGAACGAGAAGATACATCCTTGTCTTACACGCCATTTTATCTTTTTATATCTGCTGAATTCATTTCCTGCCCGTATAACCTAATTGAAATGCTGTCAACGCCTGAAAGAGTCTCAGATTCTCAGCATTTCTATTAAAATACTGTTTGGTCTTGCTTCATTATTTCTGTTCAATTTGGCCAGTGCTGCTTCGAATTCGGTTTTTAATATTTCTAGTCCGTCGGTATTTCTGTGTATTGCCGGCTTCTCTCCCTTGTCACAGAAGACATCTCCGATATATTCATCCTATCGCCGATGTATTTTTCTTTCTCTATTACGAGCGTTCTGTCCAGTGATTTTATGGATCCTGTTGATGAGCATGTCTTTTGTTCTGTTTGTTAACTTATTTCTTTATGCATGCCTCCTTTATTTGTCGTGCCAATCTCTCTATTTCTGCACATTTATCGTGCAGCTAATTTCCTTAACCTGTCTGAAATTACTAATTATTTCCTTGTGTAGTTTCCTGTAGTCTGTTCTATGTCTTGGTATTGTTTTCTGTCTCCTTTGCATCATGTCAATAATTTCATAGTGATGCATTCCTTATTTTTCGTCTTACTTCTGTTTTTCTTTGGAATGATATCGTTTGCTGATGTCACTATAGCTTCTTTCAGTGCAGTGGTTCCCAAACTTTTTTCTGTCATTTCCCCCTACACCCTGTTCAACCATCCAGATTTTCCTCTTCATGTGTATGAGAGAAAGAACAGTTAAAAACAAACTGAGACTATTTACTAAATTATTTTTCAAATGTACAAGTATACTGATAAACTTATAGTTACAGAGTAAAGTGGATAGATAGCAGTTAGTAACAACTAAGCATAGCCATAGAGTGCGGTTAGTAACAAATAAAAAACTTTTGTTTGCTCTTCTACTTCAGAATTAAATTCGTGAGAAGGATGATGTTGCTTCTTGTGCACCAGTGGATCAATATCAGGGTTAGTTTTGGCAAGCGCGCAACTTATGTCACCTCCTGTCGTTTTCGTGCTTTGGGCTTGATTATGAGTAAAGTAGAAAATCCTAACTCACAAAGGTAGGTTGTGGAAAACAGAATGAAAATTTTCAATGCGTTGTTGCTCAGTTGTGGGTATGCGCCACGCATATTAAACCAGAATTCTTCAAGATCTTATGCACAAAACTCATCCTCGGCAGAAGAGTCATGTCTGAGCTCCAAGAACTCATTTTGCATGTCCTGAGAAATGAGAAAATCCATCTGAGTTTTTTTTTTTTACTTAGTAGGTAGTGTAATTATTTCATCCCTGTTAGCTTCAAATCCCCCTCCAGGGGGAGATTCCCCCAGTCTGGGAATCGCTGTTTTAGTGCGTCCCATTTTAAGTTTCTCTTTCCAATTTGTCCTTCACATTTTCTGTTCACGCTGTTTGAATATTTTTCCTGCAGGTTCGGTTGTTCACAGTTGCAGTCTGGGTGCTGTGTTAGGTTTCTTCTGTGTTAGTCTTCTTCAATCACTGGAGTTTCATCCTTAAGTTGCATATATCCAGGAGATGGTTGCTTTCGCAGTTGGCAATTGGATAGGTTTTGCAGTGGAAGACTACATTCCTAAATCTTTTTTTGATAGTTATGTAGTCAGTTTTGGTTTTTTGTTTCTCCACCTGGGTTTCTCCATGTTCATAATCGTCTTGGGTGATCTTGAAACCAGGTTTCGGTTATTACCTTGTCATTCGCTATGCACCATTGGACCCATTTATCTCTGTGGTTATTGCGGTTTCCTGTTCCGAACTTGCCAAGTACTTTCTGGAACACGTAGAGGAAGGAGGGCTTGAAAAATCTAATACTCACAGGAGAAAAATGGAAAACAGGTAAAAGTAATGTGAAACATACTTGATGAGCCTGAGCAAGTGGATGGCGGTGTGGGGTTTCGGAGAGATATCAAGAGAAAAAGTGTTAAGAGCGACAAAAGATAGGGACAAGTGGAAGTCCATGGTCGCTACGCCCTGAAAAAGCAAGACAAATAAAGAAGAAAATCATGCGGTCTTAGAAAGTTCATTGTCGAAATGACAGCAAGACATGTTGGAGAATGTTTCTAATGCACATGATTCTGTTCAACGTTCCCCATAAACACCAAAGTAAAGCGAAAAATTATGATTGATCACATCAGGATACAAGGACTTCCTTTCTGTAGAAGAATACATAATGAGAGACGTCACTTTCTAGGTCATTGTTGACCTCGAAAACAACCATTAAAAGTAGAACTTGCCATGTTCACTGAAAATAAAAGAGCGCAATTTGATCCCCCCACGTAACCTTCTCGCACAGTGGAGTAAACTAAATTCTTGTGAGAAGCTCGTATTTATGTCGAACAGCTTCACGTAAACAATGCCTAGTAGTTAGTTCTTAGTGACATTTCTAAGACCACATTTGCATTGCCCTGCGTCATGGACACATTATATGCTTCTATACAATTCACCGGTTTTGGCAAGCGTCTAAACTTTGCGGGCGTCGATTTTATCAATGTTGCTAGCAACGAGATACTATCAGTGTGTCACGTTCGGTATTGCTCTGAAATGACCACCCAACCTCTTGAATAGCCATAATCTGCACCCTATCAAACGAGTTTAACTGAATAAAAAGAATATACCCGTTCTCATAACAGCAAGTGGATGTCTATTGCAGCGTGCATCACCGTCTGACAGATAGAGATGTTGTGCACAAGTTTAAATGCTACTACGTAAGAAAATTGTTGAAGTTTGCATTATTAACAGAAAATATACTTCTTTGGATGTACATCGTGTATTTATGCAAAAATAGCCAAATAGTTTCCTATCTATCTATCTATCTATCTATCTATCTATCTATCTATCTATCTATCTATCTTATTCTGTTCCTTGTCTATCTATCTATTTTATTCTGTTCCTTATCTATCTATCTATTTTATTCTGTTCCTTATCTATCTATCTATCTATCTATCTATCTATCTATCTATCTATCTATCTATCTATCTATCTATCTATCAAATAGAGTACCTCGAGGTGGTGCAATGGTTCACGAGCTTATCTCGCTAGAATCATTGCAACTGATTAGTGAGTTCAATCCTCACTTGTTCCGCATCTAAACGGCGCTTAGAAAATCAACTATCTATCTAGTAATATTTTTATTATTGGAATTCATAACAAAAACATTTTTTCGCTACACAAAGCTGTGTTTCAGTGCTATTTCTAGTACACACACATACACACACATACATACATACATATATATAGTAGTCATCCACAGACAGATCTGTTTCGCTGTATCACAGCTCATCAGTACGGTTAGACATCCGATTGCTTTTTAACCCAGGATTGAAACCCGACCGAATTGGCGTCAGTCGGCGATTCTATTGACTGACGCCAATTCGGTCGGGTTTCAATCTTGGGTTAAAAAGCAATCGGATGTCTAACCGTACTGATGAGCTGTGATACAGCGAAACAGATCTGTCTGCGGATGACTATTTACGCTCTCACACCCTGGTTGAGCATTCTGGAAGAATGGTAGACTTTGAAAAAACAGTAGCTACTCTAGCATCTACTCTCTCTCTCTCTCTCTCTCTGTCTCTCTCTCTCTCTCTCTATATATATATGTGTGTGTGGGGGGCGGGTGATGTTGGGTGTGTGAAAAGACAAAAAACAGTTCTGTTTCTTCTAGATCAGTAGGAGTTTTAGCTTAACACGAATTTAGCTGAATTTTTATCTGAAGTTTTCCAAGTAAAAGGATTAATATTCACAACTGAATTAAGTGTGTTGACAGGAAAATAGATTACCGTGAAAAGTAAATATCTTTTGGTAAAGCAAGGGCTTTGCAATATTAGGGTACGGTATAGAATATCTACCTCCTGCCATGTCACGTTGAAACACCGGTTCTTGTCAGATACTCGAAGTTAAGCAACCTTGCGTCTGGGTATTAACCAGATGGTTGACAAATTGCAAATACCAGGGTTGCAAGCTTAGATGTGTGGATAGTGCAATGGATAACGGCTCTGAATGAATAATTAGAGCATCGATTTCGAATTTCAGTCGTCTTCGTTACATTCACTTATGTTCAAATACCATTTAAAATTCATTAATATATCTCTTCCCCCTGCTATGGATAAACAGCAGGAAAAATGGGTCATATAGTTTTGTTTGACAACTAGTGCATGAAAAGAAAATCTGAATTTAACCCAACCTAGAGATGAGTCAGCAAGGCGGGGGTGAATTTATAGGAGCCAACGGCCAGCAAGCAACTAGGTGATAAATTACTTTTATCCAAAAACCTGCGATAGTAATGTGTTCTGAACAGTAACAAGTTCTGTGTTATGTATGGAGAGCGTTGGTATAGCAAGACACAGGATATTGGCCATTTTATATCATTTGCTTTATCTATCTATCTATCTATCTATCTATCTATCTATCTCTGTACCTGGTAATCAAAATTTTAAAAGCTTTTTACACACACTGACCATCATCCATTTTTACCTTCTCTTTTTATACATATATAAGTAGAGATAGTGAGAGAGAGAGAGAGAATTTGTTAGTATAAGAGAGAGAAAGATACGAAGAAAACTAATATATGAATTTTCTGAATCTCTTGAATTTCATTTAAATCGTCGATAACTTACGAACTTTTGTTTCACATAAACATTTTCATTCTAACTTAATTACTAAAAAGCATTAAAAATCACAGAAGAAATCATGTTTAAAATCTGATTCTCCTCCTTTTTAAGGAACGTAACTATTTTAACATTAATTCAAGAAAACAAGGCAATTATGTAAAGTGTACTGAAATAAAATCATTTTGTGCATTTTTTTTAATTTGAAAATGTGTTCCTATAAAAGATCGTGCATGTATTGTCTGTGGAGATTTAAGTCTTGCTTGAATCAAAACGAATAAATTCAAATGACGGCAAAAACACGAAAAAATACGTAACAGAAAAAGCATTAAACATTTTTTTTCTAACTTTATGAAAGACGAAAAAACAATGGCTTTCTGACTTTTGGAATATTTTCTGCTTGATTTATTAAATGGCAATTTAGCTTCGTTGTTTGTCTTTCACAATTGGTGTGCAGCGTCCGTAAATCTATACAAAATGAATTGATTAGAAATCCACTTTACTGATCGATAATTTTTATGTTTGCGTGCGTTTCTAAAACGTAAAATATGATTTCTTTGCATTCTTTCGATTTGAGTTTTTGGGTTTGTCCGAATTGTTCGTTCGGTTTATTATAATGTCTACTCAATAAGCGGACGGATTTTTTGGCCACCCCTATTTTTATTAGTATTACTAGCAGTATAGCCCGGCGTTGCTCGGGTGTAATGAAAGCTTTAAAACTAATCCATGGTCCTGGAGCTCAGACTCAGCCTTAAGAATATTTGAAATAATAAAATAAAAAAATAATTGCGACAATTTACCAATCGAACCTAATATATATATATATATATATATATATATATATATATATATATATATCTATCCCGGCGTTGCTCGGGTGTAATGAAAGCTTTAAAACTAATTCATGGTCCTGGAGCTCAGACTCAGTGTAAAGAATATTTGTGTGAATCGGATAAAAAATGTGGATTTGTATAAAGGACATACAGACAGATAAACAGACACACACACAAAAACATCTTGCCTTTTATATATATATATATATATTATCGATTTTCTGCACTATTGTAAGAACTGCAACCTTGAAACTTCTGAATAATGTCTCTTATGTCTTTGTCTATGAGTGTATCAAATTTGATTAAAATGGGACCACTCCTTCTATAACCCGATTTTTTTGATTATCGATTTTCGATAATTATCGGGGGTACCTCAACACAAAACCTAGCTAAGAACACTCGCAGATGCTTATAGTACAACTGTGTAAATTTTCAAGAAAATCGGTTCAGCCGTTTCGGAGTCTATAGGTAACGGATACACACACAGACACACACACACACAGACCAAGTTCCATTTATAAATAAGTTTAGATCAAACAAAGGAAAGAACGGCCAAAAATAGAATTCGCAATCCAACGCAAAAGAATCCTTCTTCTTTTATGTACCTTGTCCCTTTAGGACGTAAGCGATCATGGCCTTCCGCGTCTCCCTATCCCTGGTGGCTCTTAGCACGCTTTCTCCTGTAACGTCTCTCAGCACCCGTTCTGTCATCCACCTGCTTAGGCCTTTTAAATATGTTATCCGCTGCTTTCCTCTGTCTCTTTTTCCGTCTATCTGGCCTGTTAGTATCAGGTTCTCTAAGTCCTCCTTCCTCATTGCATGTACCAGGAATTTTATTTTCTCTTCCTGATGCTCAATATTAATTTCCTTTTCGTTTCCATCATTTTTAAAACCTCGTCATTGCCCACATGCTCGGTCCAGGATATCCACAGGATCGAGAAATAATGGAGAACGCTCTCTATTATAATACAGACTGTTGTGTTTTATATTCACACACACGCAGACATATATATTATTTAACATTTACAACAAAACTTACATTTTAGTTTGACATTGAAAAAACAATGTCTCACCAAAAATACAATGTCTCATCAGTTAGTAATGATGGTTACCATCATTATTAACTACCTGATAAAACATGGTGCTTTCAATGTCGAAACAAAATGTAGTTGTGTAGTAATTATTTATATATTCAAATTTAAAGGTTAAATAATAAGTATTTACTGCTCTATTTTTATATTGAGGCCTGTTTTAAATTAATGTTTTAAACGTCTCAATTCTATTCTTCGTTCTTTTACATTTATATATATACACATTAGAGTAGATAGATCTATCTATCGCCCGGTTAACACTCCACCCACGTCTGTTGAACAGGTTAAGAGGCTCATCCCTTGTTCCCTGTTTAGGATGTGGTTTCCGGCTTTCTCTTTTCCAATGTTCTCACTTTGTGTTTTTTTTTTCAATTGGAGTAGATAGATCTATCTATCGCCCGGTTCACACTCCACCCACGTCTATTGAACAGGTTAAGAGGCTCATCCCTTGTTCCCTGTTTAGGACGTGGTTTCCCCCCTTTCTCTTTTCCAATATTCTCAATTTGTTTTTTTTTCAATTGGAGTAGATAGATCTATCTATCGCCCGGTTCACACTCCATCAACGTCTATTGAACAGGTTAAGAGGCTCATCCCTTGTTCCCTGTTTAGGATGTGGTTTCCGGCTTTCTCTTTTCCAATGTTCTCACTTTGTTTTTTTTTCAATTGGAGTAGATAGATCTATCTATCGCCCGGTTCACACTCCATCAACGTCTATTGAACAGGTTAAGAGGCTCATCCCTTGTTCCCTCTTTAGGATGTGATTTCCGGCTTTCTCTTTTCCAATCTTCTCACTATTACGTAGCCCCCTGCACATCAGTGGCGTTACCGCCTTGCTCGGGGTGATACGATTAAAAGAAAATACTAAAAACAGAAATATGGGTTGTTTTAACGAGAGAAATCGGCATAGAATCAAAAAGTGTCAGAAGCCGTGAATGTTTTGTTTAAAGAGTAGATTTATTGTTATTTTTATCTTTAATATTACTTGCTTTTGAATAATATATTATGTGCGTTGTGGTACAGTGGATATCGGCTCGGAACGAGAAACCGGGGAGCCGAGTTCGAATTCCAGTTGAATCCATTGTATTCACTTACGCACAAACACCCTTGGGAAAGGTATTAATCCGTCTCTTCCTTCCAGTTATGGGTTAAATAGCAGGACAGATTGGATTCTATAGCCTTGGTCGGCAACCAGTCTACCGCAGAAAGCAATGGCGACCTCCTGCGGGATAATCTTCTGTCCAGTCAGTCATGTCTCTTGCGAGACATGATCGCCCAAGTGTGTATCACGTATCGCACTTAACTGAGTGAATGGTATTTGTGTCTCTACACGTGTTTCGCGTCTGAAGTTGGCGAATAAACTCATGACTTTACATATCGAGATACGTTTGTATTTCTGATGGCCGAAAATATCGTGTATATAAATAGATAAGTGGACGGTGAGCCGGTCAGAAATTTCATTAGCGTGTCTCTTTGTTTGTTTTTTCACACTCGTTCGTTAAATTTCTTCCCTTTTGGGAATCATTCACCTTTCTTTGGCAAGAATTTTTTAAAATTTGATTTAATCTTTATACTTCGAATTTTTTTTTCAGCGATTTTAATTCAATTCTACGGGTCGTTTGTTTCTTTTTTGGTTTTTGGAAAACGGAAGTACTATTTCTTTGCAATGGTTTGCAATTGTTTTTTATAGCGTGTTTGAATTTAGTGTCAGTGAGTGTCTTAGTTTTTCATGTTTTCTTTTGCTGAGGGAAGGCTTTTATTTTTTTTATAAATATTTGTTCCTGCATTTCGTCAGCTACTATTGTGCAAATTCGTCGTGCTATGGTGTATAGATGGATTTTAGACAACTTTTAGACTCTTGAAATGGAGATATTGTTGGGTGTTTGTGGGTTTATGGCAAATGTCTGTGATGATGTAATTGCTTTGTTTTTTATGAGTATATCTAGGGATGGCAATTCATTATAGCTATCTTCTAGCGTAAACTTAATTTTGGAATGCAAATTTTGGAGTAGATTGTATAGTTTATATGTTTCCCTATGTTGATCTTCAAAAGATAAAACAATCAACTAAATATCTTATTCATGATTTAGTGCAGAATAATAACAGACATAGAGCAAAAACAGTGTCGATGTTTTCAAAATACTGTAAGAAGAAATGCAATTTATAATCAGAATACTATTAGAGATATTAAATCAAATGAAGAAAGATCAAACTTTATTTTAACAGATTAGGAAATTGACAGTATACTACATGAGATCTTGAAATATTAACTTACAGAAGTGTCATGGTGACATCACCCATTCAACGGATTCAACTCTTCCATCTACTACATATACTTCCCCTCACAATAGGTGGAAACAGAAGAGCAGAGATAGGCAGAGACAGAGTAAGATAGCCAACACTGCTACCGTACGACTATTGCGAGTCCTAGTTCTGGTATTACTTCCTAACCCGTATTTATCGTTCTACTAAGAGGGTTCCAAGTTTTTGTATTTTGCTGTGTTTAATATATATATCGTTATTTCCTATTTTGGTTGTTGTTGTTGTATTATTTCTTGCTGGGCTCTTAACCGAGTCCACGACAAGAAGTGAGATATTTATAATCCGTAACTGGAATAAAGTGTTAGCAGATAAAGAACAAGTGAAAAAATAAATAGTAACAGGATTAGGAGAAGGATGCGTTTTATGACTGGATTTGTTTAATCTCCACAGCGACACAATTCTAAAGGGACCAGGTTTTACCAGTCGCAGACATGAACATAACAGCATACTCTTCACAAATAATACTGTGTTGACAGACTTAGAAGACGAAGGAACTATGAGACGAGATGAACGATGATAGTAAGAAAAAATGACTGTTAAAATTAAAATGATAAAATACACTTATCAACGAATGTAAAGAGACCAAATTGCCAATATACGTATCAGAGGCTTCAAAATCGAGTAGATGTAATTCAACAAACCAAAGATTCAGTCTTTATAGAAGATGAAACCATAGTATTAAATATTCACTTCCAACATTCGTCGTTTGTATGAAGCAATTAAAATAAACTTCATAAGACCTTTCAGAACGTAGACGACCATGGACTTTCACTTGCCTCAATCTCTTGTGGCTCTTAACATTTTTCTGTTGGTATATCTTCCAAACCACACCTCACCATCTACTTGCTTGTTGTATCGCCGAGGTGGATACTATGCACAGGGAAAGTGTACTGCGGTATTATTCAGCACAATATCCGGTGCTAAAGAGATATACACAGACCAGTACAATAGTTAAAATAACAGACAAGACAGAACTTACGATAAACAGAGAAGTTAAGATCGCAATAGTCGCCGAAGTAATCAGTCCGAATATAACTCGAATGACACTCGAATACTAAACCTCGAATGCTACTATTCATTACTTAAATAGACCATTTCAAACCATGGGTCATTTCATCATTGTGAGTGCTGCAGAGGTGTCAGACACTCTACGACATTGCTCAAGCCCATCAAGTATATATTGCATTGCTTTCCCTTGTTTCCATTTCTGTATATCGGTCCCGTGAGTTTTACTTTCTCGAAACCCTCTTTCCTCATCACGTTTCCTTGAAAACTTAGATGCCTTTCTTTTTCGTTTTCTCCAAAACCTTGTCTTTGCTCGGTCCGCAGTAGTCTCAGCATCCTTCTGTAGAACCACATTCTTTTTGCTTCGAGTCTCTCCTTCATCTTTGAGGAAATCGTCCAGCTTAGCTTTTGAAATGCGTTCTTGGCTCTGCCAATATGCATTCGAATCTCAGTATCAGACTTCTCATCCTCTGTCAAAATATCTCTCAAATATTCTAATTGCTAGAACTATTAGATTTTAGTATCCCAGACCTGCAGTTGGTATTTTGAGTTCCTCAAAATGATCATGCATACAGTTTTCTTGAAGTTTATTTTTAGTCCTTTCTTCTCGCTACCTTCTGCAGGAGGTCCTGAATTTTCCTTTCTGCGTCTGCTATCAGCATCGTGTCATCTGTGTAGCCTTAGATTGTTTAATGAATGAGAAGACACATTCTTGTCTTATAACTGTTTTTGTATATCTACTGAATTCATTTCCTGTCCGTATGCAGTCAGTTTGCTGCCAGTATAGGTTCTTGATTACTCTAATGTTTTTACCCGAATATTTTGAGATTGCCGAGCATCTCTGTCAAATCGCTGTCGCGTATTTTATCGAACGCCTATGTGTAGTCAATAAAACACAGGTACATGTTCTTCTAGATTTGTATTGCTTTCTCTGATAACATTCTGTGTCTAAATACCGCGTTCTTTGTTCCGAACACGCACTGTTTTTGTCCTATCTCTGGTCCCATTCTGCTGTGCGCTTTGTTAATTTGAATCCGGATGAGGAGTCTGTCATATTGCTCATTAAGATAATTGTTCAGTGGAGTTCACATTTCTTTTTGCTTGGCTTCTTAGGTAGTGCTATGAAGATTGATCTGCTTAGATCTTCCGTTACTGTTGTAGATTTAATTCATTATTTCTGTACTTTTATGGCTGCCAACATATCTATTATAATGCTTCTATTCGCTTTGGCCAGTGCAGCTGCCATTTTAGTTTTGAATATTTCCGGTCACTCGGTATTTCTGTGTATTGCCCGTTGCTCATTTTTGTCGTGGAAGGGATTTCCGATATATTCATCCCATTGTTGAAGTACTTTTTATTTCTCTAATATGAGCATTCCGTTTTTAGATCTTATGCATCCTGTTGCTGAGTATGGCATTTGTCCTGTTGGTTCCTCTATTTCTTTTTGCAAATTTGTCGTGCCCAATCTCTATATTTCTGTCTGAATTTGCCAATTATTTCCTGTATTCAGTTCCATGTCTTGGCGTTGTTTTCTGTCTCCTTTGCATAATGTCAATAATTTAATCGGTGATCCACTTATTTTCCATCTACATTCGTTTTCTTTTGGGGTGTCAGGCGTTCATTTAGTGGCGTTAGTAAGTATATGTCAGTTTTTATGATTATTCACTTAAAAATTAAATCGAATCAGTAACAAAACTAATTTCATATCACCTAATGCCACTGACAGTATACTGCTTACCCAAAACAAAGAATCCCAATTAGATCCGTCGTATTCAGCATTAACAGCACGCCCAGTTTTTTTTTAATCGTATCACCTCGAGCAAGGCGGTAATGCCACTGATGTGCTACGTAATAGTGGAAAGATTGGAAAAGAGAAAGCCGGAAACCACATCCTAAACAGGGAACAAGGGATGAGCCTCTTAACCTGTTCAATAGACGTGGGTGAAGTGTGAACCGGGCGATAGATAGATCTATCTACTCCAATTATCGAAAGCAATAGTAAAACTATCAACTCCTTTTTAGGTACAATCAATCCATAACGTATAAAACGCTTCCATGATCTAATTCGAAATCTAAAAACGACAACTACATAGATATGGAAAACTAGAGTATGGATAGACGAGGTATACCCGTCAAAAATGCCTCATCATCTAAGAGAAATCGTTTCATTAAATCTAGAGTAAAACTTCTTTTAGCGCTCACCGCATTATACATGATGTAATGTTAGCAAGCCTGTATTGCTAGATCAGTTACGACAGAGTCGTGAGTTTGGCCTTCACTGAGTTATCCATACTTGAGACCTTTTGCTACGTGTACGCTACACTTTGTAAAATGCAATCACATCTAATTGCTGAGGTTTGCTTCCATTTCTTTTAACAAAAATTTGATTTCGTATAAGACAAGTTCTTAGAAATTTTAATATTTAGTCCATTGTTTTTTTTTTAATCGTGTTACCCCAAGCAAGGCATTCCACTGTCACTATAGAGCAGGGGGTTACATAGAGGGATTGGGTATGGGAAATGTCAGAAGGAGGGTGACAAACGAATTCCACAGGCGGGAAGTGCGAGGAAAGAAGCTGTTGGAGTAGAAATTGCGGTTACATTTCATCGGTTTCACTGTAAAAGGGTGGGACCTAGTTGCCAATCTAGTATCTCGTGCAAATTCACATCTAAGAGGCACCAGTGATTTAATTTCGTCAGAGCAGAAGCCATGAAAGTATTTATAGAAGAGGCACAGGGAAGCCACATCACGCCGGTGAGAGAGATACTGCAGGCGCTCAGCCAAGTCAGTATCAATCACATTACAGATTCTTCGCTGTATTTTGTCAAGAACCGAGGAGAATAGAAGGGGCACCCGACCAGATGTGGCAGCAGTACTCAATACACGGGCAGATGGTGGATTTATATAATTGCAGGATAGATTCAGGCGGAAAGAATTTTCGGGCCCTGCACAGAGAGCTGACTTTCATAGCTGCGGATTTAGCAATGGATTCGACGTAGTCATTCCACTTGAGGTCCGCTGAGAGTGTCAGGCCAAGCAGGCGTAGTGATTTACTCTCTGGGAGGCAAGCCTGTTCCATGCTAATGGGAGGGAGGTGCGGTTGTCTGTGGTGGTTAATTGACAGCAGCTTCGTTTTGGAAGAATTGAATTTTACGAGCCATTTCTTACCCCAATCCACCACGGATTGGAGGTCCTTCTCAAGTTCGGCAGCGAGGTTCGCCTTGTCACCAACACCAGATTTTTGATCGAGGCGAGAGTAAACTGTGGTATCATCGGCGTACATGCCTACTTGTGATCTTATGGCATCGGGGAGATCATTGATATAGATTAGAAAGAGCGTAGGACCTCAGATAGAGCCTTGGGGTACACCCGCATTTGTAGGGTAGTTCTGGGAGGCATGTCCGTTTAATACCACCTTCAGTGTGCGGTTAGAGAGTCCAGTTATGCCATAGCTTCGCAGTTTCCGTAGAAGGCCGGCATGCCATACTCTGTCGAATGCTTTAGAGATATTCAAAGCGACGGTTTGGGCTTCACCATTCTTGTCGAGAGCCTGGTATATATACTCGGTGATGGTCGTTAGCATATCAGCAGTGGACCTGGTGAAGCGGAAGCCATACTGTTTGTCCGAGAGGAGCCCGTGCGCTGTGAGATGCTGAACGACCTCGGCATTGATAAAGGCTTCGAACACTTTGCCGAAGATCGGAAGAAGGCTGATGGGGCGGTAATTTGCGGGGTCCGATGGTTCACCAGTGTTCTTGAATATTGGAACCACAGAAGAAGACTTCCAACAGGCAGGGAAGCAGGAGAAAGATCGGCAGAGGTTGTAGAACTTAGAAAGGATAGAGGAGAGTTCAGGGGCACAATTCTTCAAAACTATGATTGGGATTTCATCCCCACCACTCGCTTTGTGAGGGTCCAGTTTTGAGATTATGCTAGAAATCAGCGAGGGCGTGATGTGGACGTCATTCAATTGGGCCTCAGTTCTAGATAGGAAATCGGGTGTATGGATTCCAGACGAACCCAGAGTCGAATTGGTCGAGAATCTATGGGCAAAGCATTCAGCCTTGTCCACTGAGGAGGTGAGGACCTCAAACTCGTTTATTAGTGGGGGTATTGAGGACTTACTCTTGCTAAGCACGTGTTTGCAGAGGCGCCAGCAGTCTTTGGTACCGAACTTGGAGGATGCTATGCACTGCTTCATCCTGGCAGCAAACAGCATCTTAGCTTCGTTAAGTATCTTTTTACACTTATTACGAGCTGAGGCGAAAAGGCGCCTGTTTTGGTCCGACACGTGGCTACGATAAAGTCGGAAGAAGTGATTCCGGTAGGCAATGGCGGCCGAGCAAGCGGACGAGAACCAGGGAGACGAATGGGATTTAAGCTGAAATTTCCTGGCAGGGATGAATGCATCGATGCCAGCCTTAACCCAGGTGGAGACCTCTGATGCAGTCTTCGATGGGAAGACTAAAAACATTGTTCCAAGGAACGTCGCAGAGGAAGTCACGGAACGAATCCCAGTCTGCTCTTTGATAGCAGTAGGATATTCTGTTGGTCTGGGTTTCTTTGGTAGGGGTGGAGTGAAACGAGATGTTGACAGAAACTACGGCGTGGTCAGAATTTCCGAGAGGGCAGAGCTGTCTGGTAGAGCAAGAATTTGGGGTGGAAGTGAAGCAGAGATCTAAACATGCCTTACTTAAAAACTCTTAAGCCTGACGCCTAGGTGATATTTTATCTATATATCCCTAACAACCCCCACAAAAAACTACAAATATTATATAAGAACGATCAGAACCCTTATCAAATTTACATAGGAGAAAGAAATAAACACTCCTGTACCCTTTTTTGGTGTTGTGTTAATCCAAAACAATAATAAACTTTTTTTTATTTCAGGGGTTTGCTACCCCTTTCTAGGTTCCCCTGTGAATATGTTTTATTTTGGTATATGCAGGATTGTAAGATGAGGGACGGGTTTTTGTGGTAAATGAAGAAATTGTTAAGACTCATTGGTTCGAGAATGTGATTAGCTAGGTATAGGATAGACAGTGTCGAACAAACTCAACCCTCCACCTTTTTTCAACCATGTGCTATGTGCCACATTTTGTATTTATTACAAAAAATATTCAAAACAATAATAAAATAGATTTCAAGATTATTCGAAAGCCAACTACTAATATAATCTAATCAATGTATTCCCATCACAGCTGAAAAACAAAACAAAACAGGGTTATGGGTTTCTACCTAAGAGAACTCAGAATATGGAACCTGGATTATGAAGGCAAAAAAAAAAAAAATTATATTAAACTAGCAGTATAGCCCGGCGTTACTCGGGTGTCATGAAAGCTTTAAAACTAATCCATGGTCCTGGAGCTCAGACTAAAGAATATTTGTGTGAAGTTTGATGAGAATCGGATAAAAATTGTGGATTTGTATAAAGGACATACAGACAGATAAACAGACACACACACAAACATCTTGCCGTATATATATATATATATATATATATATATATATATATATAAACGGCACCCAGAGAAACGATACATCTATCTAAACTTATGTATAAATGGAACTTTGTCTCTCTGTGTGTATGTGTGTCTGCGTGTGTATGTATCGTTTCTCTGGGTGCCGTTTGTTTATATATATATATATATATATATATATATATATATATATATATATATATATATCGATTTTCTGCACTATTGTAAGAACTGCAACCTTGAAACTTCTGAATATCATTTCTTATGCCTTTGTCTGTGAGTGTATCAAATTTGATTAAAATGGGACCACTCCTTCTATAACCCGGTTTTTTTGATTATCAATTTTCGATATTTATCGGGCGTACCTTGACACAAAACCTAGCTAAGAACACTCTCAGACGTTTATAGTACAACTATGTAAATTTTCAAGAAAATCGGTTCAGCCGTTTCGGAGTCTATAGGTAACGGATACACACACGCAGACACACATACACACACAGAGACAAAGTTCCATTTATACATAAGTTTAGATAGATGTATCGTTTCTCTGGGTGCCGTTTGCTTACGTCATAGAATCTGTGCGTGTGTTTAATTCTTGAAATTTCAGTGCAATTTGTTTGTGTATTAAAAATGTTTAAACTAATTTATTAAAAATATATTAAGGTTTTTAATTGCACGAAAAATATTCGGAAATTAATGCGTCATAATATGTTACATCATGTTACATCATGTTACATCATGTTACATCATAAAATATTCGGAAATTAATGCGTCATAATATGTTACATCATGTTCAGTTGTTTACATCTTGCATTTATTAAGTAAAAGTTTCACAAAAAAGTGTGTCTAATGTGTTGTTTATTCATTAATATTACTGCCAGGTATTTTCTCAGCAAAATTGCTGTTTTCATTTTTTACTAAGATTTCGCTAGAAGCAAAGAAGAGAGTACTGGATTGCTATGTGTTGTCAGTTCTTCAATGTGGCAGTGAATGCTTGACAATATCATGAAAGATGAAGGAAAAACATGAAGCAGCTGAAATGTGATTCTACAGAAGGATGATGCGGATATCATGGATCAAACATGTGAGTAATGATGAGAGCTTAGAAATGATGCAAACGAAAAGGAAATTAATACTAAGCATCAGGAAGAGACAGCTGAAGTTCCTCGGACATGCAATGAGGAGGTAGGGCATAGAGAACCTGATATTAACAGGCCAGATAGAGGTAAAAAGAGACAGGGCAAAGCAACGGATAAAATATTTGAAGGTGGATGATGAAACGAGGGTTGCATGATGTAACAGGAGAAGACGTGCTAAGAGCCACCAGTAATAGGGAGACGCGGAAAGCCATGATCGCCTAATGTCCTGAAGGGACAGGGCTCATAGAAGAAGAACTTTTGTTTAATGAAAATTATTTTCTGTTTTATGTCTATGCATTACTGAAGAATTTAATGATTATCCAGACGGAAGTCTTTTGTCTTCATAAATGCTAGATTTTATATTTACATCTGGCCAACGTATTTCTCATGTATTACACGAAGTTTATCTTATAGATCCCAACATTTGCTTTGTTGTTAATTGTATGTTTTGCTGACAAAATCCTGTCTTGGAGTGATTATAATGTTTTTACTTTTTACTAAAACAAAAAGTTACCAAAATTCTGATGAGGCAAAATAAATAGGGAAATTTATATTCATTATAATTGAAAAAGTTGTTTATTTCCCGTTGGCGGAAGATTGTTTAATTGTAAGCGTTGATTAAATCAAGGGAAAAGTTTAATGTTTTAAATATAATTCTAATAATTGTATTACCGAAATTTTATACCCGACGCAAATTTTGTAGCTCTTGTTATTTATGCATACGAAAGATTTCTACGAGTCAAAATGCTGGACGATTTGATTTTTTTACTCTAATATGCTAAACTGAATTTTTAATCTTGCCAAACAAGTAACTTGGTTAAAAACTCATTTGTCTAAATCAGAATTTTAATCTTGCAAAACAAGTAATTTAGTTAAACAAGTAACTTGAAAAATTGGACTTTTAAGCATGTCCATCAAGTCATTTGTTTAAACAAGATACTTGGTCAATCAGACATTTAATCTCATAAAACACGTCATTTGTCTAAAACGGATTATTACTTTTGTCAGACATTTAATCTTGCCAACCAAATCATTTAGTTAAATAAGTGCATATAACTAAAATGGACATTTAATCTTGTCAAGTTATTTGATTAAACATGTACTTTGGCTAAATCGGACAACTAATCTTGCAAAAAATTCATTTGATTTAATCGGAAATTTAATCTCTCCAATGTAGTCATCTAGTTTAACAAGTGATTTAACAAAATCTAACACTTAATCTTACCAAAAAAGTCATTTGGTTAAACAATTCACTTAGCTAATCCGCACATTTAATCTAACTTAATAAGTCATTTGTTTAAATAAATCATTTAGCCATATCAAAGTTTTATATTTTTAAAACAAGTCATTTATCTAAATGAGGATTTTAAACTTACTAAACAAGTCATTTCGTTAAACAGGTCATTTCACAAAATCGGACTTTGCATCTTGCCAAACAAGTCACTTAACTAAATGGGGATTTTAATCCTGCCAATCATATCATTTGGTCAAGCAGGTCATTTGGCTGAATCTATCATTTAATCGTGCCAGACAAGTCATTTTGTTAAACTAGTCATTTTTCTAAATCGGTCTTTTAATATCGCCAAACGTGTCATTTGGTTAAACATGTCATTTGATTAAATCGGAATTGAAATCTTGTCAAACATGTCATTTATTTAAGCAAGTCATTTTTCTAAATCGGTCATTTACTCATACCAAACAAGACATTTGGTTAAACAAGTCACTTGGCTAAGCAGGAACATTACTTTTGCCATTGATTCATTTGGTTAAACAAGTAATTTGGACAAATCAGATTTTAAATCTTACCAATCAAGTCACTTAGTCAAACATGCCATTTGCATAAATTAGACTTTTAATCTTGCCAAACAAGTTATTTGATGAAACAAGATATTTGTCATAATCGGATATTTAATATTACCAAACAAGTAATTTAGTTAAAAATGACTTAATTTTGCCAAACAAGTCGTTTGGTTAAAAAAGTTCTTTCGCTAAAAATCTTATATTTGATCTAGCAAAATAAGTCATTTGGTTAAACAAGTCACTTGGCTAAATCGGAATTTTAATCCACCTAAATTACTCATTTACTTAAGTCATTTATCTAAATCTGACTATTAAACTTGCCTAACAAGTCATTTGCTTAAACAAGTCACTTGTTTAAATCAGACTGTATTCTTACAAAACAAGAGATTTAGTTAAGCAATCATTTAGCTTAATTATACTTTTAATTATTTGGTTAAACAAATAATTGGGTTAAATCGATATTTAATCTTGCAAAAGAAATTGTTTGTTTAAACAATCATTTTGATGAATAAACGACTTCTTTGGCACGATTAAGAATCATTTTGATAAACTGGACATTTAATTATGCCAAACAAGTCATTTAGTTAAACTAGTTGGATAAATCGGACTTTTAATCTTGCCAAATATTGTCATTTGGCTAAATCCTATTTTAATCTTGCCAAACCAGTCACTTGAGTAAATCGAACATTTAATCTTGCCAAACAAGTCTTTTTATTAAACAGGCAATTATGCTATATCAGAGTTTTATATTGCACACAGTTCATTTGGTTAAACAAGTAATTTTCCGAAGTAGGACTTTGAATCTTGCTAGACAGGTCATTTGGCGAAATATGTCATTTGGCTGAATCTGACATTTAATTTTTCTAAAACAGGTCATTTGGTTAAACAAGTCATTTGGCAAAATATAATTTTTAATCTTTCCAAACATGTCATTTGCTTTAACGAGTCATTTGGCTATATCGGAATATTAGCAAGTCAGTGGTTTAAACATGTTATTTAGAAAATCGGATTTTAAAACTTGCCAAGCAATCGTTTCGTTAAACAAGTCAGTTTTCAGACTAGCCAAACAAGTCATTTGTTCTTGTTTATGCGAATTATCTTATTTGAGAAAAATGAAATATTTCTTTTCTATTCTTATGAGTATTTTTATTTTGGAAGTAATCCAAATGTTCTCTTAATCATAAACGAGCAACAAAAATGTATGAGGAAGCATATAGAAATGAATAAGAAACAAATATGCGCATGTAATTCAATATATTTTGATAATGAGTCTCACACATCTTCGCATTTATCTGAGGTAGATCATAATAATTCTTTATATCCGTGTATGTGTATGTCGCACACTTCTCAGTGTATGAACTTTGAAATTTCTCTGAGAATTTGTATTTTCAAAGTCAGACGACTTCATTGTATTTGATCTTTCAGTTCTTTTAAGAAAATGGGTCAGTTTTCACTAGAAACAAAGCACGAGAGGGCTAGATTGCTATGTGATGTCAGTTCTTCAATACGGCAGTGAATGCTGGACAATATCATCGAAAATGAGGACAAAACTGGAAGCAGTGGAAATGTGGTTCTACAGAAGGATGTTGCCTAAGAAGTGTTCTAACAGGAGATGGAAAGTGCGACACAGAGATCCGAAGGCGAATTGGCATGGCAAAGGACGCGTTCCAGAAGCTGAGTAAAGTACTAACACACAGGAAAATTTCACTAGAAACAAAGAAAAGAGTGACGGATTGCTATGTGATGTCAGTTCTTCAATACGGCAGTGAATGCTGGAAAATATCATCGAAAATGAGGAAAAAAACTTGAAGCAGCGGAAGTGTGGTTCTATGCTGCGGATATCATGGACCGAGCGCCTGAGCAATGATGAGATTTTGGAAAGAATGGCAACGAAAAAAAAAAAATTAATAGCGAGCATCAGGAAGAGACACTTGAGGTTCCTGGGACATGCAATGAGGAACGACGGTTTGGTGAGCCTGATACTGACAGGCCAGATAGAAGGAAAAAGAGACAGAAGAAGGCAGCGGATAACATATTTGAAGGGCCTGAGCAGGTGGATGAGAGGTTGCATGGTGTAACAGGAGAAAACATACTAAGAGCCACCAGAGATAGGGAGACGTGGAAAGCCATGATCGCCTACGTCCTAAAAGGACAGGGTACAGAGAACAAGAAGAAGAAGAAGTATTTACTTTTTTAAAACCTTAAAGAATAAAAAGTTGATCTGCAATTAAAAATGATTTCTTTTGTAAAATTATTTTTCTTTATAATCCTCGTTTTCATTTTTAGATTATGCCTTTAATACAGTTGTAGATAAATGTTTACTTTTCAGACGTTTGAAGTAGGCGTATTTTTTAAAGCCAACAGAATTTACCATTAACACACTAACACACTAACAGAATTTTCCTAACACACTAACCTGCTCCCATTCCTCCTGACATTCCCTATGTCTAACATTCATTCCTCCTGACATTCCCTATGTCTAACCACTCCTTCTCTATACCTTCCCCTATGTAGCCCCATGCGCAATAGTGGCAGTGGAATGCCTTGCTTGGGGTGAGATGATTAAAAAAAAATAACATGTTGCAAAACATTAAGCCATTGTTAAGGTTTTTTACAAAGAAAGAAAATATGGACGTATTACAACATAATACAATTTCCATCTATTTAGTTCCATTATTACTGCGTTCTGCTGACATTTTTTAAGCTCCTAATTCTGCCGAATTCTCGACTGAGCCAGTTTTATTATCTACTTTTCTGGCGTGTTTCGTATTCTTCCTCAAGTTGAATTGGCGGGAGGTCTTGATATAAAACGAGACAGCTAATAACGTCTATTGTCTACAAAAGAAAAAGGTTGAAAGTTTTTGTATCGCTCTTTAATTATCTGAAGTTACATCTGGGAATCCACCAACCGTACATCGTTCTTGACGAGAAAAAATACATGCATTACAAAAGAAAACAAGATGTAGTCATTTCTACAGATAAAACTTTCGCTTTTGTTTTTATAAGCAAAACATTAAATCATAATGTGCTTCATATAGAGGGCTAGCTTTATTCTTATTTAATAGAGACGATATATATATATATATATATATATATAGACCGTGAGTTCCTTGCATTCACTTACGCGCAAATACTCTTGCATTCACTTATGCGCAAATATCTTTGGGAAAGGTATTAATCCGTGTCTTCCCTTCAGTTATGAGGTAATCAACAGGAAAGATTGGGTTCTATAGCATTGGCTGGCAACCAGTCTACCGCAAAAAGTAAGGGTAACCTACTGCGGGATAATCATCTGCCGAGTCAGTCATGTCCCTTTCAGAACATGATGGCCCAAACATGTATCACGTATGGCACTTAACTAACTGATTGACTGACTATAGACGATATTCAACGAGTTTGTCGACATGGTTCAGTGAGTGACGCAGATGGCTGTAAAACTGAAGGTTTTTATTTCAGTTTTTTATTTCATTCAAGATACTCTTAAATTTAAGAAAGCTCAAGACGTTGAGAAAGATAGAGAGTTGTTTGTAAAAAAATCGATTTTAAGGGTTATAAAAAGAAATATCTTTGTGGTGAAAACGCTTTCGGAAGCGAAAAAGAGTTATGGCTGGTTTTAGCTATACTGCCATGAGTCAAGACGTTGGTGAATAAAGAAAGACAAAAAGGAGGGTAGGTTTAAAGAACACAACAAGAACTCTTGAAAGAGAAACTGAAAGAAATAAACGATATAAAAATAATCTGAAATTCAGAGAAAAGGGAATTAAATTTGCGTCCAAATAAAAGAGGCCAAATTGATGAGAAATTAACAGGAGAGACGGAAATCAACAAGAACTCTTGAAAGCGAAACTAAAAGAAATGAAAGATAAAAAAATAATCTGAAATTCAGAGAAAAGGGAATTTAATTTGCGTCCAAATAAAAGAGGCCAAGTTGATGAGAAATTAACAGGAGAGACGGAAAACAACAAGAACTCTTGAAAGCGAAACTAAAAGAAATAAAAGATAAAAAAATAATCTGAAATTCAGAGAAAAGGGAATGAAATTTGCGTCCAAATAAAAGAGGCCAAGTTGATGAGAAATTAACAGGAGAGACGGAAATCAACAAGAACTCTTGAAAGCGAAACTAAAAGAAATAAAAGATAAAAAAATAATCTGAAATTCAGAGAAAGGAGAATTGAATATGCGTCCAAATAAAAGAAGCCAACTTGATGAGAAATTAACAGGAGAGACGGAAAACAACAAGAACTCTTGAAAGCGAAACTAAAAGAAATACAAGATAAAAAAATAATCTGAAATTCAGAGAAAAGGGAATTAAATTTGCGTCCAAATAAAAGAGGCCAAGCTGATGAGAAATTAACAGGAGAGACGGAAAATTACAAGAACTCTTGAAAGCGAAACTGAAAGAAATAAAAGATAAAAAATAATCCGGAATTTAGAAAAAAGGGAATGAAATTTGCGTCCAAATAAAAAAGGCCACGTTGATGAGAAATTAACAGGAGAGACGGAAGATAACAAGAATTCTTGAAAGCGAAACTGAAAGAAATAATAGATAAAAAATAATCTGAAATACAGTGAAAAGGGAATTAAATTTGCGTCCAAATAAAAGAGGCCAAGTTGATGAGAAATTAACAGGAGAGACGGAAAAAAACAAAAACTCTTGAAAGCGAAACAAAAAGAAATAAAAGATAAAAAATAATCTGAAATTCAGAGAAAAGGGAATGAAATTTTCGTCCAAATAAAAGAGGCCAAGTTGATGAGAAATTAACAGGAAAGACGGAAAACAACAAGAACTCTTCAAAGCGAAACTAAAAGAAATAAATGATAAAAAAATAATCTGAAATTCAGAGAAAAGGGAATGAAATTTGCGTGCAAAGTAAAGAGGCCAAGTTGATGAAAAATTAACAAGAGAGACGGAAAACAACAAGAACTCTTGAAAGCGAAACTTAAAGAAAAAAAAGATAAAAAATAATCCGAAATTCAGAAAAAAGGGAATGAAATTTGCGTCCAAATAAAAGAGGCCAAGTTGATGAGAAATTAACAGGAGAGACGGAAAATAAGAAGAACTCTTGAAAGCGAAACTGAAAGACAAATAGATAAAAAATAATCCCGAATTTAGAATAAAGGGAATGAAATTTGCGTCCAAATAAAAGAGGCCAAGTTAATGAGAAATGAACAGGGGAGACGTAAAACAACAAGAAATCTTGAAAGCGAAACTGAAAGAATTAAAAGATAAAAAATAATCCTAAATGCAAAAAAAGGGTATTAAATATGCGTCCAAATAAAAGATGCCAAGTTGATGAGAAATTAACAGGAGAGACGGAAAATAACAAGAACTCTTGAAAGCGAAACTTAAAGAAATAAAAGATAAAAAATAATCCGAAATTCAGAAAAAAGGGAATTAAACTTGCGTCCAAATAAAAGAGGCCAAGTTGATGAGAAATTAACAGGAGAGACGGAAAATAACAAGAACTCTTGAAAGCGAAACTGAAATAAATAAAAGAAAAAAATAATCTGAAATTCAGAGAAAAGGGAATTAAACTTGCCTCCAAATAAAAGTGGCCAAGGTGATGAGAAATTAACAGGAGAGACGGAAAACAACAAGAACTCTTGAAAGAGAACCTGAAAGAAATGAAAGATAAAAAATAATCCGAAATTCAGAAGAAAGGGAATTAAATTTGCCTCCAAATAAAAGAGGCCAAGGTGATGAGAAATTAACAGGAGAGACGGAAAACAACAAGAACTTTTGAAAGCAAAACTGAATGAAATAACAGATAAAAAAATAATCTGAAATACAGTGAAAAGGGAATTAAATTTGCGTCCAAAAAAAAGGAGGCCAAGTTGATGAGAAATTAACAGGAGAGACGGAAAAAAACGAAAAATCTTGAAAGCGAAACTAAAAGAAATAAAAGATATAAAAATAATCTGAAATTCAGAGAAAAGGGAATGAAATTTGCGTGCAAAGACAAGAGGCCAAGTTGATGAGAAATTAACAGGAGAGACGAAAAACAACAAGAACTCTTGAAAACGAAACTAAAAGAAATAAAAGATAAAAAAATAATCTGAAATTCAGAGAAAAGGGAATGAAATTTGCGTGCAAAGAAAAGAGGCCAAGTTTATGAGAAATTAACAGGAGAGACGGAAAACAACAAGAACTCTTGAAAGCGAAACTAAAAGAAATAAATGTTAAAAAAATAATCTGAAATTTAGAGAAAAGAGAATTAAATTTTCGTCCAAAGAAATGAGGCCAAGTTGATGAGAAATTAACAGGAGAGACGGTAAACAACAAGAAATCTTCAAAGCGAAACTAAAAGAAATAAATGATAAAAAAATAATCTGAAATTCAGAGAAAAGGGAATTTAATTTGCGTCCAAATAAAAGAGGCCATGTTGATGAGAAATTAACAGGAGAGACGGAAAATAACAAGAACTCTTGAAAGCGAAACTGAAAGAAATGAAAGATAAAAGATAATCCAAAATTCAGAAAAAAGGGAATGAAATTTGCGTTCAAATAAAAGAGGCCAAGTTGATGAGAAATTAACAGGAGAGATTGAAAAATAACAAGAACTCTTGAAAGCGAAACTGAAAGAAATAAAAGATAAAAAATAATCCGAAATTCAGAGAAAAGGGAATGAAATTTGCGTCCAAATAAAAGAGGCCAAGTTGATGAGAAATTAACAGGAGAGATAAGGAAAATAACAAGAACTATTGAAAGCGAAACTGAAAGAAATAAAAGATAAAAAATAATCCGAAATTCAGAGAAAAGGGAATGAAATTTGCGTCCAAATAAAAGAGGCCAAGTTGATGAGAAATTAACAGGAGAGACGGAAAATAACAAGAACTCTTGAAAGCGAAACTGAAAGAAATGAAAAATAAAACGTAATCCGAAATTCAGAGAAAAGGGAATGAAATTTGCGTCCAAATAAAAGAGGCCAAGTTGATGAGAAATTAACAGGATAGACGGAAAACAACAAGAAATCTTGAAAGCGAAACTGAAAGAAATGAAAATAAAAAATAATCTGAAATTCAGAAAAAAGGGAATGAAACTTGCGTCCAAATAAAAGAGGCCAAGTTGATGAGAAATTAACAGGAGAGACGGAAAACAACAAGAACTCTTGAAAGCGAAACTGAAAGAAATAAAAGTTAAAAAAATAATCTGAAATTCAGAGAAAAGGGAATTAAACTTGCGTCCAAATAAAAGAGGCCAAGTTGATGAGAAATTAACAGGAGAGACGGAAAACAACAAGAACTCTTGAAAGCGAAAATGAAAGAAATGAAAGATGAAAAATAATACGAAATCCAGAAAAAGGGAATTAAATTTGCGTCCAAATAAAAGAGGCCAAGTTGATGAGAAATTAACAGGAGAGACGGAAAACAACAAGAACTCTTGAAAGCGAAACTGAAAGAAATGAAAAATAAAACGTAATCCGAAATTCAGAGAAAAGGGAATGAAATTTGCGTCCAAATAAAAGAGGCCAAGTTGATGAGAAATTAACAGGAGAGACGAAAAACAACAAGAACTCTTGAAAACGAAACTAAAAGAAATAAAAGATAAAAAAATAATCTGAAATTCAGAGAAAAGGGAATGAAATTTGCGTGCAAAGAAAAGAGGCCAAGTTTATGAGAAATTAACAGGAGAGACGGAAAACAACAAGAACTCTTGAAAGCGAAACTGAAAGAAATGAAAAATAAAACGTAATCCGAAATTCAGAGAAAAGGGAATGAAATTTGCGTCCAAATAAAAGAGGCCAAGTTGATGAGAAATTAACAGGATAGACGGAAAACAACAAGAAATCTTGAAAGCGAAACTGAAAGAAATGAAAATAAAAAATAATCTGAAATTCAGAAAAAAGGGAATGAAACTTGCGTCCAAATAAAAGAGGCCAAGTTGATGAGAAATTAACAGGAGAGACGGAAAACAACAAGAACTCTTGAAAGCGAAACTGAAAGAAATAAAAGTTAAAAAAATAATCTGAAATTCAGAGAAAAGGGAATTAAACTTGCCTCCAAATAAATGAGGCCCAGTTGATGAGAAATTAACTGGAGAGACGGAAGATATGAAAAATAAATGTGAAATCGAATGAAAGACTAAGAAATATAATCGGATATACGAGAAAACAGAAAAAGAATCTTATAGCGAAAAGAACCGGGGAAAATAATTATAGAATCAATATGAGAGATTGACAGAGATTGATTTATTTGTGATAATTCATCCCATCAGTCTGTATTATTCGTCTTCCTCGATAGCGACTGTTCTCTGAACTCACTGAGCTTTCAATGTAGGAATTTCATGATGAATTTGACAGTTAAATCTATGGAAATACGGCTCACGTTTTGCTATAGATTTTACCTGACCCTCCGTTGTTTTCATCAACTGTGGAAGAAAAAGTTTGATGATAGATAAGTGTTCACTTATCGACCAACGCTGATAGATTGGTTATAAATAATCAATAACTCAATGCTTATGGAAAAAAATCTTGACAACTAAAGAAGGCATTAGTCTAACAATGAATGTTTTCAGTTTGACATAAACAGCAAAATGGAGGAAGGAAAAAAAATCTAAAAATCTTATATTATCGGCACCATCCATCAAATTTATGCAATTTCAATTTCCAATTTTTGAAGATAATTTTCGTTTTGTGCAATTTTTATCTTTTATCTATCTATAATGGCTAGTCAAACAAATGTTTTACGACTGATTATTTAAATTTATAATTTGAAAATAAACTTCTATTTTATCGGCCTTTAATAGTACTAATAGTATTGTATTGTTTTATCCGAAATTATCTAAACATATTTACAAATGAAACTTTGTGTGTGTGTGTGTGTGTGTGTGTGTGTGTGTGTGTGTGCGTGTGTGTGTCCGTAACCTATAGACTCCGAATGGGCTGAACCAATTTTTATTGAAAATTTACACAGTTATACTATAAGCGTCTGCGAGTGTTCTTAGCTAGGTTTTGTGTCGAGGTACCCCCGATAAATATCGAAAACCGTTAATCGAAAAAATCGGATTATAGAAGGAGTGGTCCGATTTGAATCAAATTTGTGACACTCATAGACAAAGACATAAGAAACGATATTCAGATGTTTCACGATTGCAGTTCTTACAATAGTGCACAAAATCGATAATACACACACACACACACACACACACACACACACACACACACATACATACACACACACACACACACACACATATATATATATATATATATATATATATATATATAAAAGGCAAAAAGATGTTTGTGTGTGTGTGTCTGTTTATCTGCCTGTATGTCTATATTTTTTCAGCCCTTTTATTTTAGTTTTTGCTTCGGGTTTGACTCTAAGTAGGTATAATTATAGTCCTTAGTCTCAGACATGATACCATTTACTAAGAGGATTTGTTTACCCTTCAAAGTTCAGTTTACGACGAAAAAACTTATTTGATATCGATGCCAGGAAATCAAAATTTGACTTACATCCATTCATTTTTCTTTCAGTCTACGGTTTCGCTTTAACTGGAAACAACTGTTGCTTTTTAGTATTTTGTGCCAACGTCCAAAGAGTCTGAGCTGCAGGTCCATGGATTAGTTTTTAAGCTTTCATTACACCCGAGCAACGCCGGACTATACTGCTAGTTACATTAAACTAAATCCTATTTCTGTTCGTATTTTTATCCCGTCCATATAAAAACCGGTCCGTTTTTAACAAAAAAATGTACATTCCATGTATCGGTTTCAAGATGGCAAGAAGTAAATGTAAAATTCCTTTTAACCGTTAATTTTCTGTAACCTCTCATAAAGATCGCGATTTTTTTAAGTTACTGTCTTCACCATTTATTTTTAGATTTAGAACATTAAATTTCATTTTACATAATTTACATTATTCGGACTATTTTCCTCATATTTGTTGCCATTTGTACGATGTTTCAGCCGTTGTACGCTCCAGCTTTCTTCAGGTGTTAAGAATTTCGAACTGAACCATTTATTATAATCAATGGGGTATATAAACTCCATTCCTTGCGTAGTAGTTACTCTTTTGGAAGTCATGAGTTATCTCCCTTGCTGTAGCCTAGCATTGAACTCACAACTCTTTGGGTCAAGTCACAGGAAGTTACCAACGTCTACATCCCCGGCTGAAACGTCGTACAAATAACAACAAAGATGAGGACAATAGTCCGAATAATGTGAATACTGTAAGTACTATTTTATCTCAGAAATATAAGCAAATACTAAATTTCATTTTATTTTTCTTATCAATATTATTACAGCCAAAGTGTTACTTACGTTTACTAAGGGGAATTAAACTAAAAATAAAAAGAAAAAACGCGTAGAAATATTTGGTAGCATATTAAACATAAAAATAGCGATCTTTTGCGCGTGATAGTCAAGGATGAAAAACAACATCGTAGCGGCACTGACTTTTTAGTTGATTTGAATTGAATAAAATAATAAAATGATCAATGATATTTGAAAATGAGGTCGTATTATTTGTTCATATTTCTGAGATAAAGTAGCATTTACAGTATTTACATTATTCGGACTATAGTCTTCATCTAAGTTGCCATTTGTACGACGTTTCGAGCGTTGTACGCTCCAGTCTTCTTCAGGTGCTAAAATACTAGAGAAAACCTTTAACATCAAAAATTGTAATATGAATTCTGGTAAAAAAAAGGGTTACTGAACATTACTTTTATAAGTCCAAAAAATTCAGTTGTTACTGTACTGAAGGACACATGGCCCAACGGATATAGACGTTGGTTACTTCCTGTGAATTGGCCCAGAGTGGTGAACAATTAACTTACAGGGTTAGAGGAAGATAACTCACGAACACCAAAAGAGTAACTACAGCCCAAGGATATGAAGTTCATATACCCCAGTGATTGTAATAAAGGGTTCGGTTCGAAATTCCTAGCACCTGAAGAAGGCCGGAACGGTAGAACGGGCGAAACGTCGTACAAATAGCAACAAGGATGAAGACAATAGTCCGAATAATGTAAATACTGTGTTCGTATTACGTGAGATTTTGAACAATTTTTTTGTATGACAGAAATTCCACGTTAAAACCATTTGCTGGCTGTTGAGAACCGCTAAATAGCAAGATAAATTCAAAATATTTAATCAGATTCAAATAAACACGGTTGATGATGGTTTTAGATAAGATTTTCTGTATTCGCTTCAGTCTGTAGAAGTGAAAACATTAATATATGAGAATCTACGGACAATGTACTCCACAAGGGTTTTAGGTATCGTTGCATGCGAATGTGCGTTGTGGTACAGTGGATATCAGCTCGGAACGAGAAACTGGGGAGCCGAGTTCGAATTCCAACTGAATCCATTGCATTCACTTACGCACAAATACCATTGGGAAAAGTATTAATCCGTCTCTTCCCTCCAGTTACGGGTTAAATAGCAGTGCAGATTGGGTTCTATAGCCTTGGTCGGCAACCAGTCTACCGCAGAAAGCAATAGCAACCGACTGCGGGATAATCTTCTTCCCAGTTAGTCATGTCTCGAAAAAGACATGATCACCCAAGCGATTGACTGACTGCATGTGAATAATGGAGAAAAGTGATGTGTTGAATTTCCACTGTAGTATCTGTTATGGAATTTCGTCACAACTATAAAAAAAAACAACATAATACTTACAATGCAAAATGTGAATAGTTACACGGGTTGAGAGTATTTCTTTTATACAAATGAAATGTATTTTAGCTTGCAAAATAGTAGTTTAGAACACCAGTTGTTTTTATTAGAGACTTTTAAAATGTTATCATTGAAGGAAAGGATTCTTCTGTCCAAACACAGTTCAGAATTTAAACGAATCGAAACATTTTTCATTTGTAAGATAATCCGCTTCCAAATCATAATATCCGATTAGCTGTTTTCCATTACAGTTGTTATGCGATCAAGTAGATAAGTCCGGCATCTGTTGTTCTTTCCAATCATAACACGACAATAAAGAAAGGACTGCAAAATAGATTTCGTCACTGAAGTTTCAGCGATCTAAACTTATTTATAAATGGAACTTCGTCTGTGTGTGTGTCTGTGTGTGCGTGTGTCCGTTACCTATAGACTCCGAAACGGATGAACCGATTTTCTTGAAAATTTACACAGTTGTACTATAAGCGTCTCCGAGTGTTCTTAGCTAGGTTTTGTGTAGAGGTACCCCCTATAAATATCGAAAATCGAAAAAATCGGGTTATAGAAGGAGTGGTTCCATTTTAATCAAATTTGATGCACTCATAGACAAAGACATAAGAAACGATATTCAGAAGTTTCAAGGTTACAGTTCTTACAATAGTGCAGAAAATCGATAATATATATCCATATAAAAGGCAAGATATTTGTGTGTGTGTCTGTTTATCTGTCTGTATGTCTGTATTTTTTCAGCCCTTTTATTTTAGTTTTTGCTTCGGGTTTGCCTCTAAGTAGGTATAATTATAGTTCTTAGTCTCAGCCATGATACCATTTACTAAGAGGATTTATTTAGCCTTCAAAATTCAGTTTACGAAGAAAAAAACTTATTTGATATCGATACCAGGAAATCAAAATTTGACTTACATCCATTCATTTTTCTTTCAGTCTACGGTTTCGCTTTAACTGGAACAACTATTGCTTTTTAGTCTTTCGTGCCAATATCCAAAGAGTCTGAGCTGCAGGACCATGGATTAGTTTTAAAGCTTTCATTACACCCGAGCAACGCCGGACTATACTGCTAGTATATATATATATATATATATATATATAAGGTGCGATTGGTAAATAATCGCAATTATTTTATTATTTCAAATATTCTTTAGTCTGAGTCTGAGCTGCAAGACCATGGATTAGTTTTAAAGCTTGCATTACACCCGAGCAACGCCGGGCTATACTGCTAGTATTCCTTAAATGCGTTTTGGATGAATCACCACATTCCTGACATTTATTTTCTTCATATAAAACTGTCTAATCGCCAAAAGTGGGCTTATAACTGTTGCAGACATCGTATGTAAGCCTGTTTTATGCGCTACAGCAAATTTTATAAAATGAGCGGGTTGGCCAATTAATTAAAGTGGATAAATGGAAAGATTTTTCAACATGCTATTGAATCTGGTCGAGATTTTAACTTTGATTAATTCTGGAAAATACGTTTGAAAAATGTTACATAAAGAGAGGAAAGAAATTAACGATTCAGTTTTGTTGATATGTCGAGTTTGGTGTGAAGTTGCATTCAATGACTTAATCTACTTCGAAGTAAAGTTTAGTTTCTTTAAACGACTAATATAACGAATTCACTAAGAAAAAGTAAAATAGTCTTTTTTTTCACAAAAATAAAAGAAACTTATTCTAAACACAAAACTACGCAAATTAGCCAATAACAAGGACGGCTACACTAATAAAAGCTGCAAGATTCGTCGCAAGAATAGAAACATTTTAAAAGAAAAGCAAACATCTCGTTATTTGTTAAGTACGATCTTCACGCGGCAACATAGAAATTTAAAAAAATTAAATTGACATTTTTTACAGCATTAATCACTTATTGCTTCATTTTTATACATCATATAACACTTATTAATTCATACTAAGGAATACTTTCTTTGATTCGACAATATTCATTCAGTTAAGATTTTAGAAGTATATATAATCAAAAAAGTTAAATAAGTGCGACTGATTTTAATCATACGTTCAAAGTGCAGCACTACCTTGAGTAAGTGAATGCTATTTTACACGCCTTAGAATTAAATAAAATATTTAACAGAATTTTTGATTCAATATTAAAAATTGATAATTGTGTTTCATGCATGAAAGTTTTTGCCTCGAATTTTATTTAAATTAGTAAAGAAAACATTGTTTAAAAATCGTAATTCTCTTGTTAAAAGACGATTAACAAATAATCTGAAGTAGGTGTAAGTTCCAAATATTGTGATTAAACGATCTCTTTCTCATGAATATATCTTTTGATGCGACAAAATTTATAATGGAGATTTTGCCAGTCCAGCTCGACAAGCTCCATAGACTGAAGAAAAGTTATTAAGTATGAAGTTTATTAATATAGTAAAGAATGCATATTAAATATCATTGTAGAAATGAAAGAGGCAAGCTTTAAATTCTGGTAACTGATACGTATAAATTTTAATGTTAGTCCACGGAAATTTTCCCCGTCTAAATCTATCCTGCACATACATAAATCTACCATCCGCCCGTGTATTGAATACTGCTGCCACATCTGGTCGGGTGCCCCTGCTACTCTCCTCGGGCTTCCTGACAAAATACAATCTGTAACGTGATCGATTCTGACCTGGCGGACTGGCTGCAACCATTCTCTCACCGGCGTGACGTAGCTTCCCTGTGCCTCTTCTATAAGTACTTTCACGGCTTCTGCTCCGATGAACTTAGATCACTGGTGCCGCCTAGGTACGAATTTACACGAGATACTAGATTAGCAACTAGGTCTCACCATTTTACAGTGAAACAGATAAGATGTAACCGTAATTTCTACTCCAACAGCTTCTTTTCTCGCGCTTCCTGCCTGTGGAATTCCGTTCCACACGTCTGCTTTCCTGACAGCTACAATCTCCAGCAGTTTAAATGTAAGGTCAATAGACACCTCCTAACACACTAACTTGCATCTATTCTCTCACCATCTAACCAACCCTCATTCTCGGTATCCCTTACCCGTCTATCACCCTTCTTCTGACATTTCCTATATCTAACCATCCTTTCTCATCACTTCCCTGCCCCTCTGTAACCCCCTGCACAATATATTTTGGTTGCTTGTAATTATTCCACATTGTATTAACAGTATATTTGTGAGGAAACTACTATTGTGTGTTCCTGGTCATAAATTAAGTAGAAATTATGATCAGAACTATTACAATGCACTGCGGAAATTGTTTTTGAGGGTACGTTGTGATGCAGTAGATATCGGCTCAGAGCGAGAAAACGGGGAGCCAAGTTCGAATTCCAGTGAAATTCATGGCATTCACTTACGCGCAAATATACGTGGGAAAGGTAATAATCCATCTCTTCTCTCCAGTTATGATGTAAATAACAGGACAGGTTGGGTTATATAGACTTGGATAGCAACCAGTCTACCGCAGAAAGAAATAGCAACCTACTGCGGGATAATCTTCTGCCCAGTTAGTTATGTCTCTTTCGAGACATGATCGCCCAAGCGTGTATCACGTATGGCACTTCATTGACTGACTGATATAAAATCTATTATATTATTATTATATTCTAATACAATTCTTAATATCATAATAATGTTTTAAGTAACTTTCGAGACATGATCGCCCAAGCGTGTATCACGTATGGCACTTCATTGACTGACTGATATAAAATCTATTATATTATTATTATATTCTAATATAATTCTTAATATCATAATAATGTTTTAAGTAACTTTTGAGACATGATCGCCCAAGCGCGTATCACGTATGGCACTTCATTTACTGACTGATCTAAAATCTATTATATTATTATTATATTCTAATATAATTCTTAATATCATAACAATGTTTTAAGTAACTTTCGAGACATGATCGCCCAAGCGTGTATCACGTATGGCACTTAACTGACTGACTGATATAAAATCTATTATATTATTATTATATTCTAATACAATTCTTAATATCATAATAATCTTTAAGTAACTTTCGAGACATGATCGCCCAAGCGTGTGTCACGTATGGCACTTCATTGACTGACTGATATAAAATCTATTATATTATTATTATATTCTAATATAATTCTTAATATCATAATAATGGCACTTCATTGACTGACTGAAATTGTTTTGTAAAAGATCTGTCGTCACCAATGTATATCATGGCAACTATTTGTAATCTATATCTGTACAGTCCTTCCTGTTCAATGTTTTGAGCTTCTGATTATATTCACTTTAACAAAAGTTGGTACAATAAATCTTGTACTGATTAAAAGTGAATTGAAAACTTTATCTGCAGAGCATGTCCAGATTAGCGTAATTAAATTTTACGAAAATTCATTGCAAAAAAAAAAAAAATCTGGAGCAATGGAAACGCCAGTTGTAGTAGGTTGAAATTTAACAATGTAGCGAGAAAGACGGAAAGTGAGACACAGAGATCCGAAGGCGAATTGGCATTGCGAAGGAAGCATTTCAGAAGTTGAGTAAGGTATTAAGAAACAGGACAGTTTCGCTAGAAACTAGGAAGAGCGTACTGGATTGCTACGTGCTGTCCGTCCTTCAATATGGCAGTGAATGCTGGACAATATCATCAAAGATGAAGGAAAAACTTGAAGCAACTGAAATGTGGTTCTACAGAAGGATGCTGCGAATATCATGGATCGAGCATGTGAGCAATGATGAGGTCTTTGAAATGATGGAAACAAAAAGGAAATTAATACTGAGTATCAGGAAGAGACAGCTGAAGTTTCTGGGACATGCAATGAGGAAGGAAGGCTTGAAGAATCTGATACTAACAGGCCGGATTGAGGGAAAAATAGACAGGGTAAAGCAACGGATAACATATTTGAAGGACCTAATCAGGTGGATGACGAAACGAGGATTGCATGGTGTAGCAGAAGAAGTAGTGCTCAGAAGCACCAGGGATAGGGAAACGTGGAAAGCCATGATTGCCTACGTCTTGAAGGGACAGGGCACATAGAAGAAGAAGCGAGATAGCTAGAATACAACTAGAGCAGCAATAATGAAGATTTCTAAAATCTATTCTCATGGAAGAATATGCAGGAAATCTAGATCTGTATATACACGTATCGGCTAAAACATAACAACAGACTCTCCTTATTTTCAATAGCTTAAAGACTTATGAAACTAACAAAATATATATATATATGAAGTAATTGGCATGGCCAAGGATGCATTCCAGCAGCTGAGTAGAGTACTGAGAGACATAAAAATTTCGATGGCTTTAAAGCAGAAAGAATTAGATTGTTACCAGCAGTATAGCCTGGCGTCGCTCGGGTGTAATGAAAGCTTTAAAACTAATCCATGGTCCTGGAGCTCAGACCCTTTGGACGTTGGCAGAAAAGACTAAAAAGCAATAGTTGTTTCCAGTTAAAGCGAAACCGTAGACTGAAAGAAAAATGAATGGATGTAAGTAAAATTTTGATTTCCTGGTATCGATATCAAATTTTCTGCACTATTGTAAGAACTGCAACCTTGAAACTTCTGAATACCGTTTCTTATGTCTTTGTCTATGAGTGTATCAAATTTGATTAAAATCGGGCTACTCCTTCTATAACCCGATTTTTTCGATTATCGATTTTCGATATTTATTTCCTCGACACAAAACCTTGCTAAGAACACTCGCAGACGCTTATAGCACACCTGTGTAAATTTTCAAGAAAATCGGTTCAGCCGTTTCGGAGTCTATAGGTAACGGACACACACACACACACAGAGACGCACGCACACATGCACACATGCACACAAACAAAGTTTTATTTATAAATAAGTTTAGATTTGATGTCTGTCAGTAAATATGGCAGCGAATTCCGGGCAATCTCATCAAAGATGGAGAAAAGACGGAAAGCAATCAAAATGTGGTTCTACAGAAGGAGGCTGAGTACAAAAATGACGGACTTTTGATGAAGATGAATACGAAAAGGAAACCGATACGTAGCATAAAAAAAAGCTGAGGTTTCTTGAACATGTAATGAGGAAAGAGGGCCTAAAGGATCTGATTCTCCCGGGACGGATAGAGGGGAAGAGAGACAAGGAAAAGCAAGGCTTGATATACTTGATGGACTTGAGCATATGGGTAGCGGTGCGGGGGTTGAGAAGGGATAAAATGAAAAAGGAATGTTAAAAGATCGTGCATGCTGGAAACCCGTGACCACCTCCACTGCCGGCCATTATTGGGCAACCCCAGGTTTTATTTTACTAAAATGATGTATTTCGCACTAATTTTAGTGTTTATTGCCAAATGAAAATAGAATGTTTTTTTTTTGTTATTATTACTGAGCGAACTTTTACGAGGCAAGGAAGCAAAGATGAACTCGTTCGAATCACCCTAATTTTTTTTCATTCTTTCATTGATTAAACTGTAATATAGGTAATTATTAAATATTTATAAATTCATTTGATGCACATGTTATTGTGTAGTATTAACAAAAGAACCATTCTATTTTCATTTACAAATATTCACTTGGCAATAAACACTAAAAAATAATATGAAATAAATAAATTTTTAATACACAGGAGTGGCGTAATAATTCTGGCCGATAGTGTACGCCCAGAAGGGACACGCCACGTTGAAGAAGGAAGCTCACAAACATTATCTTATTCTAGATTTGTTTTTAATCATTTCACCCCGAGCAAGGCAGAAATGCCACTGATGAGCTGGGGGCTACATAACTGTAAAAAGATTAATTAGAAAAGAGTGAGGAGTACAAACTAGTTAGAAAGGAGCAATAGAAAGCTGAGAATGCAGGTGAGATGACAGATACATAGGTGGAGAGAAAGGGAAGGATATACAGGGGTGGGGAGAGAGCTAGAGTCCAGTGGTTAATAGATGAGTATTGACATTGCATTTAAATTTCTGGAGGTTGTAGCCATCAGGAAAACAAGAATATGGGAGCGAGTTCCACAGGCGGGAAGTGCGAGAGAAGAAACTGCAGGAGTAGAATTGTCGTCTGCATTTGGCTAACCTAACTGTGAATGGGTGGGACCCAGTTGCCAGTCTGGTTGCACGAGTAAACACCCGTTGAGGAGGCACCAGTGACTTAAGTTCGTAGGAGAGTGCATTTTTATAGAAAAAGAAAACTGGTATTTGTATTTGGGGTTGCCACTCTCTTAGCAATTCGCTGCAGACATGCGCATAGAATTTTACCATGGTTATCCATTCGATCGTAAAATATCCAGTTTCGTTAGCCACTTTATCGTTTTTGTTTATTTTGTATTATTTCTTTTTTTCTGGATGCTGGAATTCAATTAAGAACGATTCATGTAAATGTACCTGATCCAAAAGTAATAGTAGCAACGTCTTCGTTCACTTCCGGTGAAGAAATGCAATTGAGGAAGGTGAGAGTAGAAAGAGAGACGGGGGAGAAGCGGTGCCGATAGATGGCTATCGAAAAAGTTATTGGGTTCTTGTCAGTGGAATGCCACATATCTGTTTCAAAGTACTGAACCTTATCCAGCCGGATATAGTCAACTGATATCACTGATGTTTTATCTAACTTCAAAAGAGCGTATAAAAATCATTGGAAACCATTAGAAAATGGTGGATAACTTATCGATATTATATTTATTCGATCTACACACTCGGTAAGTGACTATAGGCATTTGCAATGCATCGATATAAGTAGAATATATAGGAAGACGCCTGATGGAGAAAAAAGTTAAAAGAAAAAATAATTGTTACAATTTTTTTTAATCGTATCACCCGGAGCAAGGCGGTAATGCCACTGATGTGCAGGGGGCTACATAAGTGTAAAAAGATTAATTAGAAAGAGTGAAGAGGAAGACAAACCAGTTAGAAAGGAGCAATAGAAGGATTGGAATACAGGTGTGATGACAGTTTCAAAGGTGGAGAGAAAGGGAAGGATATACGAGGTGGGGAAAGAACTAGAGTCAAGTGGTTAATAGATGAGTATTGACATTGCATTTAAATTCCTGGAGGTTGTAGCCGTCAGGAAAGCAAGACTATGAGAGCGAGTTCCACAGCGGGAAGTGCGAGAGAAGAAGCTGCAGGAGTAGAATAGTCGTCTGCATTTGGTTAATCTAACTGTGAATGGGTAGGACCCAGTTGCCAATCTGGTTGCACGAGTAAACACCTGTTGAGGAGGCACCAGTGACTTAAGTTCGTTCGAGCAGAAGCCATGAAAGTATTTATAGAACAGACAAAGGGAGGCCACATTTCGTCGCTGGGAAGTGGCTGTAGTCGAGCCGCCAAGTCAGTACCTATCACATTACTGATTCTCCTTTAGAGCCTGTCGAGAACACTGAGATGAACGGCAGGGACGCCTGACCATATATGGTAGCAGTAAAATTAAATTAATATTAAAAATAATTATGACAAATCATAAACTGATTATGATAATTATTTCTTAGGTTAAATATAATTACTTAACTTAGTTTCTTTACCATCGACAGGGTGTTTGCGTTCCTTCAAAAAGTCGAATTTTAAATGAAGATTTTGAAAATAATAGAAAGAGCATAAAAACTTTTTTTTTTTTATATATAAGCGTTTCACCCCGAGCAAGGCATGTCACTGTCATTACTGCGCAGGGGGCTACGTAGAGTGGAGAAAGGATGATTAAATATAGGAAATGTCAGAGGGTGGGTGATAGGCGGGTAAGGATACCGAGAATGACGGTTGGGTAGATGAGAGTGTTCTGAGAATAATTGGGAGTTAGTGTGATAGGAGGTGTCTATTGACCCTAAATTTAAACACCTGGAGATTGTAACTGTCGGGAAAGAAGAGTTGTGGAAGGGAGTTCCACAGGCTGGAAGCGCGAGAAAAGAAGCTGTTGGAGTAGAATTTACGGTTACATCTTATTTGTTTAACTGTAAAAGGGTGGGACCTAGTTGCTAATCTAGTATCTCGTATGTCTAAAATTAATACAAAACTTAGTGGAGTTCTCTACATCTTTTGATTTGATTTCTAACTTGACTTAAGATAAAACTACTATTTGCTTTGCTTTTAATCATTTAAAATCATGTACGTTCAAAGACGGATCAGTTTGTAAGCTGCTGTGAATTCGTCTTTATAATTTATCATGTCTATAAAATTCAGCTGAACGGTCTGATAAATACGCTGGAGAGCTGCAAGGATTCATTATATCGTTAAAATTTGTTCTTTTTCTTTAAATTCTGGCAAAAGAATCTTTTGATAAAAGAAGACTTACCTTCGAGGTTTTAACTAAAACGAATGCAAATTTTATCATTGTTATATTAATTTTTCTAGACTCAAAGGACAAAGTCTTTATATTGTAGTCAGTAAATATAGTCTTTTCATTTGGTGTTATTGTCCAAAATATTTTCATCAGTGCATAATAGATTATTTTCACACCTCCGTTATTTTTGCTTTTTATTACTGTTTCATAGTTTTATTTTATTCTATTAAGAGTCAACGACTACTACTATTAGCATATTAAATCACGTCCCATTGATGCTTGCTTATTTTACTATCACTGCGTATTTCTGATAATGTTTTTTATTTTCTATATTGACTAGCAGTACAACCCAGCATCGCTCGGAAATTTTTAGTGGTTATTTTGAAATGGTAAGGACAAGTGTTTATTCAAAAAGCTTCAATATGAGATTTTCTCAATCATCATATTCATCATCATGATCATCATGATCATCATCATCATTTATCCATCACACCCAGATGGTGCATAGGGCAGCAACTTTTTGTTGCTGTTTCTGTGAGAAACTGTTTTTTACGGGGCAGGGTTGTTAGCCCTGCACCCAACCCCCAAATCTAGAGGACCGGTGGGCCATTCTTGGTCCTTACCTTTACAGCACCTGGCATTCACAAATGGTCACCCATTTAAGTACTAACCAGGCTCGATTTTGCTTAACTTCGGTAATCGAACGTGAACCGGTGTATTCAACACGATATAGCCATAGACAACACGATATAGCCGTAGGTTTTCTCAATGCGTAAGTTAAAAAATGTGATGTAAGTGTTGATTTTTGCTGTATTTCTAAAACGGGATTAATTCTTGGTCAATTTTGCCAAAAAAACAGGAATGATGTCTGAACAATTGGAAGAAAAGGGGTGGGAATTACGTGAGCCTGTAATGTAATGAGGTAACGTTGTTTCGGAGAAGTAAATGCATTGTACCTGCAACGTCGGAGGGGTTGGCACCTTGTAGAAAACACAATTGTCATGGCATATGATAAAGTAGAAGTTACAAAAAAGACAGGATTTTTGTTTGAATACAACTAAACTGTTTAAAGAAATAAATGATCACAAAAAGCTACAATTTCCATTAATTTTTGTCACACCCTGTGTGTCAATTGAAATTTTTGTTTGTATATTATAGCATCAGACCTTGATCTACCAGTGACTCAATTTCGGTTAAGTTTGAGTGATGCGTCTTGGAGAAATGCATAAAAGTGCACAAAAGACCACCCGAAATTATGTTAGTCGTTGATTTTTGACGAACCCTGTGCATTGATTGAAAATTTTTTGTGTACATGAACGGTTCGGATCTTGATCTATAAGTCATCCGATTTTGGTCGAATTCGCTTAAGGCGACTCGGAGGAAAAGGGTTCGTGAATTCTAAGCGTTTCGGTGATTTCTGCTGTACCCTGTAAATCGATTCTTTTAAAATTTTATTATTAATCGAAAAAAAGATTTTCTTCAGTGTATTATGTCCTCAATAGTTATTATTTATTTCAGTAATTAAAAGATTATCAAATTAAATTATGTCAAAGTTTTATTGCATTTTTTATTTTACTCTTCGGAGGTTTTCGGATAATGATTGCAAACTCAAAAAAAAAAAAAAATTGGTGATTTATATTCCCCAATGAGTCCCGCGTTGAACTAATAAAACAAAATGTAGCTATCAGCGTAAAATTTATTAAGATTTCATGGATTTACGTAAAGGGGGTAACAGAGGCAAAAAATACATTTTTATCAAGATTTTAAAAAAAAATTCAAAAGTAATTTCATTTATTTGTGAATGAATACTGAAAGTTTCATTAAAATCCGACAATTATTTGATTTTTGCGAGAATTTCCAAATTAATGTTTGTAACCTAAAAAAAGTGGGTAATGCAATCATAGGTTTCCATTGTAAAGCAGTAGTAAAACAGTCGTAACGTTTCTTTAGCCATTAACTTAAATTAAAACAAAACTTTCTGACAAAATTTCGAAAAAGTTAGATGGAATTAAAAAATTTTAATTTAAAAATTATTTTGATCTTTCCTAATAAAAATAATATAAACATTTTAAAGGAAAAAGTTGGTTTTATTACGTTTGGGACCTTTTTTATTCATACTATGCTGTTTTGTTATCGATCCGACTGGAGGTACCTATAAAGGACATGCGTTGTTTTCAGTGGATATCGGCTCGGAACGAGAAATTTCGAATTCCATTTATTTCACTTACCCTTGGAAATGCTATTAATCCGCCGACTTTTCATTCAGCTATGGATCAAACAGCAGAACAGATTAGGTTTTATAACCGTGTTTGGCTACCAGTCTACCACAGAAAGTACTGGTAACTTCCTGCGTAAAAATCTTCTGTCCAGTCAGTCATGTTATTTCGAGACATGATCGCCCAAGCATGTATCACGTATGACATTCAACTGACTGAGTTGAAATTACAAAATGATTTGTCTTTTCAGGTAAAGTAAATTTCCTGCTTTTCCTTCAGTTAATTAAACAAAAAAACTTCCTATGAACGTTAAAATATAGTTGTAGTTTTTCTACCGATTTCATATTGAAAAACGTGCAAAACATATAAAATTCCAAAAATGAAATCAATTTTCTTTAAAATGCGATGAGCCATAATGACCGATTATAATAGCATACGATAGGAAGATATTAATGTCTGTTCAGTGTCAACAAACCTGATTAGAACGAATCAAAAAGATATGCACGCACATTATTATAAATGGCAGTTCAGAGAAAAGTTTTAATCGACACATCAAAATTGTCAATTTACAAAAAAATCGACTCATCAAAATTGTTGTTAATTTACAAAAACAGAGAAAAACAAAAACAAAAGAAAACAAGGATCGTGTAAGACAAAGTTTTTGTTTTTATTTGCCATTCTGTCTGTAAGTTTTAGAGGTTTTTTTTATTCTGAAGTTAAATCAGATATACTGAAAACAGTGAAACTGAGGTATCAGGAAAATGTTTTCAAATGAATTTTTGAAAATCTGCGTCATAGTTTTGCTTTGAAAAAATTTGCATGCTGCGGGAACAGAAGAATGAGAAATAATTTTATTTTCTAGAGTTGATATTTATCTTGGTAATGAATGGAATTTTTACTGGAGTTTAGCTATTGACACAAGCAGATCTTAAAATCGAATTGTTAGCATCACGTTCTGCATAAGATTGCAGAACGTGATCTTAAAATCTGTCAGGTAAACTGTCTTGAGAAATGCGCCTACATCTGTAGATAATTATTTTCAGCGACCAGAATAGATCGATTGATTGATCGATAAGTAAATAGAGAGTGGGTATAAGAACGAAAGACAGATTGATAAGAGAGAAGGCGAAAAACGTGCTAATGTCTAATCTCAGCACAGCATATGACAATGTTAATCGGGTTTCGCATTACATATCTAAAAACACATTGTTATTCATCTAACAATATTGTAACCGCCGTAGGTAAATTAATTTTTTTTTTATAATCATGCCGCCCCAAGCAAGGCATTTCACTGCTACTGTTTTGCAGGGGGTTACATAGTAGGAAAGTTATGAGGAAGAGTGACAGGTTATAGGGGGTGTCAGGAAGTGGGTAAGAGAAGGATGAGAATACTGATGAGAGTGGAGTGGACAAAGAAAGGAGCATGAGAGAAAGGATGCGGGTTAGTGAGATAGGAGATGACTATTGACTTTACATTTAAATTCTTGGAGATTGTAACTGTCGAGGAAGCATGTAAACGGAAGGGCATTCCACAGGCGGGAAGTGCGAGAAAAGAAGCTGATGGAGTAGAATTTGCGTTTACATTTTATTGGTCTTACAGTAAAAACGTGGGACCTAGTTTCTAATCTTGTTGCTCGAGCAAATTCATATATAGGGGGCACCAGTGAGCTAAGTTCATCGGAGCAGAAGCCCTGAAAGTATTTGCAGAAGAGACAAAGGGAAGCCATATTTTAAGAAAAGAGAATTGCTTATATATTCATTTAATGAAATTTTTGTCTTGTACGCAGGAGACCAGTGATAAGACCATTAGCTTTATATATTCTTCCTAGTCATCTGTTTATCTCGCAAAATAAAATTAGCGCCCTGTTTGCTAAAAAATCACTCCTTTGTTAGTGAGGATTGAGATTTCCTGGTCGCAGACAAGGGCGATGGTATACAGAAGCCGATCGCTGCCTAAACTACATAGTCCGTCCCTTTCAACAGTCATGCCGATAAGATCCAAAGGAATATTTACATTTGCGTGTGGATATCGGCTCGGAACGAGAAATCGGAGAGCCGAGATCGAATTCCAGTTGAATTCGTTACATTCACTTACGCACAAATACTCTTGGTAAAGTTATTAATCCGTTTTTTTTTCGTTCAGTTATGGGTTAAATAATAGGACATATTGTGTTCTATAGCTTTTGTTGGCAACCAGTCTATTACAGAAAGTAATGGCAACCAACTACCGGAAAATCTTCTACTGAATCAGTCATATTTCGAGACATGATTGCCCAAGTGGCACTTAACTGACAGACATTTGGGGACGACATGACAGCAAAATTTGTTGGAAAGTTATCAATGTCGATAGCTAAGCGTCTTTGGGGCATCACTACGGATTGTCTTTCTGGATTTGCTTCCATATCTTTTTCATGTTTAGATACAATCGTAAGGCAGTGGAAATAAATCAGGGTTTTTTCTTCTACTAGATGAACTGCCTTTCTGAACTGTCGAGCTATATGTACCCGTAGCAACTGTTTATGAGGCGCCAGTTCTTTACCTTTCTTTGGATTAGAGTTGGGCTTAGTTGTCAGAGGCTATTTGAGACATCTGCCGCAGAAGCATATTATAGACAGAGATTTTCCGCACTATCATTCTCGGCTATAACAGTTTTTAGAATATATAAAATGTATGTATATAAATATTATATACATTACGTGTATGTATATAAACATTATATACGTTACGTTTTAGAAGCAAAAAAATAACGCTTTTTTATATATAAAACATTCAGTCAGTTAAGTGCTGTATGTGATGCACGCTTGGGCGATCAAGTCTCGAAAGAGACATGACTGACTGGGCAGAAGTTTATCCCGCAGTAGGTTGCCATTACTTTCAGCGGTAGACTGGTTGCTAGTCAAGGCTATAGAACCCAATATGTCCTGTTATTTAACCCATAACTGGAGGGAAGAGACGGATTAATACCTTTCCCACGGATATTTGCGCATGAGTAAATGCAAGAAATTCAACTGGAATTCGAACTCAATTCCCCGGGTTCTCGTTCCAAGCCGATATCCACTGCACCACAACGCAAATTTGCAACACAAAACAGCAAAACAAATTAGGAAATATTCGTGCATAAATAAACACAAATAAATAAACACAAATATCGAAAATCAGTTGATTTTAAGAAAATATAGCAGAAAGAAAAAATGAAAATATAAATTGCGATTTAAACTTAAAATACTTGGAGTTTATGATTGATTTCATAATAAGAGAAAATAATTTATACTAACTTTTCCCAGCACTAATACCTGAATTATCATTTGATTATAAAAATATAACGCAACTAGAAAATGCAATGCTACATTATTCGGACTATTGACCTCATCTTTGTTACGACTTGTACGACATTTTGGCCGTTGTACGCTCCGGCCTTCTTCAGGTGCTACGAATTTCAAACCGAACCCTTTATTACAATCACTGGGGCATATGAAATCCATTCCTTGCGTAGTAGTGCCTTTTTTGGTAGTCATGTGCTATCTTCTTCTGACCGTCTAAGTTACTTGTTCACCGCTGCTGTAGCCTGGTATTGAACTCACATTTCTTTGGGTCAAGTCACAGGAACTAACCAACGTCTCTATCCAGTAGATATAATAAAGTGTTCGGTTCGAAATTCCTAGAATTTCTTCCTGAAGAAGGCCGGAACATCGTACAAATGGCAACAAAGATGAGGACAATAGCCCGAATAATGTAAATACTCTAAATACTACCTAATCTCAGAAATATAGACGAATAGAAAATTCAATGTTTATAAATATAATCTTAGGTGGAAAGACGTTTGACAAAGTGAAAAAGTTTTCGTATGACACATTCCCTTTTCTTCATCGGACTAAGTATATGCTTGCGTTGATGCAAAACTTAGTCCGATGAAGAAAAGGGAATGTGTCATACGAAAACTTTTAGATAAATTATTTTCCATTGTAGCTGTTATAGTAAATTTGCTTCCAGGTTCTTACAAGATTTCGCCATTGTTGGCATATTTCCTATTATGGCAATGCAGGATATTTAATCACAAAAATGATGGCAGCAACCATCCCCCCAAAATGAAGTGAAATCTGCTGATTTATATATATTATAATATATATTTATATTATATATATAAAACACACACACACATATGTATATAAAATGCCATATTTAAATAAAAATGCATAGACTTTTTTGTTCGTACTCATGTCATCGGACAAAAAATTCTATGCATTTTTATTTAAATATGGCATTTTATATACATATGTGTGTGTGTGTTTTGGGGTAGGGTATATAATTCAGCAGATTTCACTTCATTTTTTGGGATGGTTGCTGCTATCAAATTTATTATAATAGCTTCAATGGAAAATAATTTATCTAAACGTAACATAAAAATGTCACAAAACAATAAAGACTTAATACAAAAAACAACAAGCTAAAACTTGAAGAAGAAAATTATTCTATTACCTGTAACATTTGCGACAAGGAGTACATTGAATATACCACAAGCAATTTAAATTAAATATTAAAAGAACACAGAAGGGATATTTAACAAAACAACACATTAAATGCATTAGATATTCTCCGTGACGAGGAAATTATTCTATTACCCGTAATAATTACCTCATGGAATACATAAGAGAAACCGCGAAGATATTTAAATAAAAGGTTATATGAACACAAAAGGGTTATTTTACATAACAACACATGAAATGTATTAGTCGCTCTCTTTGACGAGACTTACCACAATATTGACATAAAACATGCTATTCAAATTACAAGTGAAACCAATTTACTACGACGAAGATGTTTATAAAGTGTTTTAATCGTTAGATCATTCACAATAAATTTGCGTCCATGTTCTTAAAACGTTTCCTACTTCTTGACATATCTTCTGTCACAGAAGTGTGCAGGAAATAAGAATCGAAAAATTGGTCAATGACGGCATGGACATTTGATGCCATAACGTTGCAAGTATTGATATCCGCGATAGACAATATCTGCCTTTCTCGGATACTGGCATCAGCCTTTCTCGGATACTGGCATCAGTCATTGAACATTACAAAATTGATATTGATTCCTTAATTGCATTAACGAAATTCCGATTTAATTTTAATTATATTAATCAAATGATTTAATTACATTAAGTGATTGCTAATCGCCGGATTACATCTACTCAAAGGTTCTGTGAAAAACAAGAGAAGATTTAACATTTGAAAAATCGAGGGCTGATGATCGCCGCTGCGTCGCCATCAAATTATCATGTGCCCCGTACAACTGAATGAATCTATTCAAAAATTTGAAAGCATATACTGATGAAAGACTTCAGAGATACTTTTTTGCACACTGCGAAGCTTCACTGGCTTGCTGTGGTTAGTGAAAAACGGAAACGAATTTCGTCATTTTTGTTTAAGGTCTAAAGTCATTCCAAAAAAATTGGTTTTATTAACATCAATAAGTCTATGCATAGTTTTTCTCTGATTACTTAATCATGACAGATTGGCAGTATTGTATAATAATTACAATAAAATATGCAGGAAATATAAATTTCTCTTTCACATTCATTCGAATTATTAATTTGGCTTTGTTTTTTTTAATGAATATTAAAACAGAGGCTTATATTCACTGAAACTGGTTGTAGATTCCTTTGGTTTAGTCATAATCTTACCAAGCCAGCGAGGCTAGTAAGTAACAAAAATAAAGTTTTTAACCTGCCTATCTCTTTGAGGGTTTACGGCATTATCGTGTTGAATACACCCGATCACCGAAGTTAAGCAATATCGAGCCTAGTTAGTACGTAGATGGGTGACCGTTTGGGAGTACCAGATGCTGTAAACGTAAGGACCAAGCGTGGTTCACCGGTCCTCCAGGTTTGGGGTTTGGGCGCAGGGCTAACAACCCTGCCCCAGAAAAAAACAGTTTGTTACGGAAACAGTAACAAAAAGTTGCTGCCTTACATACCATTGGGTGTAACCGTTGAGATGATGATGATGGTCTTTTTTAGGGTGAACATTACTAGATTTAAACACAAGTATAATTTATTTTACGAAACTTCTTTTTAATACAAACTGAGTAATTTAGTTCTTTTTTATCGATAATATAAACGAAGAAGACTAGAATATAATACAATCGTCATCATATTAAAATACAATTTATGACATCAATTTATACAGATTTTCGTAAAATTTGCAACCATATCCACGCACTAAAAGGAAAAATCCTCTTATATTTTCAACGATTTTCCTCTAAAGAATGGCGAGCTAACTGGCTTTTAACATAGCAATTCTTGGACGTTTATCCCAACTATTCCAGAAGTTGAGTAAAGTATTAAGAAACAGGACGATTTCGCTAGAAACAAAGAAGAGAGTACTGGATTGTTATGTGTTGTCAGTTCTTCAATATGGCAGTGAATGCTGGACAATATCATCGAAGATGAAGGAAAAAACTTGAAGCAATTGAAATGTGGTTCTACAGAAGGATGCTGCAGATATCATGGATTGAGCATGTGAGCAATGACGAGGTATTGGAAATGATGGAAACCAAAAGGAAATTAATACTGAGCATCAGGAAAAGCCAACTGAAGTTCCTGGGACATGCGATGAGAAAGGAGGGCTTGGAGAACCTGATACTAACTGGCCAAATAAAGGGAAAAAGAGACAGGGGAAAGCAGCGGATAATATATTTGAAGAACCAGATCAGGTTGATGACGGAACGAGGGTTGCATGGTGTAACAGGAAAAAGAGCCACCAGGGATAGGGAAACGTGGAAAGACATGGCCCATGAAACAAGAAGAAGAAGAAGAAGAAGAAGAAGAAGAACTTACTCAAGACAGATTGGCAGTATTGTATAATAATCACAAGAAAATATTCAGGAAATATACATTTCTCTTTTACTTTCATTCTACTTATTAACTTGATTTTGCTTTTTTTTAATGAATATTAAAACAAAGAGTTATGTTCACTGAAACTGGTTGTAATTTTCTTTGGTTTAGTCATGACCTTACCAAGCCACCGAGACTAGTAAGTAACAAAAATAACGTTTTTAATCTGCCTATTTTTTTTAAGGGTGAACATTTAGTCGCGATTGTGACACAAGTAAAATTTATTTTCAGAAATCTCTTTGTAATACAAATTGGGCAGTAATTTTGTTCCTTTTTATCGATAATATAAACGAAGAAGACTAGAATATAATACAAACGTCATCATATTAAAATACAATTTATGACATCAATTTATACAGATGTTATACATATCCACGCATATCCACGCACTAAAAGGAAAAATCCTCTTATACTTTTCAACGATTTTCCTCTAAATAATAGCAAGTTATTTAACTTTTATCTTAGCAATTCTTTGATATTTATCCCAACTAATGAGAAGTGAATTGTTATACTCCGACGAGGTTGGCTTTCCTTTCCCTCGTCATTATTTACTGTTCGGCTATACTGAATAAAATCTATTTACAATCTTGCTTTCTTGAATTTTAATATTTTTTCTTGAATTTTAATATTTTTTTGCGGTGAAAATTCTTGTTTGAATCAGAAGTGTTTCGGTTTATGTTCCCAAATAATCTTCAGTGTTCATGATGAAGAGGATATTCGTTTTAATCTCAATTTTAAACCTTTTGTCACAAGGTAACAAAGAAAAATGCGGCCGAAGATTAAGGTACATCTTTTGAAATTAAAATCTATGGAACTTAAAGGGAAATTAAATTTTGTTTCTCATGAAAACTAGATGTTATTAAAACGGCAGCAGATCATGTAAAGATGTAAATATTTTAATATGAATGTTTGCAGAGATAAAGACTTTTTGACTTTAATCTAATAAACATACATGACGTTTTGTAAAAGAAAAATGTAAAAGGCTCATTACGTTCAATTAGTTCGTCTAATTGTATGATCTTTATCATGGAAGGATCATATAAAAAGTACACGAACCTCTTCCCTTAAGTTTCTTCTGCGACTAAACGCTTTTCATAATCTTTTAATCAATGAACCTGCAAGAGTGCCAAGTGCGAACTAACTCGCTTGCTGCTGATAAGAACAATGGAAACCCTGAAGCGACATGCTACACACACACACACACACACACACACACACACACACACACACACACACAAAGAAAGAAAGAAAGAAAGAAAGAAAGAAAGAAAGAAAAAGAAAGAAAGCCAGAGAAAGAGACAAAGTAGATGTCATGTCCGTCAAATCCTCTTAAAGAAAAGAAAATAAACTAGAAAAATTGAAAAGTCAGTAACTACCGATTATTTGAAAATAGTAATCAGGAATAGATGTGGTTGACGAACCAAACCTTGAAAAACGTTCAACCAATCCGTTTTCCCCTTTCCTTCTACCCCTACCTTTCCGAAACAGTCACCTACCTAACATTCTACAATGATCAGTTAATTTTGCTTTTTTCTGCAAGTAGTTGTGAGACCGACAGGTGGAAGATGACGTTGAACACAGACAGACGAACGCGCTACCTGGAAAGCAGTCTTATAGCAGATCGATATTGATCTTGTGCTGATCCATTATTGGCTAAACCCATCCACCCACCCTTTTCTATATGCCGTCACTCTTCTCTTCTGTTTCCTTCCTGACTCGTTTTGCCATCCAAGTATCTTAACAAGATATCCAATCCTTACCAGCATGAATCGACTCAATGAATCGAGACGACAGCCCTGTTCGCCCTCCCTCCGCCGAAAACGTCTCACTTACCAACATTCACCGCTTCTTCCCCTGTTTTCCGTTTCTGCCCTACTGTTCGAGCTTATACAAACCTTCTCCGGTTTTGGTCGATGTGAAACGGAAACGAACGCGTTGAGCCTGTCTTCGTCCATATTATTTCCTTTCCTATCGACTCTGAGGGAAGGTGTCGCCTGCAACAGCTGAACCATTCAAACAATGCGCCAACTGATTTCACTTTCATGTGAAAAACGGGAGTTTGGCTCAGGGTAGTGGGGAAAAAGATCATTTCACAAAAACGTCAAGAAAAATTCAAGGTTTTAATGGAAAATGAAATACAAGAAAGAGAAAGAAAAAGTGAATAAGAAGAGAAAAAGAGAACGTGAAGAAAAAAAGCAAAAACAAAAACAATTTTAATCATGGCGTGCATTTTCTTTTTACACCCAGTCAATGTATAATCATTCAAATATACTTTTATTTTTGTAACGTTAATATTTCTCGATGAGTTCGAATTCCAGTCTACTTGGTTTCAGTCACTCACGTACACATACACTTGAAAAATATATTAATTCATCTCCTTCCCCTTCATCTACAGGTTAAATAGTTGGAAAGATTGGGTTGATTAGCAACCGGTCTAGTGCAGAAAGTAATGGCAACCTACTGCAGAAAAATCTGCTTGGTCAATCTCAAAAGAAATATGATTGCACAAGACGTATCACGTATGGCAATTAACTAACTGATGTTTGCAATCCATTTTTGAAGATTATTGTTTTATAAAAAACTTTACAGTCTTTGATTTTTACTAAAATTTCCTATCTGAAATGAAATATTCTACATATAGGGTACATTAAATGAATCCCATCGGTAACATCTGATTTTAACCGTTTATCTGTCCTATACATAGACTATAATAATATATTGACATAATAGAATTGAAGCTACAAAGAAAAGGACCCTATTGTAACCATTTAATTGTCCTATACATAGATTATAATAATATTTTTGACATAATAGAATTGAAGCTACTAAAAATATGGACCCCATTGTAACCTTTTATCTGTCCTATACATAGACTATAATAATATATTGATATAATAGAATTGAAGCTACTAAAAATAAAGACCGTATTATAACCGTTTATCTGTCCTATACATAGACTATAATAATATATTGACATAATAGAATTGAATCTACCAAAGATAAGGGCCCTACTGTAACTTTTTATCTGTCCTATACATAGACTATAATAATATATTGACATAATAGAATTGAAGGAACCAAAAATAAGGACCCTATTGTAACCGTTTATATGTCCTATACAGAGACTATAATAATATATTGATATAATAGAATTGAAGCAACTAAAAATAAAGACCGTATTATAACCGTTTATCTGTCCTATACATAGACTATAATAATATATTGGCATAATAGAATTGAAGCTACAAAGAAAAGGACCCTATTGTAACCATTTAATTGTCCTATACATAGATTATAATATTTTTGACATAATAGAATTGAAGCTACCAAAAATATGGACCCCATTGTAACCTTTTATCTGTCCTATACATAGACAATAATAATATATTGACATAATAGAATTGAAGCCACCAAAAATAAGAACCTTATTGTAGCCATTTATCTGTCCTATACATAGACTATAATAATATATTGATATGATAGAATTGAAGCTACCAAAAATAAGGACCCTATTGTTACCCTTCATCCGTCCTATACATAGATTATAATGATATATTGACATAATAGAATTGAAGCTACCAAAAATAAGGACCCTATTGTACCGTTTATCTGTCCTATACATAGACTATAATAATATATTGATATGATAGAATTGAAGCTACCAAAAATCCGTTCGACACATGTACTTATATAATGACATAATAGAATTGAATATTCCAAATCATAAATTCACACAAATACACTTTCATAAATTTGGTGTAATCAAATTTTTAACTAACACTCACTAGAATTAAAAATACACAATACTTGCTGGCAAGTATGTATATTGTAACAATCTTTTCCAAAACTTCATTCAATATATTAATTGCATTTTTTACATTTGTGCAGAGAAGATATATCATCAAAAATATTGCAGTTCAGCATAAACTGGCAGAGGCTGTTAAAGAGATATACAATCTGGCATGTTCTTTTTAGAAATTATATCATTTTTTTTTATTTTACATTTAAAGTAGTGTTAATCTTCCGATGTTGGCAAAAGTTAGAATGGTAATATTTACACGATTAATAGTAATCTCCCTGGCCTCACTTCACTTTCTCAAATGATCTCAAATGGAATAACTACATTGAATCCATAACTGCATCTACTACTAGAAATTTGGGTTACTGTGTCGGACCAAGATGTTTTTCTCGTTAGAATCCATTTTTCACATTTATGAATTTACCATTGGTCTGTGCATTGAATACTTTTGCCAAATCTTGTCGGGTGTTCCTGCTATTTATCTTGAGGTTCTCGACAAAATCCAAAGAAGGACTATAATCGACCCCAAACTTAGCAGCTAACCTTTAGTCACTTTCTCTACTTCTGTTTATTTTCTACAAGAATTTTCAAAGCAACTGCTCTGATGAGCATTTTACCCTGGTACCTCGACCACATGTACGAGGGTCATTCAATAATTTAGGTGAATTTTTCGGCATAAGGATTCTAATACAGATAGAAGCTTACTTTTTTTATTTTTCAACGTAGTCTTCCAGCAGTGACACACTTTTCTCATCTGTGCACAAGTTTCCGTATTCCCTCAGCGTAAAAATCTTTGGAATGATGTCTCAGCCAATCGATTACAGCACTTTTGACTTCATCGTCACTTTCAAACTTCGTGACTCTCGTGAATGCTTTTAAGGGACCAAACCGGTGAAAGACTGAAGGGGCAAGGTCTGGGCTGTAAAGGGGATGAGCGAGCAATACCAAGCCCAGCTCGTTGAAGGTGAGCTCCGTTTGGGCTCCCACCGTCAGCTGACCTTTGAGTAGGCAAGATCATCATGGACAATTTTGTGTGTTGTTCCAATAGATATGCTCAGAGTTCTTGCAATGTCACTCTTCTGTCTGACTGAATGAGGTCATTGACTGATTCGATCACCTCAGGAGACCTCAATTCTGTAGGCCTCCTACGCCTGTCTTCATGCTCAACATTGCTCCGTCCTTCTTTAAACAATTTGTAGACATTGTTTGGCTGAGACCATGTGGGCCATACATAGTTGATATTCTCCTATGAATTTTAACTTGTTTGCACCCTTCAGTAATCAAAAACTTGATAACTGACCTCTGTTCAATCCTGGAGCATGCTTCTTGGTCGGCCATCTTTGTTAATCTCCAAAACTCTCAAAATTTTTTTCTCAATCTGCAAAAAAAAATTTGAAAAAGAAGTAAACGAAAAAAATTTAAAAAAAATTAAGCTTCTATCTGTACTAGAAATCCTTATACCAAAAAACTCACCTTACTTATTGAATGACCATCGTAAATGTCTTTATACCGAAAAATTTACCTTATTTATTGAATGACCCTCGTAGAAGTCTTTATACCGAAAAATTCACCTTATTTATTGAATGACCCTCGTAGAAGTCCTTATACCAAAAAACTCACCTTACTTATTGAATGACCATCGTAAATGTCTTTATACCGAAAAATTTACCTTATTTATTGAATGACCCTCGTAGAAGTCTTTATACCGAAAAATTCACCTTATTTATTGAATGACCCTCGTAGAAGTCCTTATACCAAAAAACTCACCTTACTTATTGAATGACCATCGTAAATGTCTTTATACCGAAAAATTTACCTTATTTATTGAATGACCCTCGTAGAAGTCTTTATACCAAAAAATTCACCTTATTTATTGAATGACACTCGTAGAAGTCCTTATACCAAAAAACTCACCTTACTTATTGAATGACCATCGTAAATGTCCTTATACCGAAAAAATTACCTTATTTATTGAATGACCCTCGTAGAAGTCCTTAGACCGAAAAATTCACCTTATTTATTGAATGACCCTCGTAGATGTCCTCATACCGAGAAATTCACTTTATTTATTGAATCACCCTCGTAGAAGTTTTTATACCGAAAAATTCACCTTATTTATTGAATGACCCTCGTAGAAGTCCTTATACCGAAAAATCCACCTTATTTATTGAATGACGCTAGTATTTACTCGTGCTACTAGATAAGCATCCAGGTCCAACCTTTAACCCTCAAAACAGGTAAATGTAACCGACTCTTCTAGTCTAACATTTTTTCTCTTACTTTCTGTTTATAGAACTTACTTGCATTTGTTCGCTTCCCTGATAGCTAAAATCTCCAAAAGTTTAAATGCAACGTCAATTTCCATCTTTTATCTACTTGGTTCCCATCAATATCTTATCTGTTCTTCGACATCCCCTGTACCTTTTTTATTCTTTCAGTGTAACCCACTGCGCACCAGTTACGTTTCTGCCTTGCGTTGGGTGAAATGAATATAAAAAATTATATATACCTTGTAAACTATATAATTGTATAGGGATTTATATTTATTATACAATTTCAGTTATATAAATATTACCTTGAGTCACAGAGAGTCGAAATATATCATGGTATACATACGGTTGTGATCACAAATGAGCAAAGGCCAAGTTTCAACTATAACAGCATTTTATTTTTGCTGTTGACTTAAAAAGGTTACATATTTTGTGGTATGTGAAAAATGATCATTTCTGTCCTTTTGTATTTTTGTGTCTTTGATATGTTTCTTGTATAAGTCATTGTGGTACTCATATGAGGGTTAATTATTATATATGTATTGCTGTATTTAGGTTATAAAGATTTTTCTTCCGTGTATATGTATATTCATATAAAGATAGAATGTATGTTCTTCCATATGGGGGACAGTTGGAATGTAATATCCGGTTGCTGCTTTTGCTATGTTCTGTTATATTTCGGGTATTTGTATTCATGGATTGTACTCATGAATTCATTGTTTTCGTGAAGATTATTTAAGTACATCTTCTTTTGGTTGGCTGATGTGTTGATATGTGAACGTAGATCAACTAAAGAGAGTAAAAGATGCTATACACATGTTTGCTGTTCTTTTTATATTTACTTAACCTCTACGTGTTTCTACGTTGATTTTTAGCAGGGGCGTTAATGATTGGTTGACTTTTGTATGACGTCAGTTGACCAATTAAGCTATATATCTAGGTTACCAGAAATCTGAAACAATTGAAAGGAGGGAAAGGATGTACGGTTGAGAGAAAGTGTGTGTGTGTGTGTGTGTGTGTCTGTGTGTGTGTGTGTGTGAGAGAGAGAGAGAGAGAGAGATGGAGAGAGATAGTTTCTCTGTCACTCTCTTACTAAAGAGGACCGGTATATTTCAATACGCTATACTACTACCTATCTAATCACCACAGAATTCCCCTGTAAATTACAAAATGAAAAGAAATGTTTGGTAAGTTTATGTTCTATACTACTACTATAATTTATACACTTTTCTTTTTCTCTGTTAACTTAACGCCAACGTGTTTCTGCTTTGATTTTGGCGGGAGCGTTAGTCATTGGTTGACTTTCGTAAACTATGTCCGGGTTATATCTATGTTACCAGAAATATGGTAGAATTGAACGAAGCAAAAGAATGTTTGTGCTGAGAGAGAGAGAGAAAGAGAGAGAGAGAGAGAGAGAGGGAGTTTCTCTGTCATTCCATTAGTAAAGAAGAAAAGGTATATTTCAATATGCTTTGCTACTACCTATCAAATCACCACAATATTAAAGTTGATCTGAAGATAGTTTTGAAAATAGTGAAACATTTAAACAGAAAAAGTTGAACAGAAAACAAAAAACAAAACAGAAACTGAAAAACATCATGGCTATTTAAAGCCATGATGTTTTTTCAGTCACAAACTGAAATTTGAAAATATAATAAGTAAGGAAAGTAAATTGACCAGCAAAAAATATTTAAAAAAGCTGTTTGAAACCGATAAAAATATGCATATTATTAAGAAGATTGATTAAAGGCATAGAAGCAGCGAGAATATAACCATTAAGTAAATATCACAAATAGGAATTAATAATAAGAATATATATATATATATATATATATATACACACACACACACACACACACACACACACACACACACACACGCATATGAATGTCTATTTTGTTTAATCACGAGCTGTTCTAAACATCGTATTTTGGCTTTAATTTCAGGTGGAAATAAAGACAAGATTCTCCAAGATTTGGATAATTTCTTATTAAGTTGGTTCTAAGCTTTCGGCTCACAGGAGCCATCCACTATCAAAGACGAGTTTATCTTGTGTTGACATAAAACTTTGCTAAGCAGCGATAACAGTTACCAAATAGCAAACGCAGTTCGCAAATTTTTAAATGCGGTTCTATGACGTCACACCTCGTGAGAGATCGAAATGTTAACAGAAAGATATATTTAAATGCAATCTAATGTGTTATGACCAGATTTAAACGTGATTTTATTAAGTATGGGTTGTTTGGGTTAAATGTAGATGGCCTCCAATATCTGAAGGCTCTTTTTACTGTGTCTATGCGTGAGGATTATTGTATTGTTGACTAAAATCTGTCTGGTATTACCTACATGGCTATGTTTTTCTAAGAAATGTTGTTTAATTGTACTCTGATCAGAAATGTGACAGGTAAGTCTAGGGGAGAGCGTGGCTGTAGTAAAACCAATATGACTGGATAAAGAGTGGATTATTTCGACAAATACTTTTGGTAAGCCTCTTTCATGTTAACGATGGCGTCACGAGAAAGGTAAAAACTTATTGCAGTTTTTTGATAAGACGCTTTATGTTGAAAAATTTATATAATCAAGACAATGCCATTTTACATTCAGTATAGAAAACTTAAAAAAAAATAAACTAAATAAAAAACAAACAAAATTACTTCAAATTAATGAATTGGCCACCAGCTTTTCTAGTTATTGAAGTACTAGCAGTATAGCCCGACGTTGCTCGGATGTAATGAAAGCTTTAAAACCAATCCATGGTCCTGGAGCTCAGACTCTATGGATGTTGGCACGAAAGACTAAAAAGCAATAGTTGTTTCCAGTTAAAGCGAAACCTTAGATTGAAAGAAAAATGAATGGATGTAAGTCAAATATTCATTTCCTGGTATCGATATCAAATAAGTTTTTTTTCGGCGTAAACCGAATTTTGAAGTCCTCTGAGTAAATGGTATCATGGTTGAGACTAAGAACTACAATTATACCTACTTAGAGCCAAACCAGAAGCAAAAACTAAAATAAAAGGGCTGAAAAAATACAGACATACAGGCAGATAAACAGACACACACACACAAACATCTTGCCTTTTATATATATATATATATATATATATATATATATATATATATATTATCGATTTTCTGCACTATTGTAAGAACTGCAACCTTGAAACTTCTGAATATCGTTTCTTATGTCTTTGTCTATGAGTGTATCAAATCCGATTAAAATCGGACCACTCCTTCTGTAACCTGATTTTTTCGATTATCGATTTTCGATATTTATCATGGGTACCTTGACATAAATCCTAGCTAAGAACACTCGCAGATCAGATGCTTATAGTACAACTGTGTAAATTTTCAAGAAAATCGGTTCAGCCGTTTCGGAGTCTATAGGTAACGGACACACACACACACACACACACACACACATATACACAGAGACAAAGTTCCATTTATAAATAAGTTTAGATTAGAATGCTTACGGCCCGTTATTTGAAGAGATCTCTATGAAAAAGGGGCACAATATTCACTGAAAGGAGATATCGGAGAATCAATAAGAGTAATATAGTACTTTGAAGAGCAGAGGTAATTGACAGGTACATCTGGACTTGGTTGAGGTCAACAGATATATCCGACAGTGCAACAACAAAAAAGAACACAAGCGACAACCGGCTTAAAAAAATGCACTGCCGGATGTGACTGACAGACATATTCGGCCGTAGATGACGTCAGCAAAGCAACCCAAAGGAGCAAAAATGCGTGAGATTTTTAAGAGTATATAAAGTCTAGCATTTTGGGCTGAAGACAGACATTGGCTAACGCCTCTCAACAGTTTCTCCGGCTGTCATCCTGCTCTTCAAAAACGTCACCGACAAAGAATAAAAATATACGATTATATTTTATACATACGTTTTACTCGTTGTTTGCGTCAGAAAATATTAAGATTCGAAACAGTAGGACATTTAACCGAATCAATTATAAAGACTTATGTGCAACAGAATGTCGAGGAACTCATATTAACAAGTAAAATATTTTATTTACATATGTAGCGTATTATTACAAAATGGAGTTGAATTAACCGGCATATTTTTAATTTATTCCTTTGAACGTTATGTTAAATATATACTCGTATTTGAATAGATGTTCTGTTTTTAGTATTTAAACTATATATATATATATATATATATATATATACGAGTGAATAGGGAATGAAGAAAAAAATACAACGTTCAAAACATTCATTTAAAACTGCTCGATATATAATATATAAAGCTGTGAATATTTATTCTAAATTATATTTTAGAACAACGCACTGGCCCCCATCAACATCACCAACTATAAGAAAAGAGCCTTTTCATTCTTGTCCACACCACCTGATGAAACATTTTAGTTTCAATGTCGAAACAAATATACGATTTGTAGTGGATATATAAAAAAAAATTGTACATGTTCTAAAATATAATTAAATTAATGTCTTGAATATATATATATATATATATATATATATATATATATATATATATAGTTTAATTATATATTTATTATAGTTTACAACATATAAAGATTATAATTTACTACAAAAGGGTACATTTTGTTTCGACATGGAAAAAACAATGTCTCATCAGATAGTTCATTATTAACTACCTGATGAGACATTGTTTTTTCGATGTCGAATCAAAATGTTCAGTTATGTAGCAAATTATAATTTGTACATGATCTAAACTATAACTTATGATGAATATTCATAGCTCTATTTCTATATTGAGCCTCGTTTTAAATTAATGTTTTGAACTTTGTTAATACTTTCTTCGTTCTTTATTCACTTGGATAATTTAATTATATATTCCGGGATATATCATTATGATTGCAATAATTCATCATTAATCAATGTACAGCTCAGCCAATGAATGTAGATATAACTTCAGGTTTCTGTTTATTTTCTTATATCTCGCTAATCGCAATAACAAAGCCGATGTAAATGACAAGGAATTCGCACCAAGGTAATTTTATGCGGTATGAAGTCAGCCGGTTTGGAGGTAATTTTGTTTTATACTTCTGAATAATGGAACGTGTTTTTAAAAGAGATTTATATGAATTTATTTCTCATGGAATATATGTGAAACAGATCCAACGGTTGGAAACCTTATGACAAGCTCAAAATACTGGTCTTTTATTTTCCAGACTATTGTTTTCCGGTCGAGAATAGAAATTGGTAGAATTTAAAAAAGGAAAATCTATTTTCCACCAAATGATAGATTTTGGGCGCCATCATAACCAACTGAAATGCAGTTCAAATAAAAGATAGCACTAATAGATATTCAGAGGAAAGGGAAAATAAACACGAAGAATCAAATCATAGAAAGATGTCTGCAGTATTTAAGCAGAAGGAAACAAGTCTAAATGATTTAAAGCCAAAAAGATGTTAAAATGGAATTGAAAGGATGGGAAAATAAGAAAGAAAACAAAACATGACGAATGCCTAAAAATATCCAAGTGCATAAGTAAATCCATATATATATATATATATATATATATATATAGTCATCCGCAGACAGATCAGTTTCGCTATATCACAGCTCATCAGTCCTGTTAGACTCCGATTGCTTTTAACCCGGGATTGAAACCCGACCGAATTGGCGTCAGTCGGTGATTCTACCTCTGAGGGTGTCCATAAAGTTTGTGTGCACTTTAAAAAATTACAACTTTATATGTATTTCCGATAGAAATAATTTGTTAAAAGGATTAGAAAGAAGTAAATATATATTTTTAAGATTTTAATGAAATTTTAATTAAGTTTCCACATGTCCTCCATCATCAGGAGTACAAAGCTTAATATGGTTTTGCAGTTCATTGAAAACATTTGCTAACAAATTTACAGTAATGTCTGAAATCACATTAGTTATTTTAACTTTCAAATCATCTAATGAAATAGGTTTGGTTGCATGCACAATTGTTTTCACATGTCAGTTGAAGCAATGGATCAAATTGATTCTGAAAAAAGAGAATATTTTTTTACTTATCTAAAAATTGTTGCAAATTTTTTGGTAAAGAATTATTCAATGACTATACTTAAAACTAGGTACATTAAACTTTTTTATTACATTTTATACAGATTATATCTAGCACATATACAAATAAAGGTATAAATTGTTTAAAGTTCACACCAACTTAATGGACACACACTATATATATATATATATATATATATATATATATATATATATATATATTCAGAAATCAATTGAGTTCTTTCAGTGATGACGTTTGTATACACTGCTTATATACAACACGTTAAAATTTCTCTTTTCTGGTTTCATGCGCCTATGGCTTACGTGGGTAGCGACTCCGACGGACACCAAATCGGTTGACTTCTGATCCCGGCAAGAAACAAGTGAATATGTCTAGCCACACTGATGAGCTTTGATACAGCGAAACAGGCTTGAATGTGGATGACTAATGTGTGTGTGTGTGTGTATACATACATTTATTATGTATTTTAAAGCGCATTTAAACACTGAGATTAGTAAATGTGTGTAAACATATTCCTTACATTCTTGTTGTATATGTCTGTATCGCTAATGTGACCAGTTCCTTGTGTTGCTATAAGTATTTCGAGTCCAAAGTTGACTCTCATCAATCGAATAATCTTGTGACTTTACATACCGATGTCCGTTTCTCATTCTGACGGTAAAAAAATATCGTGTATATGTAAATAAGTAGCAGGTGAGCAGGTCAGAAAGTTCACATGAGGGCATGTTTGTTTGTTGTTTTTTTTCTTTTTTTTACACTTATTGATTATTTCTGTTCCGTTCTGAGAAACATTCACTTTAGGTTGGCCAGGAAAACTTTTACACTGACTTGTGAAATTTGATTTCGTCTTCATACTTGTTTCAGCGATTTTAATTCAATTCGACTAGATAGTTCTTTTGTTGTTTTTGAAATACTATTTTTTGCAATGGTTCGTGAACTTTTTTAGCGCGTTTGAGTTTACCGTGTTTGTGTGTGCGACTTAGCTTATATATATATATATATATATATATATATATATATATATATATATATATATATACTGTTCACAAAAACATGTTTTTCTGTTTTCATTCTATGTCTTCTTTTGTGGATTTTGCTTAAAATTCTTTAAAGCTCAGTTTATTTGTTTGTCGGCGACATGATTCGGGAAATCGTCGTTTGCAAGTATTTATTTCATGCTGTTTAATTTGTTATAACTATAATGTGTCCGATAAAGTAGTTATTTTAGCTTGATATCTGTGAAAACATTCACTATTCTAATTGAGAAAACACGAAGTGTTTCCTTGTCGGCTTTTATACAGTAAAGTAATGAAATTATTACTGTTGACGTCAAAGAAAGTTTGTTTATTTAAATTCTTATTAATTATAATTTCATGACGAAAGTGTAGTTTAGATGTTCTAAAATTTTTAATATAAATGATGAATCTAAGTTATTATTGGAATCATTAAGTGATATAAAATGGATAATTTATATTTTTCTATACCTTTTGCCAGCACGTAAATATTTCAGTAGATACGTTATATATTCGTTCTTTTTCTTTCAATGGGGCAGATTGGGTCACTAGATCACAGAATTATGTTTCAGTAGGCATCCGACTTATATAAATGCTCCTTAGTTAAGATATGCCTATACATGTGATTTATGCAGAAGCAGTATTTTTTGTTTTTTGTAGGTACAATCGCAAAACAGGCTGGGTAGAGTATAAATTTTGTTTCAACGAACGCTACTGCAAATGGAATCTTTTTTTTTGTTATAAAATTGGAACTGTTAAAAATTATAGATGCATTTGCGGCACAACATAATTTTGATCTTTATTCGTCTATTGCCAAATGTTAGAGAGTTTCGGAAATCACTGTTAATGATCTGGAAACTCGGTTAAATTAAACTTTGTTAGAATCAAATCAAGTTCTTTTTAGACACTCTTATAGAAATTACTTATTATTACAAATGTAATCGTTTTTTAAGTATAAAATGTAAGGCCTCGAAACGGTGCCTATTCTCTCCTGATGACCCGAGATGGAAATGAAATACTTAAAAAACAGCTGAAAAACTACAAAACAACAAGTTAAGCTGTTTCTTTCAAACACAACATCTTATGTTGTCCGCTTGCTTCATGATAAGTTTCTGTTACTGTTCCGGTATCAATTTTAATCTTTTTTTAATGTTCCCTATAAATGCAAAAAAGATTGTTTCTATTTATAAACGTAAACGTACTTCTTAGCTTTGAAAACTATTTATTTTTGGCAAACATTATATCTTGAAAACGTATTCTGCTTTTTAGCGACTAAATATTACATTTGCTGATAGTGCCTCAAATCCAATCAGTTAGAAAAAAACTTAGATACTTTTCCCCAGACGGAGAAAGCCTAATTAGAAGTGTGTCTTGGAGAGAGGTGTGGCGTTTTGTTTGATTCCAAGAAATATACGATGACGATAATATCCACTTAATACTTGGTTGTTTACAAGTATAGTGCTTGTTGCATTTAAAAGAAGACAGCGATGAGCATTGAAATTTTTCTTATCATATGGTTGACCTTTTGTTGTCATGAAAAAGTCAAGTCGTTATTTCTTCATTTAATCTAATCAGACGATTATAAAACCATTAAAACAGGAAATCATGATACATAATAAAATCAGTCGTTATTTGTCACTTCAAATTGATATTGCAAGCATTCGCTCATAGTAAGGCCCTAAGCGAGACACTCTATATACACATATATCCAAGCTTGTATTTGATAGTTACCTGCTCAAATGTGTTTATTGGACTTGTATGAGTCTATTCATGCAAGTTAGTGATGTGGACCCAAAGTGGGGGCCACGGAAGGAAAACACGAAACACGATGTAAAGGTAAAGAAAGATATATTAAACAGAAAAGTTACAAAGAATAGTGTAAGAGTAAGTCTAGCTTACTATCCAGTGGTGTCCAATATTGGTAGTCGTACGCGGCTGCGAACTACTGGTATCACGGTATTTAGTCACCTTCCCACTTAAGGTGAAATGTGATACAAGGTCATTTTTATGTGGGTCTTCCGGGCCATATAGCCCGGCCAAAAATATCTGTCTATCGTTACCCAGTCGTGATTCTACCCTTCGGCGGAACCACGACTGGGTTAGTGCTCTCTACCCGAAGGCAGAGAGCTGACAGTGACAAAGGTAGCACTACTGGGAATACTACTCACATAATACTACTATTCACATAGTAATATAGTATTAAAAGAGTCTATTACGTAGGTAAGTATGGGTGTAAGTTAGGTGTTTTAAAACTTTTTATAATGGTAAATAATAAATCTAACGTATCTATTGAAATCATTATATGCCTGCAAAAGGTATAGAAAAATACAAATATAATTATATATTTTATATCAATTGATGATTCAAATAATAACTGTTGTATATGTACCTATATACAGGAAAGGTATGTTCCTATCCTTTTAAACAGGTGGACACTTTTGGAGTAAATTATAGTAGAGTAGCGTGATCATAACGCTCCAGACTCTCAATTATTCAACTCTCTGCTTCCGAGCGGAGAGGGACCCAAACGAGGCTTCGCCGAAGGGTAGAGTCATGTCTGGGGTGAATTAACAAGAGCCTGACCCAGCCTTAAGCTGGGTGTTCGGGATATTTTTAGTTGAGGTTAAGGGCTCACAATCTCCACTTTAATTGACTTTGTGCCGCATCCACCTTGGTGGAGAGATGGTAAATACTTAATAAAGAGAGTGATTATACCGATTATCACTTCATTAGCAGTGAATTTACTTCACGCATCGTGCGAGTCTTGTACTTGTTGATATACTATTATTTCCAACCTCCGTTTTGGTGATTATTCACGCAGTAACCTTTTAGAGTTAAAACAGTAACGTAGATTTGTCATTTTTTTAATTTGTAATATATATATATATATATATATAAATATATATAAAACATAATCTGTGCCCCAACACAAGAGTCAATCGAAGATCTTGTGTGAACACTCCGGCAGACAACGTATTAACAAAAACATGGGAAAACTCAACCTTTCCCCTTCAGTCAGTTAAGTGCCATACGTGATACACACTTAGGCGATCATGTCTCGAAAGAGACATGACTGACTGGGCAGGAGATTATCCCGCAGTAGGTTGCCATGGCTTTCTGCGGTAGACTGGTTGCCAGCCAAAGCTATAGAACCCAGTCTGTCCTGTTCTTTAACCCATAACTGGAAGGAAGAGACGGATTAATACCTTTCCCAAGGGTATTTGGGCGTAAGTGAATGCAATGAATTTAACTGGAATTCGAACTCGGCTCTCCGATTTCTTGTTCCGAGCCGATATCCACTGGACCACCACGCACATCCTTTCCCCTTACAATAGCGAAAATTGCACTTTCGCTCACCAAACTCCAAAATCGTACTTTCTCTATTAAAGCTCAACAAATCTCTCCCCGGAACGCGAACTTCATTTTGAGGTAGTTGATTTTCTTTTTCGATATATTATTAAAAACTTTAAAACATCTAAATTACACTTTGGTTATGAAATTCTAATTATTAAAAATAAAAAACAACTTTTTTTTACGTATTATTCGACACCAATGTAATAATTTAATAACTTCATTGTATAAAGACCGACAAGCAAAACATCGTGTCTTCTCAATTACATAAGCGAATGTTCTCACAGGTATAAAATAACTGTTGTAAAATAAATTACGCTAAAACAATTACTTTATAAGACACATAATATTTATAAAAAATCAGACAACATAAAATAAATACTTGCAACCAATGATTTTCATAATCATATCGCCGACAAACAAATGAAATAATGTATGATCATCAGCAAAAAGAGGAGACCAATATGCCAACTACAGGTCGGAGAATCTAAAATAAAACAAGTAAAAAATTCAAATACCTGGGAAGCGTTATAACAGAAGACGGAAAGTGCGACACAGAGATCCAAAGGCGAATTGGCATGGCGAAGAAAGCATTCCAGAAGTTGAGTAAAGTATTAAGAAACAGGACAATTTTGCTAGAAACTAGGAAGAAAGTACTGGATTGCTACGTTTGTCCGTCCTTCAATTTGGCAGTGAATGTTGGACAATATCATCAAAGATGAAGGAAAAACTAGAAGCAACTGCAATGTGGTTCTACAGAAGTTTGCTGCGAATATCATGGATCAAGTATGTGAACAATGATGAGGTTTTGGAAATAATGGAAACAAGAAGGAATATGCCAACTACAATTCCGTGAATCTAAAATAAAACAAGAAAAAAATTCAAATGGCTGGAAAGTGTTTTAAGAGAGGATGGAAAGTGCCACATGGAAATCCAAAGACGCATTGGCATTACCAAAGACGCATTTCAGAAGCTAGCCAGAGTACTGAAAGACAGGAAAATCTCATTAGAAACAAAGAAAAGAGTGCTAGATTTCTACGTGATATCTGTCCTTCTTTAAGGAAAGGAATGTTGGACGATCTCATCAAGGATGAAGGAGAGGCTTGAGGCAGCGGAAATGTGGTTTTACATAAGAACGCTTTGGATACCATGGACGGAGCACGTGTGCCGCGATGAGGTGTTGGAACGGATGTAAACGAGAAGAAAACTCATATCAGGAAGAGACGAATGAAGTTTCTGGAACACGTAATAAGGAAGGAGGCCTGGTGAATGTAATACTCACAGGTCGAATAAAGGGAAGATGACACAGGGGAAAGCAGCGCGAGACGTATTTGTTAGGTCTGAGCAAATGGATAGCGGAGTGGGGCTTCGAAGAGATACTAAAATATGGAGAGTTACAAAAGACAGAGCCAAGTGGAAGTCCATGATCGCCTACGTTTTAAGGGGGACACGGCACATGAAGAAGAAGAATCAAAATCTACAAAAGAAGATTCAAAATGAAAACTCCATTAAATTATTCTTCAGAATTTAGGCGATTATGGCCTTCCACATCTAACTATTCCTTGTCGTTCTTAATATTCCCTTTATCCAACTCAATCCCTGTTCCACCATCTATTTGCTCAAGTTCCTCAAGTATATCATGCGTTGCTTTCTCTTGTATCTCTTTCCTTCTATCCGACCTTTGAGCATCAGACTGTTCAAGCCCTTTTTCCTCATTCAGTCAGTTAAGTGCCATACATGATACACGCTTGGGCGATCATGTCTCGAAAGAGACATGACTGACTGGGCAGAAGATTATTCCGCAGTAGGTTGCCATTGCTTTCTGCGGTAGACTGGTTGCCGACCAAGGCTATAGAACCCAATCTGTCCTGCTATTTAACCCATAACTGGAAGGAAGAGACGGATTAATACCTTTCCCAATGGTATTTGCGCGGAAGTGAATACAATGGATTCAACTGGAATTCGAACTCGGCTCCCCGGCTTCTCGTTCCGAGCCGATATCCACTGTACCACAACGCACATCCATTTTCTTCATTACATGCCCTAAAAACTTTAGCTGTTTTTTTATGATGTTAAGTGTTAGTTTCCTTCTCGTGCCCATCCTCTCCAAAACCTCATCGTTGCTCACATGTTCGGTCCATAATATCTTCATAAAAACATTCCCGGTGACTCAAATTGACGATGCTAGAGGCTTACAAAAAAATTAAATATCTGGGAAGCGTTATAACAGAAGACGGAAAGTGCGACACAGAGATCCGAAGGCGAATTGGCATGGCGAAGGAAGCATTCCAGAAGTTGAGTAAAGTATTAAGAAACAGGACAATTTTGCTAGAAACTAGGAAGAGAGTACTCGATTGCTACGTTTGTCCGTCTTTCAATTTGGCAGTGAATGCTGGACAATATCATTAAAGATGAAGGAAAAACTAGAAGCAAATGCAATGTGGTTCTACAGAAGTTTGCTGCGAATATCATGGATCGAGCATGTGAACAATGATGAGGTCTTGGAAATAATGGAAACAAGAAGGAAATTAATACTGAACATCAGGAAGCGACAGTTGAAATTCCTGGGACACGCAATGAGGAAGGAGGGCCTGGAGAATTTGATACTAACAGGCTAGATAGATTGAAATGAGACAGGGAAAGCAACGGATAACATATGACGGAACGAGGATTCCATGGTGTAACAGGAGAAGACGTGCCACCAGGGATAGAGAAACGTGAAAAGCTATGATCGACTACGTCCTGAAGGGACAGTTCACATAGAAAAAGAAGAGACTTATATAAAGAACACAAGTGATTCAAAGCATTTGAGTCAGTTTTCAGTGTATTTCTTAAAGGTGTTACGTCGATTGCCTAAGAATGAGTAATACCATAACCGATAGAAAATTGTTGTAACAGTGGCGACGAGGATTGAAACCCATTCTTGTATAACAGGAGTTATGATAATATCGAAAATCATACGAGTTATAGCTAGAGTTATGAGGATATTTAAAGCTTCATACAGAGTATAATGAGTAGAAAAATGCTCGTTGTTTCGGCGCCCAGGATACAGTGACGACGAGAATTTGAAACACCTTAGTTTAATTCTTTTTTCTTTGTATGTAAAAAAAAAAAAAAAGTAAAGAAAAAACATATTCTTGCAAAATGAATCTATCCTGCACATGTATAAATCTACCATCCGCCCGTGTATTGAATATTGCTGCCACATCTGGTCGGGTGCCCCTGCTATTCTCCTTGAGGTTTTTGTCAAAATACAACGGAGAATCTGTAATTTGATCGATACCGACTTGGCAGACCGGCTGCAGTCACTCTCTCACCGGCGTGACGTGGATTCCCTGTGCCTCTTCTATAAATACTTTCACGGCTTCTGCTCCGATGATCTTAGATCACTTGTGCCCCCTAGGTACGAATTTGAATGAGATACTAGATTAGCAACCGGGTCACCCTTTTACAGTGAAAACGATAAAATGTAACCGCAATTTCTGTTCCAACAGCTTTTTTCTCGCACTTCCCGCCTGTGGAATTCTCTTCCACATACTTGCTTCCCCGACAGCTACAATCTCCAGAAGTTTAAATGTAAGGTCAATAGACACCGACTAAAACACAGTAACTCGCGTCCATTCTCTCAAACACTCTTCCTATCTACCCAACCCTCATCCTTGGTATCCTTACCCGTCTATCACTCTCCTTCTGACATTTCCCATATCTAACCACGTTCCCCTATGTAACCCCCTGCGCAATAGTGGCAGTGGAATGACCTGATTGGGGTGAAATGATTAAAAAAAAGATATGGAGGAAATACACAGCAACATCAGCAGCTGTTCGAATTCCAGAAACTACAACAAAAGTTGCTTAGTTTTCAAACTCAAATTACAAAAAATCTACCTGAATTTGAGAACATAACATGCTGTTTTGAGCGAGAAAATATTGGAATCTTTTTAAGAATCAAAGTCATTTGAAAGACATTATCAAAGGCTACTAAACACCGTTTAGTTGGATATCTATTTAGAGAAAAAGGCGTTGATTACATTGTAAAACTTCAAATGAATAAACATTGAATAGCGATGATAAAATTAATGTAGAAGTTCATATAAGTTCGCGAAATAAAGAATTCATGAAAGAAAAATATACATTAATATCATATAGAAAAATGTTAAAAACAACAAAGACAATAATATATGAAAAGACAAAATATATATTAAATATGGAACTACTTCCTTATAAAACATGAAAATATCTGCGTTTGTTTTTGATTGCATATTTACATCATGTCAGTTCTAGTTACTACGTTATATCTTAGCTCCGCTTGTATGTCAGTGAAAGGTGAACAATTTTATGAGAGAAAAAGACTTGCAGAAGCTGAAATGACGTTTTACAGACGCACGTTGAGAATACACAGAGGATGCAATAAGTTAGAAGAATCGAAGAAGAACAGGGTGACAATAAAGCCTTTGAAACAATCAAATATTTTTGGTGAAACGTAATAAGGAAAGAAAGCCTGGAGAATATGACACGCATAGGACACTTTGAAATCAAGAGAAGTGAAGGTAAACAGCGGATAATCTAACTGACAAGTCTGTGGGATGTAATGGAGTAACGTGTCCCACAAAAGAAGGTGTCATAAAAGAGAAGCAAAGACAGGGCATCGTGGTGAGTCTTGATAATCGCATCTAAAGGAGACATCCAGAGACGTTTTAATTAACACGCAAAATGGTTAAACAAAAAGAACAATAAAGTAATTTAATTTATAGGTTTTGACCCTTCTCTAAAAATGTTTTAAGTCAATATGAGTGGGCCCTTGCCGTCAAAAATGATAGAAAATATTTATATCGATATGCCGTCTAAAATGACGGCAATTTATCTATTGATGTACCTGTTATTTTGTATCTTACAAAAAGACATGAGAAATACAAACCCCTGGGCATGATAGGTCGGTATATATATATATATATATATATATATATATATATATATATATATATATATATACAGAAAATGTAACTGAGAGCCAACAAACCTACCTAGGTTTCACCCTTCGGCTCGTCAGAATAAATTGGCTCCTATCTATATAGGGGAAGCTACCATTTGATCTGGTAACGTTTTAGACCTCTTGACCACGAATAGCCTCCAGTCTAAACGAGGTTTTTATCAAGCCTATATAACTATATACATAGGGGTCGCAGGTTCAAATCCTGCCGAATGGCACACATTTTCGTAATAAAAATTTATCGTAAACAATCAGGCCGGTAGATATAAATATATAATACTGTTTAATTAAAAACAGAATATCTACTTAAATACGAGTATCGATAAAAAATAATGTTCAAACAATTCATTTCATATATATATATATATATATATATATATATATATATATATATATTTGATTATTACGTTTGAACATGCGAGAACTACAGACTACTAAGAAATTCTACATTTGTTTCGACATTAAAAGAACAACGTGTCATCGGGTAGTTAACAATGATGGTAATTAACGTTTTTTATATTGAGCACTGTTTTAAATTAATATTTTGAACATTATTTTCAAATTATTTTCTTCGTTCTTATATATATATCTGCAGACAGATCTGTTTTGCTGTATCACAGCTAATCAGTACGGTAAGACATCCGATTGCTTCTAGCCTGAATTGAAACCCTTCTGAAGTGACATCAGTCGGCGATTCAACCTCTGAGCTATGGGTGCTCGGTAGAGAAAGGCAGACTTTTAGCGTGTTATATACAATGTATATATACGCCAGTAGCTGAGAGTGTTCTAATTCATCACTGAATGAACGATGGAAAGATGCTAGAGTAGCTACTGTTTTTTCAAAATCTAGCATTTTCCCAGAGTGCTCATATATATATATATATATATATATATATATATTTCGCCGCCAATACATATATATATATTTCGCCGCCAATATATATATATATATATATATTTCGCCGATGATGACCTTGCGCAAAGTCATCATCGGCGGCGAAAATATATTGCCCATGAAATTGTAGCATATCTACCTTTTTTTCTAAATTATATTACTCTGTTAAATTTAATAAATGAATTTAACATTTAGTCATTTAGTTTTTTTGAGTTCGTCTCTATCGGAATTTACCTCACTAATAGACCAAGTGTTCTACGTTATATATATATATATATATATATATATATATATATATATATTCTTCATTACTCGCCGACATAAATATTGCAAACAAATAAAATAACAAGGCGCTGTTAAAAAGAAAACACGCGGCAAATGCTTTAATAATAAAATTTGATAACTGGTTGTAAAATAAATGAACTGAGCCGACGCTGCCTCGCTATTCTCTCTCTCTCTCTTTCACTCTCTCTCTCTCTTTCCCTCTCTCTCTCTTTCACTCTCTCTCTCTCTTTCACTCTCTCTCTCTCTCTCTCTCTTTCACTCCATGAACATGACAGGAAGGAAATATATATCTAAATACACAAGGGTCTTTATTATAATAGGAAAGATTTTTAATGTCTTTTGTGTTCTGCTTCTTTTTGTGTGTGTGTGTGTGTGTGTGTGTGTGTGTGTGTGCGTGCGTGCGTGAAAGAGGAAAAGAGAGACAGATAGAGAGATTTTTATGCGAAAGAGAAAGAAGTCTTCAATAAATAAGAAAGCCGGAATAGTTCAAATATATGGTGCCACCAATAAAAGTACCATTGAGTTGGAAAAAGACGCACAGAAGGACCATAAAATCTCCAGGTAACTTCTCGTTTGCCACACACCAAAACCGTAACTTTTACCCAGCCTTTTACCGCTTTTAGTCTTTCTCTCACCTACTTTATCATATGTAATTCTTTATGTTAACGCATTTCGCTTAGTATGACCGGTTTCTGCAGTTGTCTCCCTTTTTTCTCATTTCTTTTTCTCATGTTTCCTCCTTTTTCTCATGTCTTTTTCTTCTTTTTCTCTCGTTTCCTTCTTTTTATCATGTTTTCTTTTTTCTCATAATTTTTTCTGAGGTTTTCTTTTTCTTCTTTTCACATGACTCCTTTTTATCTCATACGTTCTCTTCTCGTGTCTTCTTTTTCTCATGTTTTCTTCTTTATTTTCATGTTTTTTTTTCTTTTCTCGTGATTTTTTCTGATGGTTTCTTTTTCACTTTTACAGCTCCACTTTTTTTTATTTAATTATTGTTGCTGAAATAATCATTCATTGTATCTGTCTTTTTCTCTATTTTCTTTCTACTTTACCTTTTTTTCAGTTTGCCTCTTAATGTTATTCATTTTCTTTCTCTTCTCATTATTTTCATCTACTTTCTCGATTTTGATCTCATTCTCTAACAACCTCATTACTTCCCAAGTTTCTGATTCAGCTTACTTTCTTATCACTTCTTTTTTTTCATTTTCTTTCATTATTCTGTCTGTTACTTTCTCATTCTCTCTCTCTCAATCTCTCTCTCTCTCTCTCTCTCTGCATGGTTGTAATATTTCACTTTGCATAACCCTAGGGGCTTTTGGCGCTTATCAGATCGCACGCCAAGTGATAGTTTTTGTCAGTCGATCGCACGAAAAACTGTCCTCGTTTCTAATAGCAAAACTTCATATTCAGAAAACGCACTTGTTGCTGTTGATTTGACGTGTGTTACTCTTGTTTTTGTTTTTAACGCTGAAGTTTAAGCTTTTTTTTCCCCGGTGCGTGTTTAAATTAATGTTGTTTTCTATTTGTTAGTTCGGCTTCTTTGGGAACCTCGTTAGTTGCTAGTTCATTCGTGAAGTCAAACACAACGATACAGCTTTATTTTTTTCGTCCTCAACCTATTCTGTCGACAATTTAGAATTTCTATTTTGTCTCTCAATTCTTCTTCATTTTTCTCTGTGTTTCAGCTAGTCGTTATTTTCTCATGTCCTCTGCATCTTTTTATCATATCTTCTTTGTCTCATTTCTTCTTCTTCATCTTCTTTTTCGCAACTCTTTTTTCTCATATCTTCTATTTTTCAAATGTTTTCTTCTTTTCTCATGACTTCTTTTTTTCTTATGTCTTCTTTTTCTCATGTCTTTTTGTTTTCTCATGTCTTCTTTTTTCTGATATTTTCTTCTTTGCTCATGAATTCTTTTTCTCATGTCTTTTTCTTTTTTTCTCATATCTTCTTTTTTTCTGGTGTTTTCTTTTCTTCTTTTCTTAAGAGTTCTTATTTAATCTCGCTTTCTTCTTTTTTTACGAGTCTTTTTCGTTTTTTCCTCATGTCATCTTTTATCTGATATTTTCTTCTTTTCTCATGACTTCTTATCATGTCTTCTTTTTCTCAAGTTTTCTTTTTTCTCATGTCTTCTTTTTTGATGTTTTCTTCCTTTTTTTCATGACTTTTTCTTTTTCGCATGCTTTTTTCTTCTTTTTCTTACGTCTTCTTATTTTTCTCATGTTTTCTTTTTTCTAATGTTTTCTTTTTTTCTGATGTTTTCTTCCTTTTCGTTTCTCATGACTTCTTTTTTTCACATATCTTTTTCTTCTTTTCTCATGTCGTCTTTTTTCACATTTTCCTTTTCCTGATGTTTTCTTTTTCTTCTTTTCTCAAGACTTCTTTTTCTCATGTTTTTCTTCTTTTTCTCATTTTTTTTATCACATCTTTTTTTCTGATGTTTACTTCCTCTTCTTTTCTCGTGACTTCTTCTTCTTCTCATGTTTTCTTTATCTCATATCCTCTTTTTTCTGGCGTTTTCTTTCTCTTTTTTGCACGAGATCTTTTCTCTCGTCTCTTCTTTTTCTCGTGTTTTTTCTTTTTTTTTTTGATGTGTTCTTTTTTCTCATGTTTTCTTATGTTTTCTTTTCTTTTCACGTGTCGTCTTTTTTCAGATGGTTTCTTTTTCACCTTTACTTCTCCACTTGTTTCTTTATTTAATTCTTGTTGCTGAAATAATCATTCATTTCATCAGAGTCTAAATAACAATCGCAAAGTTTTACTACAGCAAATGGGTTTACTTGTTTTGCTTATCAATTCCCTTCCGTTGTAAACCATTTATACGATAGCTATTCGTCCTAAACTCCTAAAAGATACAATGATAAAATTCCTATCTATCATGACCTAGACATTACGTTTACTTGGATTAGCGCTAAAACTTGCATGGCTTCAAAGCGGGTTCCATGATTAATAACGAAATAGAGATATTCAAGTAGAAATATACATTTTCATTATTAAAATTTTCAATCCCTTGGCGGGTGGAAATTAATTTCAGTTAAAAAACAAAAACAGAGTTACTCAAAGGTGTTTACCCATTAAATATAACGCTACTGGTAATAAGAAATAATATCAAATTAAAAATTGTATTATATACGTCAAAATTAATTTACGTTTCTGTTGAGGAAATAATGTTAGAAGATATACACTACCGTCCATAATTATTAGGCCACCCAGTGTTTTAAACAATCATGTATTTCATACTATGTTTTAGTATTTATTGCCAAGTGAATAATTGTAAATGAAAACAGAATGGTTCTTTTGTTAATACTGCACAATAACATGTGCATCAAATGAATTTATAAATATTCAATAATTACCTATATTGCAGTTTTATCAATGAAAGAATGAAAAACTTTAGAGGGATTCGGACGAGTTCATCTTTAATTCTATGCCTTATAAGATTTTACAAAGTATTAATAACAAAAGAACAATTCTATTTTCATTTAGAATTATCCATTTAAAAATAGTATGCAATACATCATTTCTTTTACGGTAGTGTAGACTCTTCGAAAACCCCAACGAGAGATGTGCATTTTTATGTAGGGTCATTTATTATGTCTTAGCTGTAATGTAAGTGAGTTATACTGAAAGAAAAAAACTGGTTTGAACGCGGTTACCCTGATTACAAAGTGAATAGAGGTTTGATTTCTGTCGAGAGGATCACCCTTTATTAAGATTTTCGTCATCTAATCCGGTGAACATTAATTTCAATTTTATTAAAAAAGTATTGTCTACTTAAACACGTATACCCACTAAATATAACTTTTAGTGGTATTGAAAATAATGCCAAATTAAACATCCCATTAAATACTTATAAAGTATATTTAGGTAAAAATAGATCTAGATAGAGATGTAAATATATATATACAGTACTGTGCAAAAGTATTAGGATAAAAACTATTTTTTCTCTTATGAGGCATAGTGACAGAAAATGAACAATTGAATTAAAATAACTTTATTTGATTTCCTCAACAAATGCTTTAACAAGAAAAAAATGCTTGTTACAAAATAAATTTAATATTTAGTATAATAGCCTTTTGCTTTGATCATAGACTTCATTCTGTCAGGCATTGACATCACAAGCTTCTTCAATGTATCTAATGGTATTTCCTGCCAAGCATCTTGTATTTGTTCCCAAAGTGTGTCTTGCAAAGTAACATTAGATTTATCAATTATTTTTATTTAAAATATCTCATAGATATTCAGTAGAGTAGTTTCAAAATAACTTGCTTAATATCAAATAGGAAAAATTAAATATAAATTTTTTTTAACACATTTCTTTTACACATAGTTTTAAATAATCAATATTTATTAGCAATTTACTTGGCTTTTCACACTGTATTTGAATTTCAGTGAGGTTTTTAGGAGAATCAGCCTTGTTCTAATATTTTCGCACACTACCGGTAGTGTGCAAAAGTGTTAAGACAGGGGTGATTTTAAACTTTATTTTGATGTCTCATAAAAGATAAAATAGATCTTGTCCTAATAATTTTGCACGGTAATGTATATATTGTTGGTAAGTTTTATATAAAATGAATTGTTGGGCCTTTGACTATAAAATGTATTTTTATATTTCATTGAGTTTCTGCTTTTGTTTGGGATTTCACTATTTACCCATAGTTGGGACTCTAACAGGTGCTACCACCACAGCTCAGGTTTGACATTAATGTAAAAGTAATAATAAGGTGATTGCACACTCCTCAAAACCTACAGTCTCCTAATCAGAGGCCTTACTGCTGAATAGAGTTTATCGTCAAACCAAGGGTTAGGATGACAAGTCAAATTGTGAATATGTAGTATGCAGAATTTGACACCCAAGTTTCAACATTGCATCCTTAATCTCTGCAAGTTTGTGGGGAAAAATTAAAATGCAAAAAGGAGGATTTAAGAGGAGCTGAAAAGGTTCATGAAAAGTAATGTTTTATTTCCAAAAATTAGTAAGAAACATGTCATTTGAAGTATTGCCCATCGCTAGTCACTACTTTTTCCTATTTTTCTGGCAGCATTTGAATTCCACGTCAGAAAAACGACACGTCTTTTGAGACTAACCAAGAGTCGAGCCATTATTTTTGCATCTTCATAAGAATGAAAGTATTGGTCAGTCAGGCCATGTGCCATTAATTGAAACAAGAGATAATCAGACAGAGCAATGTCCGTGGAATACAGCCGGTGCGTCTTCTTTATTAAGCGTTTCCAAGTAGGTTTTCACCTGTTTTGCAACATGTCACCGGATCTATTCAATTTGTACAGCGAGACTATTCTGAGGACCCTAGAAGACTTGCCGGGATTCGTCATCGGAGGTCACAATTTAAACAACATAAGGTACGCAGATGATACAATGCTGATAGCAGACACCGAAAGGAAACTGCAAGACCTCCTACAGAAGGTAGCTGAAGAGAGGGATAAGAAAGGACTGCAAATAACCTGCAAGAAAACCGAATTCATTGTCATCAGCAAAAAAATGCAGCCCAAAATGCCAAATACAGGTCGGGGATAAAATCAAGCAGGTTCGAAAATTTAAATACCTGGGAAGTGTTTTAACAGAAAACGGAAAGTGTGACACAGAGATCCGAAGGCGACTTGGCATGGCGAAGGAAGCATGAGTTGAGTAAAGTATTAAGAAACAGGAAAATTTCGATAGAAACAAAGAAGAGAGTGCTGGATTGCTATGTGATTTTAGTTCTTCAATATGGCAGTAAATGCTGGACAATATCATCGAAGATGAAGGAAGAACTTGAAGCAACTGAAATGTGGTTCTACAGAAGGATGCTGCGAATATCATGGATCGAGCATGTGAGCAACAATGAGATTTTTGAAAGGATGGAAACGAAAATGAAATTAATACAGAACATCAGGAAGAGACACCTACATTTCCTGGGACATGCAATGAGAAAGGAGGGCTTGGAGAGCCTGATACTAACAGGCCAGATAGAGGGAAAAAGATACAGGGGAAAGCAGCGGGTAACATATTTGAGGGACCTGATCTGGTGGATGATGGAATGAGGGTTGCGTGGTGCAACAGGAGTAAGTGTGCTAAGTACCACCAGGGATAGGGAGATGTGGAAAGCCATGATTGCCTACGTCCTGAAAGGACAGGGTACATAGAAAAAGAATATATATGCTAAATGTTTATAAGAAATAATGATGTGTGTATAAAATGGGGGATTAATTCTATATTATAATCAATATATAAACTAATCTCTCATTCTGTGGCCACGCTAGTTTCTGTACATTTATATTCTAGATTTATGAACGTGAGCTAGTGGATGACAGAACGGGGTTGCATAGTGTAACAGGAGGAAAGCATGCTAAGAGCCACCAGATATAGGGAGACGTGGAAAGCCATGACTGCCTACGTCCTGAAAGGACAGGGCACATGGAAGAAGAATACTTAGCATTGTCATGTTGCAAAATAACTTTGTCGTATAGCGGCTGTTTTTTTTTCAATGCTCGGCTCAAACGCATCAATTGCAGTCGATAGTGATTTGTTGTGACGGTGTCGGTCGATTTGAGCAGCTCATAATAAACTACACGCAGCTGATCCCACGAAATGCAGAGCAGAAGCCTCGATCCATGGATATTCAGCTGTTGTTGATGCATGGCCAGACTTACCACATGATCTTCTATCCACTTTTCATCGCCAGTCACAATACGATGTAAAAAAAACCTTTCCTGCTATTGAAGCATCTGTTCACGCGTGACAAGATGCTGTAAAGCATCCCATGTCCTTTCTTTTGAATCAATTCTAACGTTTTCATACATTTTGAAACTGTTGTGTGATCAACTCCTAATGATTCTTACTGCGCCTGACATGAGTCTCCGGGAGTTTAAATGTAAGGTCAATAGACACCTCCTAACACACTAACTAGCACCCATTCTCTCAAACACTCTTCCCATCTACCCAACCCTCAGTCTCGGTATCCCTACCCGTCCATCACCCTCCTTCTGACATTTCTTATATCTAACCACTCTTTCTCACCACCTTCCCTTATATAACCCCCTGCGCAATGCTGCCTTGCTTGGGGTGAAATGATTAAAAACAATACAAACTTTGCTGAGTCACTGTTCATATAATGGCCATTTTTCCTCAGTGCTCAGTTCAAAGGCATCAGTCGTAATAAATAGCAATCTTCTGGGACGATTCTTTGTCAGTCTGAGCAGCTCATAATAAACTATACCTAGCTGATCTCTTTGCCGCTGATGTTGATGCATAACCAGGCTTGCCCCAGGATTCTTTGGGTTATCGTAGTATATCCAAATTTCATCGCCGGTCAAGATACGATGCAAAAACTTTTTTTCTCTTTAAAGCAGCTGTTCATACGTCACAAGACACCGTTATAAGGGTGTGGGCTTCAACTCGTACAGCATCCAATGTCCATACTTTTGAAGAATTACTAATGTTATTTAACGTTTCGAAACTGTTTTACGATCTAATAATTCTGCAAGTTTGGCTTTCGTCTGAAATGAGTTTTTATGAAGTAATGCCCCCAGTTCTTCATCTGCAAACTTTTTCGGTGCCCCAGAGCGTTCTTTATCTTCAGCATCAAAATAATTACTTTTGAAGTGTCTAAACCAATTTCTGCATGTTGTTTCAGACAGAGCATAAGTAAGTCTCAGCATGAATTCTGTGCCCTTCACTTGCAAATTTCTTTTGAATAAATTAGTGCAGTAAAATACTCCACAAATACTTTCTTTGGCACGAAATTCGACGCTTTGAAAAGAAAGTTGTTTACACTTTTGCGAAATGACATACACTAAATATCAAGTTTATCTATAGTACTTCCTTATAGATGCATTACCTTCTGAAACAACACTGGCATCTGTTAGAAAACAGCAAGACCTTATAATATAGAGAGATGAATAAATGTATCGATAAAGCGAGATCTATGTAGATATATAAAAAGAGAGATCTATATAGATATATAAATAGAGAGATCTATATAGAGATCGATATAGATATATTTAATTCATTTGTTTGAAAATTATTTTTAATCGATACTCTTTCAAATAAACAAATTAAATATGTCGGCTGTTAAAAACATTTCGTTAATTTTCGGAACTTTCCGTAATAGAGATATATGTAGAGTGAGTGATAGAGATAGATCTATGAAGAGACAGAGACAGATCGATATCAAGAAAGAGATCAGTATATAGATAGACAGAAATAGAGATAGAATCATATACTTTATCAAAACGAGAAACGTGAGAGTTTTTCATGCTTTCCCGTGTATTTGTGTAGAATGAATACGTCTGTTATCTAAATGAGCTCAAAAAATTAATTTTACACTAACCAACCCTCGCACATACACGTACCCACACATAAAGCGCAAACGTGTATGCATACAATGACAAACTTTTTAACATTTTACAGTGCCTTGTCTGGGCGCTATTTCATTGTTTTTAGCATGCATTTAGACTTGTATATGGTTGTTGTTCGCAGACAATCTGAAAAGAGCAGACATTTGTGTTGATCGTTTGTAGTAAATAAAACAATGAAAAAAAAAATGAGAGGGCAAAAGCTGCTCTGAAAATTGACAAGCAACGATGTTTGTATTGAATGATCTCCAGTCGGAAGAGAGGCAGAACAGACTACAGCACACCAGAAAATATCACCCCGCAAATGGCTTTGAAACACTTAGTCTGGCCAAGCAAAAAAAAAATCTCTTGGAAAGAAGTTTTGGTTGTTTGCATTCGTAAAATATTTTTTGATCTTTTCGCCGCAAAAAGAAACATATTCAAAGATTTTCTTTCATGCTGTCATTCTCCCGAAAAAAAAAAGAAAAAAAAAGAAAGAGGTATAAATACAAAACAATTCCCCATCAAAATAGAAAAAAATAACACTGAGAAGAGAGTTGATAGAATGCGAAGTAGAAAACAGAAGCGTTGGTCTGTGGCGTTGATGGAACGGACGTGTTTCTTTCATGTCTTTATTGAGCTACATGTGTAGAAACAGCACGTTTGTAGAGAATAGTGTCGATATGTCAGTGCTTCGATACGAACATTCTTATTCACAATTTTTTAATGTTTTGCACTCAGTTGTCACTTTAATATGTTTATGTAAAGTCTTTTACATTCTTGTGTGTGTTTGTGCACCCATGTGTATCCGTCCGTTTTTGAACGAATCTACGGGCATTTGAGAAATACTAGACATGAGAATGGTGCATTTTTAAGGTTTCTTTAGGGCCGGATTTCCGGTATCGATTTGTATCAATGAAACGTACTCCTTTATCGACAACGAGAAATATTTATACGCTTTTTCATTCATAGACTAAAGGATTTCACCAAAGTGTGATGATAGTTATTTGATATATTTTGGGAAGTGTGTCGTGTCGAGAATATTTTTAAATGCGTTTTTAGAATATTTATATATACTTGTATATAGGATCAAACTTTCATGATATATATCTATAAATATATTTAAATAAATGAATAAATGGGATTACATGCAAATGTAACTGCAGGTTTATGATTGATCATACACATGAGTAATCATAAACCTATACTTACGTTTACTTAGAAACATGTTTGCAAACAGAATGTTTGCCTTCAAAAAATATTAGATGGGTGAAAGGTTTGATGAGTAATAATTGTCACTTAAAAATTGATCGCCTCATTGATTTCATACGCGAGACAGAGCGTAATAATAATGTTTCTCAAAGCCTAATAAATATTTGTAATATATTCGCAGTCAAGTCAGTAAAGAAAATGTAATATCAACAAATACAAGTTCAGATTACGAAAAAAAAATAACATGATGATTTTTTTTTAGAAAGGAAAACATCAAGTTATTTATCTTATTGCTGAGTGGGATGAATGTGAAAGATGAAACAAACCAGGACTGAAACATATCTGCATTCCAACAAAGCGTTTGAGAATATGTAAAAAAATATCTCAACTATTAAACACCTCATAAAGTAGCTCAAGTGGAATGACTACGTCGAATCCATTGCTAAATCCGCAGCTATGAAAGTCGGCTCTCTGTGCAGGGCCCGGAAATTCTTTCCGCCTGAATCTATCCTGCAATTATATAAATCCACCATCCGCTCGTGTATTGAGTACTGCTGCCACATCTGGTCGGGTGCTCCTTCTATTCTCCACGGGGTTCTTGACAAAATACAGCGAAGAATCTGTAATGTGATTGATACCGACTTGGCTGACCGCCTGCAGTATCTCTCTCACCGGCGTGACGTGGCATCCCTGTGCCTCTTCTATAAACAGTTTCATGGCTTCTGCTCTGACGATCTTAAATCACTGGTGCCCCCTAGATGTGAATTTGCACGAGATACTGGATTGGCAACTAGGTCCCACCCTTTTACCGTGAAACCGATGAAATGTAACCGCAATTTCTACTCCAACGGCTTCTTTCCTAGCACTTCCCGCCTGTGGAATTCCCTACCGCATGCTTGCTTCCCCGACGGCTACAACCTCCAGGAGTTTAAATGTAAGGTCAATAGACACCTCCTAACATACTAACTCACTCCCACTCTCTCCAACTCTCTCCCTATGTACATCCTAAGTCGTCTATCACCCTCCTTTTGACATTTCCTATATCCAATCCCTCTATGTAACCCCCTACGCTATAGTGGCAGTGGAATGCCTTGCTTGGGGTGACACGATTAAAAAAAAAAAGAAAAAAAAGAAAAAAATTCGTTGGAATATCTTTTTCTCTATTCTCCATTTTTCAGTCATTTTCTGATATCCGATGTGTTCAAATATCAAAAAGATTATGTTAGCTTTTGAATGTAGATCAAATAACAGTTCTCTCTGATTTAATTATTATTACTAATTGTTCCGTGCCAAATACAGCGATTTTTCGTAAACATCTTTTGAATTCATGAAAAAGAAGAGTAATGACTCTTGAAATTCTTATCACTAATGATGTGCGCTAAAAAGTCTGCCTACTTCCACCGAACGCCCATAGCCCAGGGGTAGAGTCGCCGACTGACGCCATTTCGGTCGGGTTTCAATCCTGGGTAAAAAAGCAATCGGAGTCTAACCGTACTGATGAACTGTGATACGGCGAAACAGATCTGTCTGCGGATGACAATGTATATATATATATATATATATATATATATATATATATAGTGATAATAATATATATATATATATATATATATATATAGTGATAAGAATTAAAATAAATACAAAAGTATCTCGTTTTAAAAATGGGGGAAATTAAGGCGCTGCCGACATTTCGTCAGAAAATTAATTGTCGGCAGTATAAAATAAAGAAGTTGATAGGAAAATTATTATCAACGACCGATGATAAAAAATATAAAACTTTATAAGTACTAAATATTATCTACGTTAAGCAATAATCTTTCCGATTAAGGCCAACCTGCATTTCATTTCTCTTTGTCTGCACAGGGCAGGACGTTGCATATTAATAATAATAAACTCCAAGGTTTTTTGCTTTTTTTTATATCGAAATAAAAACGAGATTCTTTTGTTTTTATTTTCATAATAAAGGGAAATATGATCCTTATACTTAAATCAATTTTGTTTTGGTGTGGCAGTAGAAAGAAATCTGTTTGTATATATATATATATATATAGTATTCTTGGTAGTAGGTAAGGTTAATTCCACGAGGGGTCGTAAACCGATGAGAACACAATGTTAGAATTTAACAGAGTAATATAATGAAAATAAATTGGACGCCTTTATAAACACATTGGTAATCGCTTTTTACGCAGAAATTTTATATATCCGCTCCTCAGACCAAACTTTTTCACAAAAAATTAATAGGTTGGATTTATCCAGATTAAAGGAATCGTTGGGGAACAGAGGAAGAATATATATATATATATTAGGAACTTGAGTAAGTTCTCGCTGGTTTTTCATGAGAAGTAATATTGTTCTTCGCTAGCTACTACATTTTTCCACTTTCTGGCAGCATCGATATCAGAAAAACAAAACGTCTTTTAAAAATAGCAACGATTCAAGCTGTTTTTGGAATCTTAAAAAAAATTGAAAATGTTACTTAGCCAGGCCATGTGCTATCGATCGGAGCAAATGATAATCGGACAGAGTAATGTCTAGTAAAAACTGAGGATGAGGTAGAATTTTCCATTTAAGCGTAACCAAGTAGGCTTTTAACCGTTTTGCAACATGTTGTCTCGCGTTGTCATATTGCAAATTCATTTTGTCGTGTCGTTTTTTTCTTCTTCAATGCTCGGCTCAAAAGCATAAATTGTAGCCGTCAGCGATCATCCGTGATGGTTTCGGTCGGTTTTAGCAGCTCATAATAAACTCCACCCTGCTATATTCAGCACCTCATCAGGCGTTATCTGATATCACCTGATGAGGTGTTGAACATAACTCTCAAACACAACAGCTATTGTGTAGCAAAATGTGTTTTTATTATTAAAAACTATATAACTACAAATATTGCGTTACTACGCATCGAGCACTGTTAAAAAGTAAATGCTACGAACTGTGGAACGTCATTCCATTAGTTCTTACTTCTATTAAGGTATATATAAATAAACTAGCAGTATAGCCCAGCGTTGCTCGGGTGTAATGAAAGCTTTAAAACTAATCCATGGTTCTGGATCTCAGACTCTTTGGACGTTGGCATGAAAGACTAAAAAGCAATAGTTGTTTCCAGTTAAAGCGAAACCGTAGACTAAAAGAAAAATGAATGGATGTAAGTCAAATTTTGATTTCCTGGTATCGATATAAAATTTTCTGCACTATTGGGAGAACTGCAACTTTGAAACTTCTGAATATCGTTTCTTATGCCTTTGTCTATGAGTGTATCAAATTTGATTAAAATCGGACCACTCCTTCTATAACCCATTTTTCGATTATCGATATTTATCGGGGGTACCTCGACACAAAACCTAGCTATAAACACTCTCAGACGCTTATAGTACAAGTGTGTCAATTTTCAAGAAAATTGGTTCAGCCGTTTCGGAGTCTATAGATAACGGACACACACACACACACACACACACACACACACAGACAAAATTCCATTTATAAATAAGTTTAGTTAAATGTGTATAGGTTTGTATAGGGAGGGATAAGAGAAGTCAAAAAAGAGATGTACATTTCTTTTTAATTTCACTCTTATTAGATCGACATATGAACATGCGACTTTCAAACACTTAAATGTCATTTACACACATGCGTTTTTGTAAAAATAAGTGAATTTCCATACAGAAATTTCCATATCTGACTATACGAAATATGTTGGAAAAGTTTTCAATTATTTCTTCTTCTTCTTCTATGTGCCCTGTCCCTTCAGAACGTATGGGATCATAGCTTTCCACGTTTCCCTGTCCCTGGTGGCGCTGAGCACGCTTTCTCCTATTACACCATGCAATCCTCGTTCCGTCACCCACCTCATTAGATCCTTCAAATATGTTATCCGTTGCTTTCCCATGTCTCTCTTTCCCTCACTCTGGCATGTTAGTATCAGATTCTCCAAGACCTCCTTCCTCATTTCGTATCCCAGTAACTTTCGCTGTCTCTTCCTGATGCTCAATATTAATTTCCTTTTTGTGTCCATCATTTCCAATACCTCACCATTGCTCACAAGCTCGATCCATTAGATTCGCGGCATCCTTCTGTAGAACCACATTTTAGTTGCTTCAAGTTTTTCCTTCATCTTCGATGATATTGTCCAGCATTCACTGCCATATTGAAGAACGGACAGCACGTAGTAATCCAGTACTCTCTTCCTTGTTTCTAGCGATATTGTCCTGTTTCTTAATACCTTACTTATCTTCTGAAATACTTCCTTCGCCATGCCAATTCGCCTTTGGATCTCTGTGTCGCACTTCCCGTTTTCTGTTAAAACGTTTCCCAGGTATTTAAATTTTTGTACCTGCTTGATTCTGGTATCCTCGACCTGTATTTGGCATATTGGGCTGCCCTTTTTACTGATAATCATGCATTCGATTTTCGTGCAGTTTATTTCTAGTCCTTTCTTGTTACTTTCTTCACCTAGCTTTTGTAGGATGTATTGTAGTTTCCTTTCTATATACCATTATTATTTCACCTTCTTATTAATATATACTGGTTACATTCACTGGGTCCCATACTATTGACGGATGTGCATTGTGGTGCAGTGGATATCGTCTCGGAAAGAGAAATCGGTGAGCCGAGTTCGAAATCCAGTTGAATACCCTGCATTCACTTAAAAGCACTGGTACCCTTGGGAAAGGTATTAATCCGTCTATTCCTTCTAGTTATGGGTTAAATAACAGGACAGATTGGGTTCTATAGCCTTGGTCGGCAACCAATCTACCGCAGAAAGCAATGGCAACCTACTGCGGGATAATCTTCTGCCCAGTCAGTCATGTCTCTTTCGAGACATGCTCGCCCAAGCGTGTATCACGTATGGCACTTAACTGACTGGAGTTGATTACCCATCAGAAAATCAATTATGTTTGATATTAGGCTTTAATTCATTAGAAATAATACAACGTTTAACTACCTAAGGGATCTTCTTCTGGAAGAGGAGCCTCTATTCAAAGAACGACCTATGGATGATGATTATTTTTTGAACAATGCAGTAAAGTAAAAGTATTATTTACGGATTTTATTTCATCAAGATTTTTTAATATAAATATTCAACATTGACCTTTCTGATGAGTTCTATATAGAATTTATATCTGTTTACTTATATGTTTTCTAGAATGTGGTGTTTAATGATTGGAACTGATGCATTTCTATATGTTTTTTAGAATGTGGTATTTAATGATTGGAACTGATGCATTTCTATATGTTTTCTAGAATGTGGTATTTAATGATTGGAACTGATGCATTTCTATATGTTTTCTAGAATGTGGTATTTAATGATTGGAACTGATACATTTCTATATGTTTTCTAGAATGTGGTATTTAATAATTGGAACTGATGCATTTCTATATGTTTTCTAGAAGGTGGTATTTAATGATTGGAACTGATGCATTTCTATATGTTTTCTAGAATGTGGTATTTAATGATTGGAACTGATGCATTTCTGAAGAAGTGTTTTAATCGTAAGCAAAGATAAGAACCTCGATTTATTGTTTTCCAGCCGACGTTATTTACAAGATTAGCGCGTTATAATCTTTCAATGAAGGCTTATTTACTTTGATTATGTGTTGTTATATGGTGAGCGCCATAAATTTCTTTGTAGATAATAATATCTACAAAGTGTAGATTGATTTCTTAGTTGAAAAGCAGTGAAATAAGTTTTCATGTTAGAAGAAATTATTAAAAGATGTTTAAAATGAATTTTACACACATACATGAGTCTGTAGTTTTTCATTGATCAATATCTGATGTATATATACGAGTACTGAAACGTATATCTACCCAAATATATGTGCTTGTGTATGTTTGAGCATAATCGTGTCCTTATTGAAGGCTGATCAGATTTCCCGTATTTCTATCTACTTGCAAACTTTGTTGACTTGGCGTCGTTCCCTTGTCTGATTAACCTTACCTATCTATATAAAACAATCACGTCATGGGGCCAACAAGAAACCAAATGTCAATAGAAAATGTTCTCAGACAGAGATGGCCGTTGGTCAAATGTACCAGGATATGCCTTCTCGTTAGTTTTTCATCACAATGAAATGTCTGGCGCCAAATTCGATTCTCGACTTATTTTTCAAACTTTATGTTGAAAACAAAATTTTCGCCCGCCAATATATTAGATGTGTGAAAAGTTTGATGAGTAATAATTGCCATTTAAAAATCGATCAAATTATTGATTCCATACGTGTCGTAGGATGTAGACAGAATATTTCTCTAAGCACAATAAATATTTGTAACATATTCAGAGTCAAACCAGCAAAGAAAAATGTAATATTAACAAATACTAGATTTTGAAAACATAACACGATGAAGATGTTTAGGAAGGATAACATTGTTTTGTGTTTTATTGCTGAGATTAATGTTTAGATAAAAAAAAAACATGAGAAATGAAACAAAAAAGTCAGAAAAATATTTGCATCACAAAAATTCGTCTGAAAGAACGTAAAAATGTTTCCCTGTTAAACAACTCATGAATTAGATAATTCTTTAGAATATTTTTTCTCTTTATTTTTCATTTTTGTGTCCTCACCTGATATCTGATGAGGTCAAACATCAATAGGTCGATCTAAGCTTTTGAATGTAGATGAACTAACAATTCTTCCTCTTATTTCAAATAAAATATCATCATCTACTTACTTTTTCAGTCTCTCCTGTGACAGAAGATAAGAAAAATACTCATGAGGCAAATAATGGTCTGTCGACTGCTTGCCAGGCTACATCCGGGCTTCGTTTGTCAACATATGCTCGTATCGTTTAATGAAATGATAGTCTTTGTGACAGGCTTTCCGTTCGGCTGAGAGAAGAACATGTAGATCAGTTGTACATTCTTTCAAGTATGAAAGGAATATTTTCTTTAATGTGCTTTCTGACGATGTGTAAAAACACATTAATTTATTATTCTATTATTCTATTATTAATTTATTATTCTAGTCATTAAATTTACTACTTCGTAAAATTCGACACTTTGATTGCAGAATTTATGGTTCTAACATGTGCCTGTTTTTAATATAGTTTTAAGTTAAAAGACATCATATGTACTGTAAACACTGAATTAAAATTTAAATGAACGACCTTATTGAAATTCTGAGTGTAGAACTGTTTATATAACAAAATCTTACGTTTCTCCAGTTTTCTTATGTAAGTATCAGTTGCAAGACAAACTTCAAGACAGGAAAATTGTCGATTAAATTCGGAATTAGAAGCAAGTAGTTTCTTATAAGAAACATGAACTCTATCAATAATGTTAAAATATTTTAACTGCTTTAGAACATTCCTTGGAAATTAAACTGGAAGAATTTGAAGATTTCTTTTATGATTTTATGATAACAGAAAGTGAAGATTATTGGTTCATTTCTATAGCAAGGTTTCTCCAGAAAATACTTTTAAATTCATGCAAACATGGAGAGTAATGACTTGAAATTCTCATCATGATGAAGATATTCTTTTAGATATTTACTAACTTTTGCTCATTCTAACAAAGCCACAATAGTGACACAAGAAATATGAATTGAGCTCATCACACTAGCGAATTGTTACCTTTTTATGTCTTTTTTACGGCCCTCTACGTTCCTCGTTGATGTTTTCGTAATGTGTAAACACAGCATTTAATTAGTCAGATCGCACTGTGGAAATATAAAGAGGTTAGACGCACCTCTTTCAAATCGAGAACTTCTGAATATAGGTATTAAAAAAAAAGAAAACACTTTCATAATAAACCAAATCACTCACTAAATAAAATTGATATTAGGAATTATGAAATTGTGACAATGTTGAGTTGTGCATATAATAACAACGAAACAACAGAAATATAAATATAATAAAATGTATTACAGAAGAAAGGTATTTATAAAGTTGGTTAGTATAATACAGGAAAACAAGGTATTAATGTGTACGTGGTAGCGTGCAATGTTCACTTCCGGTTGTAAACCGGAAATACACAACTGACTCGTAATCTGTGCTCTGTACCGATCTGAAAGTCGACTCTAGTCCTTCCGGCACTACCAACATATATAGTGACTGGAACAGTTCATTACTGTTGAAAAGGTGGAGTGCGCCCTAACAGACAACCACAAAATAAATGCAAGTATATCTGAATTGAAGTCATTTTTTAAATAATTATAGATATGATAAATTGATTACATTTATTGTTTTCTTTTTGTATATAAACAGTCACGCCTTCCTCAAGTATACGCCGTAACCTTATATCATCAGAAAGGATGCAAATTGCAATAAATTATACCAATTGAGAACCACAGAAACCCTTGAACAAAGCAAAACTTTTAGAATTCTTTAAGAATATTGGATTGGAGAAATATATGGAGCTGTTGAAAATCTTGTAATATAAAACTTCAAGATTTTAAAGTTCGATGGAATCGTTGTGTAAAAAACTAAAACTTTGTCAATCAAAAGTTATCAAATAGTATTGTTCACTTCTTTTTTTTTTTAATCATTTCACCCCGAGCAAAGCAGAAACGCCACTGATGTGCAGGGGGCTACATAAATGTAGAAAGATTAATTAGAAAAGAGTGAGGAGTACAAGCTAGTTAGAAAGGAACAATAGAAAACTGAGAAAGCAGGTGCAATGACAGATACATGGGCGGAGACAACGTGAAGATTATACAGGGGAGGGGAGAGAGCTAGAGTCCAGTGGTTAGTAGGTGAGTATTAACTTTGCTTTTAAATTTCTGGAGGTCGTAGCCGTCAGGAAAGCAAGAATACGGGAGTGAGTTCCACAGGCGGGAAGTGCGAGAGAGGAAGCTGCAGGAGTAGAATTGTCGTCTGCGTTTGGCTAACCTGACTGTGAATGGGTGGGACCCAGTTGCCAGTCTGGTTGCACGGGTAAACACCTGTTGAGGAGGCATCAGTGACTTAAGCTCATCCGAGCAGAAGCCATGAAAGTATTTATAGAACAGACAAAGGGAGGCCACATTTCGACGATGGGAAAGTGGCTGCAGACGAGTCGCCAGATCAGTACCTATCACATTACAGACTCTCCTTTGGAGCTTGTCAAGAACACTGAGGAGAACGGCAGGGAAAAAAAAATTCTGTATTGATTATTGGGATTTAAACTTCAGTTATTGTTCTAGTTAGACATTAAGCAGTAGAAACTACACATCAAGTGTTCATTTAAATATATTCCTTTCACACAGATAACACCGGTTCTATAATTTTCATGTTAGTAGTTTTCATTATCACATATTTAACTTCCTTCTCTCACTGGTAACAACGTAGCAGCATTTAAATCAACAAGAGAAATAACAGCATCAAAGACATCGGACAATTTTACGATTCTTAATTATTATCATTGTTATTGCTGTCAACATGTGTCATTTTAATTTTTATCATTTAATTAATATGAGATTTAATATGAAATTATTTGTTTAAACATTATTCTTGAGTGATACTCGTATTTAAGATATTCTGTTTATAATCAAACAGTATTAAATATTTATTTCTACTAGACTGAATATTTAAGATAAATTTTTGTTACGAAAATATGTGTCATTCGGCAGGATTTGAATCTGCGACTTCTATCCACATAGAAGAAGCCACTAATTGATCTGGCTCGTCTCAGACCTCTCGACGACGAATGACCAACAGTCTAAACGAAGTCAAATCAACCCTATATAACACAATTTTTGATTCATCGTAGTAACCATTTCTGCTCTGAAATGTTTGGTAATGTCAATAAATGTTAACATGTTACGGAAATTAACGATGATTGACGAAAGTGGTTATAAACAACCGACAATTTAAAATTATTTGTTTGAACACACTTTTGGAAATTAATTTGAGACAACTGCTTTAGTTTCCATTTTTTTATTATACGGCAGTTTTATATCCACTGGAGTGCAAGGTGTAATCTATTTATATTTTTCTCTCAAATTAGGTCATTTGCAGTGGTGTGTAGTAAAATGAATTCATTTTCGAAGTGCATAATGAAATTTGTTTGTCCTTGAAAAATATTGCGTCATCTATGATTGCATCAAATTTTTATCACACTCAGTCATTATTGTCACGACTGCCGATTGGTTGTACTACAGCCATTATCTGCGATGGATGTTACCCCAAAGAAACGTACGAAAATTGTAAAGCTGCACGAACACACTGGCAAGCCTTATAAATATATCGTGGATATTGTTGATGCCAGCCTTTCAACTGCCAGTCGTGTCATCGAATTGAAGAAATGAACTGCATCTATCAGTCCAAAAACATAAAGGAAATGCAGTGAAAAGAGAAAAAACAACGCCAAGAGACGACGTATACGTGATCAGGAAAAGCGTGAAAGATTGTAGGAAGACATTATTCGTTTCGTTTCAATAGATTTGCACAAGGGTGTATAATAGATTTGCACAAGGGTGTATAATAGATTTGCACAAGGGTGTATAATAGATTTGCACAAGGGTGTATAATAGATTTGCACAAGGGTGTATAATAGATTTGCACAAGGGTGTATAATAGATTTGCACAAGGGTGTATAATAGATTTGCACAAGGGTGGATATAATAAAAAAAGGTTACGCTCCAAAAAATCATCAGCATTCGTCACTGGGGGCTTAAAATCTTTATCTTTTTGCTCCAGCCATTGTTTCTAGAAATTTTCTCATCTTTGTTGTTGTCTTCTTTTTCTTGACTTCATAATCTCTCTCTCTCTCTCTCTCTCTCTCTCTCTCTCTCTCTCTCTCTTTTTCAGACCCCATCTTGTTTATTTCCTTCCTATTTTTCTCTGATTCAGTTCTCTTCCTAAAACAATTGGGTTCTTCCTCGTCAAACAACAAAAATAAAGAGACTGCACAGCAGTTAGTTATGATCTTTTCTTGTTTACCTTTCCACTTTTCGAATACAAATTCTTTTTATTTTTAAAATAATGATATTTACCATTTTTCCAAAAGAGGAGACATGTCATGCGCACCTCGTAAACGCACTGTAGGATTCTTCACTTGATAAACCAACATTTTTCATGTGTGTTAGTGTTGTGGCGCTCTCCACTTTTCCACGGAAATGGACTCTTCGAATCACTGTATAAAATAGTAGTGATTATACCTCGAGGAAGGAAGTCGAATGAGCGAGTTAGTCGGGTATTTCCGGTATTGCACCGGAAGTGTTCTACTAGTCAATCTATCATGTCTCTACGACGATACTGTATTCTGCTAATCCGCATCTCTTGTAAATATTTTTCTTTCCTGTCAATATACCTACTTTTATACTATTACGTTGTTTTGTATTATTTCACATAATTCTGTTCCCCGACGTAACAATAAGAGTCGAGGAAAAAATAAAGTTAAGTAACATGGGAATGGAGAATCGGGTTCTTTGGATAGCGTTGACTCAACTGCATGTATTTCGGCACTGATGTAACAGGGATGCAACTGGGAATGAACAGTAGATTATATCCGATTACATTTTAGCTTAAGTTTAATTAATTCCCACCTCCTGTAAATACTACTCTTTCCTGTCAATACACCTACTTTTATACTATTACGTTGTTTTGTATTATTTCACATAATTCTGTTCACCGACGTAACCGTAACAGTTAGTATATATAGTGCTGAATTGTGACAATGTTTAATACCAAGGTTGTTGGTTTTCAAGTTGTTTTACTGATAAAATGTATTTTGGCAAGCAGGTTTTCTTTATCGTAAAGTGCTCGATATCTGGGTGAAGATAGAGCGTTGATAAGTAAAAAGAGTTTGACACTTTAACTGTGCAGGTTCATGCAGACTTCGAAGTTTCGTGAAGACCCCGTTATGATGTTCTCACATAAACCAGCCTTAAAGAGTGAGAACATCATAAAGTGGTCCTTACGAAACATCGAAGTCAGCATAGACCTGCTCAGTTAAAGAGATAAACTTTTTGTGCTTTATATATATATATATATATATATATATATATATATATATATATAGTGTATAGAGGAAGCAGCTAATTTTCTAAACATATACTGTTAAATATAAGAGACAATGAGTTTTTTTTATGTTTAATTAGGAGCCGTTCTAAACATCGTATTTTGGCTTTAATTTCAGGTGTAAATTAAGACAAAAGTTGTCCAACATTTGGGTAATTTTTTATTAAGTTGGTTCAATACACACACACACACACACACACACACACACACACATATATATATATATATATATATATATATATATATATTGTAAAGATAGATGCTTAGTGGTAAATCTTTTTTTATCAGTAGTTTACTGGTAAAAATAAATTTTATGCAAGCAGGTTCGATATCACGATAGAACGTTAATAATATTAGTGTGGATAAATTTGTCTGTGAAGCTGAGCAGTATTATTTCAGTCGTGTCGATTTCGGAGTTTCGTGATAGCATTGTTGTGGTGTCTTCACTCTTCAGGGCTTTTATCTCTGCTGTTCAAAACTCTGAAGAGTGAAGACACCACAATAATGCCTTTACGAAACTTCGATGTCGGCATGATTGAAATAACACTATTCAACTGAGTGACACGCCTCTTCACATATTATATATATATATATATATATATATATATATATATATATAGATATATATTAGTCTTCAGTAATGAACTGAGTTTTCCCGGTGGCTGTTTCTGTATACATTGCATATATATAACACGCTAAACTCATTCCATATGCCGATAGCTAAGAGTAGGCACTCTGAACCAAATCGGTGAAGTTATTGATACCAGCTGGAACCAAGTGGATGTCTAGCCACATTGATGAGCTGTAATACAGCACAACAGGCTTGTATGTCGATGACTAATTAATATATATATATATATATATATATATATATATATATATATATATATATATAATATCTGTTAATTGGAACTAAAGAAACAGGTTTTATAATCATAATAATAGCGATTCTCCATATTAAATAAATGTAATTTATATTTATATATGTTTTTGTGTGTGCATATGCAAATATGTCTGTGCAGACATATACTGATAAGAAGATATGTATCTGCATACAGATATCTATGTGTATAATTAATATATTATTATAAAAAATGTATATGACGTTTATTCACACACTCGCGACTAATTTATATACACACACACACACACACACACACACACATATATATATATATATATATATATATATATATATATATATATGCAATTAGCTGTGCATACGAGACTTGATGTGCCCTGTGCTGCAGGGAATATCAGTTCGGAACGACAAATCGGGAAGCCGTTTTCGAATTCTAGTTGAATTCCACGCTTCACTTACGCACAAATACCCTTGGGAAAGGTATTAATTCCCTCTAGTTATGGGTTAAATAATAGAATAGATTGGGTTCTATAGCTTTGGCTGGCAACCCTTATACCGCACAAGTAATGATAATCTACTTTGGTATGATCTTCTGCCTAGTCAGTCATGTCTTTTTCGAGATATGATCGTCCAAAACATGAATCACCTATGGCACATAACTGACTAATACGAAATTTAAAATTTTCCTCCTTAATTTTAAAAGGTTGTGCACATTCAGAAGTTGTTAATAAATTGAAAAAATAGGACTAGTTTAGTTAGAAAGGCATGAAACCGGTTATAAACTAACATAGGGACTTACCAAAGTGTTACCAAGAAGAGATACGACGTTGGAAGAATAATCTTGAAAAATAAGATTTTACACATAAATCTGTAACATATGAAAATGTCCTGCAGTTCTAAATCGAATCCCCTGTGAATATTAAATTTATACCTTTGTTTTCTGGTTGAGTCGTTTGAAATCGTGGGATTCAGGTAAAATGGCAGCAGTTTTTGTTTTTAAGGATATGTTCGAAAATTTTTTTATGGTGTTATGTTTGGAATGTCACGACATCTCAACTGTATGGGAAATGACGAGACACTTTTCATCTCTTTTTATGCAACACAAAACATGTAAGAATGAGTAACAGGAAACTATTCTGTCAGAACTCAGAGAAGTCATTAGTTCATTCCTTTCCTTAGAAAATTCATGCAAAGTGAATACAACATCGTTTAGAATTCAATATTGATTCACCGATTTCGCCACCCTCGCAAAACCAAGAAAATGATTCTAAATCAGAGAATCCTGACCGACATTCGAATATCTAGCTGATGATGATAATGATGATAATATATCTAGCTGATGATGATAATGATGATAATATATCTAGCTGATGATTGATAATGATGATAATATATCTAGCTGATGATTATAATGATGAATAATATATATGATGATAATATATCAATATCTATGATGATTATAATGATGATAATATATCTAGCTGATGATGATAATGATGATAATATATCTAGCTGATGATGATAATGATGATAATATATCTAGCTGATGATTATAATGATGATAATATATCTAGCTGATGATGATAATGATGATAATATATCTAGCTGATGATTATAATGATGATAATATATCTAGCTGATGATGATAATGATGATAATATATCTAGCTGATGATGATAATGATGATAATATATCTAGCTGATGATTATAATGATGATAATATATCTAGCTGATGATGATAATGATGATAATATATCTAGCTGATGATTATAATGATGATAATATATTTAGCTGATGATGATAATGATGATAATATATCTAGCTGATGATGATAAAGCTAGCAGAAACAAATTTGACATTGTTTCGCATTTTCACATTTTGCGAGCTTTTTTACTGTTATTACGTTTTAAGATTAAGGATGCAGATCAGAGGAAAATCGTGAATTGCACAAGAGTATCAATAAGTAAATAGCTTTTAATAGCAGAAATAGCTTATAAAACGGCGTGGAGTATATCGATGAAGATGAATCAAATATTATCTTCATTGAATCTGGGGATGAAAATAGTAAAATTATTTCCCCAATAGCAAAATGAACTGACATTTTCTGATTTCTGGCCAAATAAATGGCAGACAAACTGAAATGGTGAGATTAGCATTGGAGAGAGCAAATAAATAATCCCAAATCAAACATAAAAGCGAAATGCATTTAGTTCTGAAGATTATACAGAGGGATACACACGCATTGCATTATCATGACAAGGAGAATGTCATTAATATAAACTTATTTATAAATGGAACTTTGTCTCTGTGTGTGTATGTGTGCGTGTCTCTGTATGTGTGTGTCCGTTACCTATAGACTCCGAAACGGCTGAACCAATTTTCTTGAAAATTTACACAGTTGTACTATAAGCGTCTGCGAGTGTTCTTAGCTAGGTTTTGTGTGTCGAGATACCCCCGATAAATATCGAAAATCGATAATCGAAAAAGTCGGGTTATAGAAGGAGTGGTCCAATTTTAATCAAATTTGATATACTTATAGACAAAGACATAAGAAACAATATTCAGAAGTTTCAAGTTTGCAGTTCTTACAATAGTGAAGAAAATTGATAATATATAAAGGCAAAATCAAAATCATTTTTTCAGCCCTTTTATTTTAGTTTTTGCTTCGGGTTTGGCTCTAAGTAGGTATAATTGTTGTTCTTAGTCTCAGCCATGATACCATTTAATCAGAGGACTTATTTAGCCTTCAAAATTCAGTTTACGACGAAAAAAACTTATTTGATATTGATACCAGAAAATGAAAATCCATTCATTTTTCTTTCAGTCTACAGTTTTCGCTTTAACTTTTCAGGCTACAGTCTCGCTTTAACTATAGCTTTTTAATCTTTCTTGCTACCATCCAAAGAGTCTGAGCTCCAGGATCATGGATTAGTTTTAAAGCTTTCATTACACCCGAGCAACGCCGGGCTATACTGCTAGTTGACGAATAAACTGAAGTTCTTTCGTATGTAATGTGTCACTTAGTTTTGTAACAAAAAATAGCAAATAAAATATAATAACCGAAGAATATATGACGATAAGATTTTAAGATAAAAACAGAAGGAAATATCTTTATAATTATATAATGTTTATTTTATAACTTGGAACAAATTGGAAAAATGGCACAACTAATTCTAGTATTGTTGTTGTTGCTGCTGTTGCTCAGTCAGTTAAGTGCCATACATGAGACACGCTTGGGTGATCATATCTCGAAAGAGACATGAATGACTGGGTAGAAGATTTTTCCGCAGTAGGTTGCTATTACTTTTTGCGGTAGACTGGTTGTCAACCAAGCTATAGAACCTAATTTCCCCTGCTATTTAGCTCGTAGCTGAAGGGAGAAGAGACGGATTTCCCAATGGTATATGTGCGTAAGTGAATGCAACGAATATTACTGAAATTCGAACTCGTCTCTCCGATTTCTCATTCCAAACCGATATCCACTTAACACAGCACACATCCTCGACGCTAATGCTGCTAATTATTTAGAAAAATGACGTGGGAAGATAAAAGCAGTAACCGTAAATTAGTGAATAAAAACAATGTCTTGTTCTCTCTTCTTCGGTAGTTAAATTGTTAAAAAAACATTGATTATTAACAAAACAATATAATATTATATGGGATGCAAGCTCGAGTCTAATTTTGTGGTTTTCTTTTCTAAATCCACCAAAAGTGAAATAAAGTAAAAGGTTTGCGACCAAAAACATAAGAATAAAGATATTCGTTCAAAAATGGTTAGGAGGACGGAAATGCCTTCATCTTACAATGTCAGACAAAATGAAAAGTCACATTTTTGCCTTATTAAAATTTGCCTTATTTGTTACATACATTTGTCATATATGAAAAACTGTGTAGCTATATAAAGTATCGATCTCTGATGCGATCAGTAGGATAAAAATGATAGGAATATGCCAAATTGGGATTGATATCTGGCAAACGCAAACGCCTTTTATTAGAAATGATTAATTTATTGAAAAACAAAAAGTTTAACGTATATAAAATCATATATCACTTTAAATTTAAACTATTTGAAAGAATGTGTTCAAAATTTCTAAGAACTTCTCAAACCGACAAATATGTATTTCATCCCACTAAATCATACAAATTTGAATGGAGTCCATTGTCTTTTTTCTGTTTCCATTGTTTGTATCACTCCTCCGATATATATATATATAGTCATCCGCAGGCAGATCTGTTTCGCTGTATTACAGCTCATCAGTACGGTTTAGACTCCATTTGCTTCCTAACCCAGGATTGAAACCCAACCGAAACGGCGTAAGTCGTCGATTCTACCCCTAGTCCACAAGCGTCCGGCAGAAGAAGGTAGGCTTTTTAGCGCGTATAAACACGCCCAAATATATATATATATATATATATATATATATATATATATATATATATATATATATATATATATATATATATTGCCTTCATTACATTCTACGTATGATGTACTGAATACATTTTTAAAAAAGATGCTATAATAAAAAATCAACATTGAAATTAAAAGAAAAAATATCTTTATGCAATATATAGCATATTAAGAAAGGCCAGATCTCTGCAGATTGTACTAAGAAGAAAAGTTGGCTATACTATCATTTCCAGAATGAGAAAATTTGCTAACTGAAGGGTCCGAAATAATGTTTGGATGTACACACATCAGAAAAGACATTTTTGGCCACTACAAACCTGAACCAAAGTGTAGACTAACTCTTCCCTTATTTTAAACTTCATGCATAGCGTTATGAAATTACTGTTATGCATTCCAAAAAGCGTTGGATGATATATTACACTTGACGATACCCAAAGGTTGAAACCATGGCAGCGTAATTGGTTAATCTTTCTAACTTGAATATTTAAAAGCCCTACATGTTAATTTTTCTTTTTCCTTTAAATATGTATTGATCCATTTTTAACAAAACTGTTTACTGGTTTAATTTGACTCCAACCAATAAATGTTTAATAATTATATATGCATGAGAGTAGGGTTGAAAGGGAAAAGAACATGATACAAGAGCTGTCAGGGAAAGGATGTGAGTCAAGGAGATAAGAGATGGCAATTGACTTTGCATTTAAATTCTTGGAGATTGTAGCTGTCAGGGAAGCAATTATATGGAAGGGAAATCCACAGGAGGGAAGTAGAGTAGAAGTTACTGTTACATTTGATTGGTTTCACTGTAAAATGGTGGAACATAGTTGCTCGTCTAGTAGCCCGAGTAAATTCATGCAGGTGGGGCACCAGGGAGCTAAGCTCATTAGTGTAGAAGCCGTGAAAGTATCTGTAGAAGTGACAGAGGAAAGCCACATTACATCTGTGAGAAAGTGACTGGAGTTGAGCTACCAGGTCGGGATCGATTACATTGCAAATTTTCCGTTGGATTTTATCAAGAACCCCGAGCATCCGACCAGATGTTACAGCAGTATTCAATTCAGGGGCGGATGGTAGATTTATAAATGTTCAAGATGGATTTAGACGAGAAAAACTTGCTTTGTCAGCCTCCGCATATTTCTTCTCGAGGCGAGAGTAAATATTGGTGTCGTTAGCGTAGATGTCTACATGGAATCTGATTACATCTGGGAGATCGTTGATGATGAAGATCAGAAATAGCGTAGAGTCTAGAATTGAGCCTTGTGAGACACCCGCGTTCGTATTATAATATCTGGAAACATTCCCGTTCAATACTAGCTTTATTACGGGATTTGAAGCGAACGACTGGATTAGATCAAACAATCGTCCAGTTATACCATAGCCCTGTAGCTTGCGTCGAAGGCTAGCATGTCAGACTTTGTCAAACGCTTTGGAGATATCTAGGGTGACAGTTCGAACTTCGTCGTTCTTATCGAGAACCTGGTATATATACTCTGTGATGGTCGTTAGCATATCAGCAGTAGACTGGGTGAAGTTGAAATCATACTGAGTGGAGGCTATGGTCTATGAGATGTTAAACCACTTCAGCATTGATAATAGGTAGGGGGCTGATAGGGCGATAATTAGAGGGGTCTAAGGCTTCTACAGAATTCTTAAATACAGGAGTTCCAAAGGAAAACTTCCAGCAGGCAGGAAAGCAAGAAGAAGAAAGGCAGTAGTTGTAGAGTTTGGAGAGGATAGAGGAAAATACAGGGGCACATTTCTTCAGGACAATGTTTAGGATTCCGTCATCCCCGCTCGCCTTATTGGAATCAAACTTTGAAATTATGTTGGAGACCAGTAAGGGGGATAATGTAAACTTCACTTAGTTGAGCATCAGTTCTAGTCTCTTGTCAAGTCATGCAGTTTTGTCCTCCTGGCAACTCTGATCATGCCGTGGTTCTCATTAAGGCGAGCGGTGACGACGCAATCCCGGTGATAGTCCTTATGAGGTGTGCCCCTGAACTCTCCCCTGTCCTGTCTAAACTGTTTAACTACTGCCTTTCTGCTTCCTGTTTTCCTGCATGCTGGACGTTCTCTTCAGTCATTCCTGTTTTTAAGAATTGTGCTGAACCCTCGGACCCGTCCAACTATCGCCCTTCTACCGATATTCGGGAAAGTGTTCGAGACCATAATCAATGCTGAAATAGTTCAACATCTTACTGCCCACAAACTTTTCTCTGACAGGCAATATGGCTTCCGCTTTGCCAGGTCCACTGCCGATATGCTAACAACCATGACGGAGTACATGCTGCAGACCCTCGATGAGTCAGGCGAGGCTCGTGTGGTTGCTCTGGACATCTCCAAGGCTTTTGACAGGGTCTGGCACTCTGGCCTCCTTTGCAAGCTACGGGGTTACGGTATTACCGGACGCCTGCTTGACCTAATCCAATCTTTTTTAAACAACCGCAAAATGAAGGTCGTTTTGAATGGGCATGCCTCTTCATCCTACAGCACGAATGCCGGTGTCCCCCAGGGCTCTATCCTGGGCCCGACGCTCTTCCTTATTTTCATCAACGACCTCCCAGATGAGATCAAGTCCCAAGTAGGCATCTATGCAGATGACATCCCAATATACTCCCGCACCAGTAAGAAACCTGTCGTGGCGGACAGACATAACCTCGCTGCTGACCTTGAATGTGATCTACACTCAGTGGTGAATTGGGGAAAGAAGTGTCTTGTCAAGTTCAATGCATCCAAGACCAAGCTGTTGTCTGTCAACCATCACAGGCAACCTCTCCTGCCCCCCATAAGCATGGACCAAGCGATTATCCCTGAGTGCAATACACTGCGGCTCCTCGGCCTTACCCTCTCTTCTGATCTCAAATGGAACCACTACATCGAATCCATAGCTAAATCCACTGCTAAGAAGGTTGGGTCACTGTGTCGATCCAGGATGTATTTTCCATGAAAAATGAATCTATCCTGCATATATACAAGTCTACCATTCGACCGTGCATGGAGTACTGTTGCCATTTATGGTCAGGCGCCCCTGCCGCTCACCTCGGTGTTCTCGACAGGCTCCAAAGGAGAGTTAGTAACGTGATAGGTGCTGAATTGGCGGCTCGACTGCAGCCACTTCTCCATCGACGAAATGTGGCCCCTCCTTTGTCTGTTCTATAAGTACTTTCATGGCTTCTGCTCAGACGAACTTAAGTCACTGGTGCCTCCTGAACTGGTGTTTACTCGTGCAACCAGAATGGCAACTGGGTCCCACCCATTCACAGTTAGGTTAGCCAAATGCAGACGACAATTCTACTCCTGCAGCTTCTTCTTTCGCACTTCCCGCTTGTGGAACTCGCTCCCATATTTTTGCTTTCCTGACGGTTACAACCTCCATAAATTTAAATGCAATGTCAATACTCATCTACTAACCATTGAACTCTAGTCCTTCCCCTTTCTCTACCCCGTAATACCTTTCCTTTCTCTCCCCCCTTGCAACTGTCATCACACCTGCATTTTCATCTTTCTATTGCTCCTTTCTAATTGGTTTGTACTCCTCTTCTCTCTTTTCTAATTAATTCTCTTTCAGTTATGTAGGCCCCCGCACATCAGTGGCATTTACGCCTTGCCCGGGATAAAATGATTAAAAAGAAAACTCCTTCTACTTCACCTCCTCCCATGAACCTCCGACCAGCAGAATATCTTACTGAAAACAAAGAACAGACTGTTAGTCGTTCCGCGATCTTCTGTGGGATGTCACTTGGAACAGAGTTTTAGACTTCCCGTTAAAGACTGAACATCCGAAGTCTCCTCTTAGGTTAGATCTTTCTCTCCATATATGAAAAAATATCACTTGAAGAAGAAAACTATTTTTTTGAAACATGAAAATCTTGGTGTAGTGATATAATGTTTTTATAAACTATTGTAATAATAAAATTACAACCCACACACACACACACATATATATATATATATATATATATATATATATATATATATACGTGTTTGTTTTATATATATATATATATATATATATTTGTGTTTGTTTTTGTATACCGTTGAATTTTTGTATACCGTTGAATTTGGCGTATAGTTTAGCTTCAAACTTTCGCCAGAATTAATCAAGTTTTAGCATTATTTTGAATAGATAGACGTATAAAAAGGCAACATGACTGAATTCAAAATCAGTGGATCATATTGGACAGATATTATCCATTCTATTGAAATTTTACACCACAAAAATGCCATTATTAAAGACAAAACTACAACAAATTTTTACAAATTTCTATTGATACCTAGTTTGTTGGACAATTGGAAAAGCAAAATTCAATGGCTTATATTTGTCACTTCTTCAATAGTTTAAAATATTTATCATTAATACAACGTAATCCTTCCATATTGTTATTATTATTTAGGACTAGCAGTATAGCCCGGCGTTGCTCGGGTGTAATGAAAGCTTTAAAACTAATCCATGGGCCTGGAGCTCAGACTCTTTGGACGTTGGCACGAAAGACTAAAAAGCAATAGTTGTTTCCAGTGAAAGCGAAACCGTAAACCGAAAGAAAAATGAATGGATGTAAGTAAAATTTTGAAGTTTGGTGAGAATCGGATAAAAATTGTGAATTTGTTTAAGGGACAGACAGATAAACAGACGCACACACAAACATCTTGCCTTTTATATATATATATATATATATATATATATTATCGATTTTCTGCACTATTGTAAGAACTGCAACCTTGAAACTTCTGAATATAATTTCTTATGTCTTTGTCTATGAGTGTATCAAATTTGATTAAAATCGAACCACTCCTTCTATAACCCGACTTTTTCGATTTTCGATTTCCGATATTTTTTGGGGGTACCTCGACACAAAACATAGCTAAGAACACTCGCAGATGCTTATAGTACAAGTGTGTGAATTTTCAAGAAAATTGGTTCAGCCGTTTCGGAGTCTATAAGTAACGGACACACACACACACAGACGCATACACACACACACAGCCAAAGTTCCATTTATAAATATATTTAGATCCTCATTGTGCACATGTGTACTTGTTCGTGTTCTGTCTTTACTAAACGTATCTGTATTATGTGCGTACGTAAACTGAGGCTTTGCCGGCCTTTTACCTTTCAAAATCTTTTAGTCATTGCTAAAAACAATCCGATGTTTATAAACAAGAAAAGTTTTTTTTTCTGGCAGTGACTCAACCGTTGGCCTCTGATAAAAACTCGTTGATGCTTTGGTGGAAGAAAAGACATTTATTTCTGTCTAATAGGAATGGAGAAATAACTGCCACTCCCCAAAATGTATCACCATGAATGCATTTGTGGGTACGAGTAATGTTTATTTAAGACATGAAAGACGATATTTTTCGGTTGTCCTTTCCTCAGCTATGGACAATGTTGCATATATGCTTATCTAAACTTAGTTATATATGGAACTTTGTCTGTGTGTGTGTTTGTGTGTGTCTGTAGTTTGTGTGTGTGTGTGTTTGTGTGTGCCTGTTACCTATAGTCTTCGAAACGGCTGAACCGATGTTCTTGAAATTTACACAGTTGCACTATCAGCGTCTCCGAGTGTACTTAGCTAGGTTTTGTGTCGAGGTACCCCCGATAAATATCAAAAATTGATAATCGAAAAAATCGGGTTATAGAAGGAGTGTTCAGATTTTAATCAAATTTCATACACTCATAGACAAAAACATAAGAAAGGATATTCAGAAATTTCAAGGTTGCAGTTCTTACAATAGTGCAGAAGATCGATAATATATATATATATATATATATATATAAATGGCAAGACGTTTGTGTGTGTGTCTGTTTATCTGCCTGTATGCTTATATTTTCTTCAGCCCTATTATTTTAATTTTTTTCTTCGGGTTTGGCTCTAAGTAGGTATAATTGTAGTACTTAGTCTCAGCCATGATACCATTTACTCAGAGGACTTATTTAGCTATCAAAATTCAGTTTACGACGAAAGAAACTTATTTATTTTGTATCGATACCAGGAAATCAAAATTTGACTTACATCCATTCATTTTTCTTTCGGTCTACGGTTTCGCTTTAACTGGAAACAACTATCGCTTTTTTAATCTTTCGTACTAACGTCCAAAGAGTCTGAGCTCCAGGACCATCTCCGGGTTGTACTGCTAGTATTAATATAGAAATATGAATGCTCAGTTTATGTATGTATAATGAGGAAGTAGAGAGATTGATTAATAGTGATAAACTGAGGGAGTTTGAAAAGAAAGAGTTTGAGTGAGGGAAAGAAAAGTGAGTACGAGAAACTCAGTACTGGGGAGATTAAGTAGAGAGAGAAGAATGAGAGAGAGAGGAGTGGGCAAGAGCCAAAGAACGTTACAAAAAAGATAACGTTTTGTACGTGTAACGTAGAGAACGTTACAAAAAGATATACCAAAACATGACTTACTCGAGGGTGAATCTTCAAGCTTGACAGAATTGATAGATAAATTTTGACATGAAATTTGTAATATAAAATGTTTGTTCTAAGCGATAAAATTTTGTGTTAACCAAATAAATATTTCAATAAAATAGAAAAAACAAATACTTGGGATTTATTAACACACACACACACACACACACACACACATATATATATATATATATATATATATATATATATATATATATATATATATATACATACGCAGATATAAAGCAGCAAATATATAGGTACTGAAGTCCAAGACAAAGAAGACACCAACGCACAAGATAGGGGAGGAAAAATCACTTTATTGTAAAAAAATGGAAAAAAAAAGAAGAGGTAGGCTAATTAAGAGATAGGCTAATTCAGCAGGCAATTTTTCGTATGTTTGCATTTATGTAAGATTTCGGATTTAGAATTGAGTAAATCCTGCGCGGGTTCGAACAGTGCGATTGCTAGTTTCTTCTCCCCGCATAAATTACAGAATTTACTACCAGGTTTATATTTCGAGCAACCTTTAAGTATTTCTCATTTCAAAATGGGATCTTTATTCATATTTTTTAAAAGATTTTCCATACATAAGAGGCTAGAGTTGTACTATGGCTATATTTTTCATTTTTGAAGGTGCTAGTATGGTTATAAAATCTCATCTTAAAGGTATCTTGCGGGCACTTAAATGTATGTCTTAGGTTGTAAGTCTTCCTCGTTTTTGTATACTTATATACCACGCATGATTGCTGGCATTTGCCGTTTAAAGGACAGTTAGATTTGACTCTGCAATTGCATGTTAACTTACTGGTTACGTTAGTCTTTCTGATTTTTGTTTTGTTAAGGCCGTTTATAAGTTTACCTATATTAGGCAAACATGAGTAACTTAATTTTATCGTGTTTTTGTTAAAAGTTTTATATAAAGGACTATCTTTAAAAGAAGCCTCTTTTGTCTATTCTTATTTTTGGGAGATTTAGTTTTAATAAATTGTAGGTTATCTTTGTATCCACTTTTGTTTAACGCATCTTGATAAGTTTTTTGTATTTATCAAATATATCGCTATATATATATATATATATATATATATATATATATATATATATATATATTGTTGCGGATCCGGGTGAGGAACCACACAAAATAATAAATTAACGTAAATATATGAACCGAACGCAGGTTCGTAATCCAGGAATACGTTTAGAAAGGAATATATATATATATATATATATATATATATATATATACAAATCTTTGAAGTGACGCCGTGTTGAAATAGTAAATACGTGTAATATTATTCTGGCTGAGTGGAGCTCAGAGGTATTCTGCCTACTGACGCGGCATTCTCTGTGTAACTTCGGTGTCGTTCGGTAACTTACGGATCAGTCCCGTTGTATCTAACAGATCTCTATTGTTCTCACTATGGCAGGAGTATATGTATACTCAAGTTGAGTCCATTATTATAGAAAAGGGGGAGATCCCACAACATATATATATATATATATATATATATATATATATATATATACGAGAATTACTTCAAAAGCAATAAGAATTATATTATTATGTTGACCCACGTCAGTAAAAGACAAGGTTATTTGTATGGAAAAAGAATACAGACATTTGAGCCAATAACCCATATTTGGGTCTGTTTTTTACTTAGATAAAAAGTGTGTGCCTTACTGTCACCTCGCATGAAAGTATGTACGAAGAAGATTTATATCATAAAATCCCACTATGTGACGAATTGCTTTATCATCTCTATTTACAGGGGCCAAATAGTGGATGTGAGCACAGTTTGGCAATGATTCATGCATTTCCGCAGGGGCGAGAATGATGTGTGACAACGTTTGCTCTAAGTGGCTCTCAACACGCACTTTTACATGCCAAAAATTGTGGCAATAATTGGGAGAATAAGATTTTGTAAATGAAAAAAAAAAGCCAATATATTTTTGTTTCCCTTAACGTATTTTCTGTGAAAATAAATAAGATATTATTTTCAGAGAGTCCATAGTATATTTTAACATTCGCGTTTATGAATTAGATATATTAAATACACCTCTATTAATATATATCTGTGCATGATCGAGGCCAGTACACAAACACATGCAATTATATGCATATCCATGTGAGTGTGTATATGCTTGCGTTCGTATGTGTGTGTATGTAGGAAATGAATGAGTATGGTTGACTAGGTAATGGTCACAAATGACTTATCTCTCCATTAACAGTACTGAAAAGTAAATGGATGTTAGTAATCCTTTATAGTGCATATGTAAGTACAAGTGGTTGTAAATGTTTGGCTGTACCTGTGTGTGTGTATCTGTGCGTGTGTATGTGTAGTTCTATCGAGGCTACTTGTGTCTCCATATTGTATAAGATGTAGTTATTGACGTTTTTATTAGTTCTTTCGTTCTGCACAGGTAGACAGATAGATACAATATTGAATCAGCAAAAAAAAAAAAAACTTAAAAAAATGAAACGATCAGCTAACCAATGGTTCAAAGCCAAACCATTTATAAGGTCGCATGAAAGCTTTCGCTTGCATCGTATTTTTGAATAGTCCCATATTTATGTTTATCTGTAGAAATCTAGTCGTATAACAGTCAGTCTATTGGCTCTGTGTATGAATAGAACGACGCCAGACTAATGGTGAAACTGGTCTTCTCTCTGAGGTGATGTGACAAATAGGCGGAAGGAAGTTTGAAAGATGATGGTTGCTTACCGTTAAATTTGAACTCATCAGCAGGTCCCCTTTATAAACTCTTAAATATTTATGTTTGCTTATATTATATTATATTGATTTTGCATTCTCGTTTTATATATATATATATTCTAACAAAACTCTGAAAACTACATTCGTTGTACGGGCATTTCGGCGAAAAAAAAATCTCGCTTCCTCACCAACGATCAAAATCAATATTTTATCGCAAATATGAGACAAAAATTTATATTGCGGAAGGTAACACAAAATAATTTCATACACAGGAAGTTTACATTAAAAGAAAAAAAGAAAGTAAATAAGAAAAAATAAAGGAAGGGGAAGTTAAAAAATATTAAAAATTTGTGGTTTAGACATTGTTATGGAGGGTAGGGGAGAAAGGGAGAAAAGACAGAGAAAGGGGGTCAAGACTCGATTATAGAAGAAGACTTTTCGATTACGTCTGTATTAAAAATCAAAATTTAACCGTGTCACAGGAATGGAAGTGGTGGGAGGAAAGGAAAAAGAAAAATAGGGTAGAGAGAGGAAGAGTTAAATAAAAAACGGCTCTGTAAATAGATAATACTATTTAAATCGAGTTCTCCACCTGGATTATTTTTAATATTAATAAAATTAATATTAATGAAATCTGGTTTTGGGAATTTACCTACAAACTATTTCCTTTTTGTATTATATATATATATATATATATATATATATATATAAAACTTTAGATATTCTACAATTTCATGGGTAATACGTATTTTGCGGCAAACCTTGCTGCTCGTCAGACCTAAATGATACAACAAAATTTAATTTACAACCAAATTTAACATTGCGTTCTTTTGAGTTCGTCTCTTTCGTAATTTACCTGACTTATATACCATGTATTGTACGTTATATATATATATGTGTGTGTGTGTGTGTGTGTGTGTATGTGTTACCGACGTTACCGACATATAAACACACTTAATTTGTCTATAGTTTAAATACGCTTAACACATGCATTATTCATACATAATTTTTTCAGACATAAATTTGCATTTAAAATAAGCATGTATTGCATTTATTAAACGTAACACATACACACACACACACACGCACACACACACAGCTATATATATATATATATATATATATATATATATACATATAAAGTACAAGGTGTTTTCCGTTTAAAATTGTTAATCTATTTCTTTATTACACATGGCACATATCTGACCAATGAAATCAGACCTCAATCCAGATACTGTCTCTTTGAATTTTTTAAAAATTAGAAAAAAATTTAAATCATTTGTCTTTAAAAATCTCTCATAAAACTTATTATAGTAAAACATAATAGATTAAAGACACTTTCTCCTACTTATATATATATATATATATATATATATATATATATATATATATGAGATAGAGATAGAGAGTGTGAGAGAAAAGAGACAGAGAGAGTGAGAGTTTGCTTAAGTTTTAAGCTTAAGAAGAGACACCCCAAATTCAAATTCACTCTTTTGCCCAAACTTTAAGAAGTTACAAATTTTGAAACGTACTAACTTGATTCAAATAAAACTTTATCAGTCAAAATGCTTGCTGTTATCATAATGTTCACAACGATATCGTAATATACCTTATATAATCACAATAAACATGTTACAAAATGTCGTTACAGAGAGCGACAAAGTATCCGGACAGAATTCCATAATGATATTCACCAGAAGTTAAGTGCAGCTAATATTAAAAAGTACTAATCAGTATGAAGCATATGTCGTGAACAGGGCGGGTGCCCCAAAATTTTGATGTCTAATAATATCAATTTCTGCGAAGTGATTTTTGAAGTATGATACATGGCACTGTAAATCAGGATATGTCTTTTTGGCTTCGTCATTTCTTGTCGAAGTATTGACATCTTTTTATGCGGTATTTCTAAATAAGGACTGAAAAGACAACTTTACTATAAGTTACAATATATCGCAATAGAATAATGAGTTACAGTATTACGATCGTCAAAGGAAGATTTGCTTTTGTGAAAAATGGTGGTTTTGTATGGAGTTTATAGACCCAAAGTGACCGGCCAGTTTATAGACCCAAATGACCGGCCAGTTTATAGACCCACAATGACCGGCCAGTTTATAGACACAAAGTGACATACGAATGAAAAATGACTGACTGTGCTGAAGATCTTCCCTCAGTAGGTGGCCATTATTTTCTGCGGTTGACTGTTTGCCATCCAAGGCTAAATCGGTCCTGCTATTTAACCTATAGCTGGAGGGAGAAGAACCAGATTAAACCTTTCCCAAGGCTAAGTGGGTGTAAATAAATGCAACGAATTCAACTGGAATTCGAACTCGGCTCTCCGATTTCTCGTTCCTAGTCGATATCCACTGCTCTACAACGCATATCACAAAGTGAGCAGTATTAGTATACAAAATTATCAACAGGAAAAAAGTGGATTTGCTTCCACTATTAATGTGTCTGGTTCTGCTTTCAATTCTTCCTTGTAGCGAGAAAACTTCTGAGAACGACTTGTTTAATCTTAAAAAAAACATATCATCAGAAACAAATTTGATGTTATTGATGGCTCTAGGAGCGTAATGGTTTTGGTAAACGCAGAGAATATAAACAATAGCATTGCAAAAATTACAATACTGAAAATAATCAAGTAATACCCTTAAAATGAGATATAGTTTTAAAATCACACGCACATACACGAATATATATGTATCAAAAGTTTGTCACTTAGCTGAGCAGTGTCATTTCAGTCATGCCGACTTTTGTGAAAACATTAATGTCTTTACTTGTTATGGGACCTACCCTTTTTGGACTATAATGAACTCTTCCTATTATTATGAATACCGGGAGAATATGCCCCTCGGGGTGGAGTTGAGTTGGGTTGAATCACCCCGGTTTTAATACTTAGCAATCAGACTGACGTGTAACACTCTTGTATTTGTTTTCCGTTTAATATATATGTTTCAATAGTTCGAGTTTTCTTCCGGACCTATTCTGGGTCATTACTCTTCTGGGATTTTGCGTTTTCTCCTTGACTAAAACAAGGCTGCTCAGCTAGCTTCTCCACATTGATTCTATTAACAGTCTTTCTTTATCTTGAAATCGAGAGCTTTATGACAAAAATATCTGCTTGCCTAAAATGCCTTTCTACCAGTAAACTAACGAAAAAAATTGGCGCTATTCATCATTATAATTTAACACTATATAACACCTGCTATATAAAGCGCTGACGATTGCGAATAAAACATTTACAAACATAGACGGTGAGTGCATAAGAATCAGCAAATCAACATTACACGGTTACTATCTCTGCCTGTCTATTATTTTTTCAGAACTTTCATCTGAGTAGTTATGGTAAGCAACGCCACCCTGTTGTAAATTAATTATAAAATTCAATTATTAACTTTTTGAAAATATTTCCAATTCATTATACATTTGTAACTTAGATTTTGTGTAAAATTCTGTAAATATTTATTGTTTTAACAATAGTAATAATTCCTTTGTGTCAGTCTGCATAATAGATATCATGATATTTGTTCTCTTTGCAATAGGTGCCGTTCTTTGGCAACAATGAATGCAACAGCAATTTGGCCTTCATCTCACTCGTTGTGGTACAGTGGATATCGGCTCGGAACGAGAAACCGGGGAGCCGAGTTCGAATTTCAGTTGAATCCATTGTAGTCACTTACAGGCAAATACCCTTGGGAAAGGTATTAATCCGTCTCTTCCTTCCAGCTATGGGTTAAATAACAGGACAGATTGGGTTCTATAGCCTTGGTCGGCAACCAGTCAACCGCAGAAAGCAATGGCAACCTACTGCGAGATAATCTTCTGCCCAGTCAGTCATGTCTCTTTCGAGATATGATCGCCCAAGCGTGTATCACGTATGGCAATTAACTGACTGACTCACTCTTTACAGATCTGGCATCACAGGTTTATCCTTGCATTAAAAAGAACTTTTAGAAATATTATTTTTATCAACATGTTTAATATTTAATTTAATTTATTTGTTTGAAAATAAGTTTTAATATATACACGTATTTGAGTAGATTTTGTTTTTTTTAAAAATTAGGTAGCATATTTATATATATAACACTACTGGCCTGAGTATCTGTTGTGGATCCCGTCATTTTTATATCTGATTGATATGTCTCCTGTGAGTTAATGTTTTGCCTTGGATCGTGTACAGTACATTACCCAGTCTGCTTATTATCGTACCTGGTTCCCAATATGCGATATTGTTCCTGAACATTCTGAAATAGACCCGTTCGCCTGGTTTGCAGGATCTTTTAGGCACTATAGGTGTATGCCGATTTTTATTTTTGCTGTGTAATAATTTGTCAAAAACAGATCGGATTTTACGGGCAAACATCACTTCAGCTGGCGAAAGGTTAGATGTTGTGTTTCCGTTAGGGATGATTCTGTAAACTTGTAGGTACTGTTGAATGGCTCTTTCTGTTGGTACATCCTCTGCTTTTTTTCAAGGCGCTCTTAAGAGTTGCCACAAACCTTTCGGCTTGACCATTAGATCGTGGATGGTATGGTGCTATTTTAATATGTTTGACTTGATAAGTCGCACAGAATTCTTGAAAGTCGTTCGAGGTGAATTGGGTACCATTATCAGTTACAAGGCAATCTACTACGCCAAATCTTGCGAATAACTAGTGTAGACAATTAATAGCGTTTTCCGTCGTAGGTTCTTTGTATCTGAAGACTTCTGGCCACTAGCTAAAGTTATCTACCGTTATAAAGTAGTAATATCCATCTATGGGTCCTGCATAGTCCGTGTGGTTTCTAGACCAAGGTCTGTTCGCCTTAGGCCTGGTTTTTGTATAATTAGTGGTGCCTTTTCTACCGCTGAGCAGACTCTACATTTTTCTACCATTTTAGTAATGTTGTTATCCATATTAGCCCTGTAAACGAAACTTCTGATTAACGTTTTCATACGGTTTTTCTCTGGGTGTCCTAGATGAAACTCCTTTAGAATTCGTCTTTGTAAAGATTTGGGTATGACCACACTTTTATTATAAAGTACTACGTGATCACAAATTGAAAAGATGCCCGCTAAATTTCTTTTTTTTCTTCTTCTATTTTTTTCTTTGTACTTCGTATGAATTCATCTATTTCAGCTTCTCTTATGCTTTCTAGAAATGTCACTGGTAATTCCTTTATTGTATTGCTTTGAACTTTATTAATTTCGTCTTCGGCTCGCAAAGCCGCTATTACAGAGACTTCCAGAGGTTCGCATTGCGCAGGTACCAATTTAGATAAGCCATCCGCATGACCAATTTTCTTCGATACGGTAGGAACTCTAGTTTAAAATTATAATTCAATAATACAGTTTCCCATCTCAGAAGTCTGTTGGCTGTGTTAATTGGTAGTTGTTTGTTTCGATCCGAATATAGCGACAGTTGGTATGGTCAGTTTGAAGAGTAAACTCTCTTCCAAATATGCATCTGTGGAAGCGAGTTATGGCGAATAGTATGCCTAACGCTTCTTTCTCACTTTGCCAATAATTCTTCTCTGCTGGTAACAACGATCTAGATACGTGAGCTATAGGTTTCCTTGTACATCTTGTGTAATATACAACCTCCCACACCGTGTGAACTTGCGTCACTAGCAATGATGATTTGCAGTTTGGGATCAAAATGCGTCAGTGCTAGATCAGATGTTAATTTCTTTATGATCACCTTAAAAGCTTTCTGACAATCTTCCGCCCAATTCCATTGATTACCTTTTTTCAATAGTTCATTGAGGGGAGCCCTTAACTTGTGCATGTTTTCAATGAGTTCACGGTAATAGTTCGTTATAAAAAGTAAATCTGCTTTTCTGCCACTTTCATTGATTATATATATATATATATATATATATATATATAGTCATAACAGCCTATGGCCTAAATACTTGATTTCTTTAAAAAAAAAAAGAAAAAAAAAGAATAGTAGTCCAGGAATGCAGCTTAATAAAAAGTATATGTACAAGTCTCTGGAAGTGAAGCCGTAGTATATCGAGTATGTCCGACGTAATAATCTTCCAGAGGAGTGGAGCACAGAGCTACTATGAACTGCTATTTACAGACTGCTAATCTCTCTCTGGACTCTGGTATTCTTCGATTAACTCTCTGTGAAAACCCGGTGTCTTTCTGTCTCGCTTCTATACCAGTAGTATAAGTATACTCTGGGCGAGTCCATTTTTATGGAAAGGGAGAACCCCACAACAAATTTTGTCAGGAAAATGTGTGTTATTCGTTAGAATTTTGAACCTGCCACCCCTAACAATATAGGGGAAGCCATCAATTGATTTGATGCGTCTTAACCGCTCAACCATGAATGATTTAACAGTACAGGAAGCAGAATTAAGCCTTATAAACACAAATTTTCGATTTCGGCGTAATGATGATCGTAATTGATGATTGTAATACGATAACTCATTATTCTATTGCGACATATTGCAACTTACAGTAAAGTTGTGTTGTCGGCCATTATGTGAAATCATTCGGTCTCCTTTATGTTGTTAGGGGTCGCAGGTCCGAATCCTTCTGAATGACACAAATTTGCCTAAAAAAATTCTCAAGATAACAGGCCGGTAGAGTTATATATATATATATATATATATATATATATATATATATATATATATATACTGTTTTATTAAAAACAGAATATCTACCCAAATGCGAGTATCTATTAAAAAATAATATTCAAATAAATAAATTAAATATGTCGGTTATTAATCCATTTCGTTAATTCCGTAAAATTTATTTTATTTTTTAGATATAAAAACGGGCTTTGTCAATTTAAACAATAATGCCTATCCCATTATTAGTTTTACTAACATATTTTATTTTAAAATACCCTATTTTTATAATGAGAACGCTTTTTGATAATTAAATTTATTGAACGACTACCTGACTAATAAGTCACAACACTCGCCTCATACGAATTATACAAAAATATTATATTAACCCTGGAACACTTACCATCAATTAAATTTAGACCCCGACTAAACGTGGGTATATCATACCCGATGTTGAAAATATCAAAAAAATATTAAATATAAATCTTTATTTGAAATATTTTACATGCAGGCACTTCAAAATTTGTACTTTGACTTAACAATAATAGGAACTGAAAAACATTTAGGTAAGAAAATCAGGTACTAAATATTTAATTAAAATGCAATTAAAATGGTGTCATTTGCGCTGCGTACTATATATCCATGGTTAATGTTCTCAGATTAATATACAGGTAATTCCGATATAACATATAAATATGTTATATGCATAAAATCTTATACTGTTTATCCAGGTATTTCTTCAGATAAGTTAAGACTAGCACAAAAACACAAAAGCGGGTCACCTAGTAAGGACGTAAAAAACTAAAGATTAGTAATGTTATACAAAATTATTATTATTATTTTTTAATCGTATCACCCTGAACAAGGCGGTAAAGATGAGGACAACAGTTCAAACAATGAAAAGATGAAAAAACTCTCGTTGCAAAACAATAAAAAAATATTCACACCACCAAATAGTTTATTATAAATATTCTAACAGAAAAAAAAACAACTGGACTAATATCAGAATTTATTATATAAGTATCGATATATTGCGAAATATTTACCAACATTGGTTGATTAGTGAACGCTACCTTGTAATAACTATACACACCTATACAATTACATTGTTAACAATTTCTTTTATATATGTGTGAAGGGTAGTCATTATTAAAAAAGAGCCTTTATAGATATAATCTATGTAGATATAGAATTTAACGCTGCTTGGTGACCGTCAGTTTTATACATTTCAATGATCAACTGATCATTTCATGATCACCGAGGTCAGGCATCTCCCTCACTCTCCTCTTTATCTCCCCCTCCCTTTATCTCGCTCTATCTGTATCTGCCCTGCTTCTTTCTCTCTTTATATATCTGTCTATCTTTCGAGGTTTTGTTGACAATCATTCAAACGTTGGCCAAGAAACATCTGTAGGGTGTGGCACACCATAGCGTTTCCATGTTAACCATTGAAGTATTAATGATGACATGGTTGGTTGTATGAACTATTAAACGCAAACAAATTTGATGTTGCTCTGTGAAATGCAATTTCTTTTCAAGCAAACTAATATGTCGGCAGGATTCAATTGGTCTTGTTGACTTGATAAAAATACAGAAAAGAAAAAGGGGGAAAAATACATTAAGACATTGACAAATAAACACACCCACTGAAATTAGGTTGAAAACATTTATTCACTGCCAATCTCACAAAGTAAACATGTTTATTTAGACTGTGAAATGCAAATACCTAAGGTTTGTAACAAGTCTGTTAATTTCAACCACTCGTGACATTAATTATATCAACTCGTCTTTTCATATATTCTCTCGACGACATTTAGGGAGAATTTCATCTGCATACAAACAAAACGTGTCTGCACACACACACACACACACACATATATATATATATATATATATATATATATATGGGATCATAAGTGTGTGACATACACTGCTATACGTTCTCTTAAGAATATATATTCCCTATATTTTACTAAATGTTTAGCTTGAAACTTATTACATTAAAGAAGATAAAACAAAAAATGTTGGTGCAAAGAAAGACTCCTGGTTATGAAAGAAACGATAAATTCATCTTGAAACTTAAGTCCATCTCGTGTAATGTAAATAATGATATGTAAATATATTCCTCATTACGATGGTTGGTCTCATAATTTGATTGTCGTTGAAGGACGGTGGACAGCCATTACATTTAAAGTGACAATCATAAGTAACTGTCTGTTTCTATCGCGTTTATAAGTATTATATAATAAATACCACGGGTTTATGTGTTATTAATAGAATGGGAGAATTCGTGAATTGATTGAACTTCTTGATGAGAGAACAGAGTATAGGGCGAGATTGATTCATGCCTTTGCATACATATTTCTGATAAAATAAACACTCTTTTGTGCTATCTGTGTTAGTCTTGTCTGCTTGCATTCTCATGAATAAACAGTTTTTCATTGCATAAAAACTGAATTAAGTGACAAGATTGTAAAACTAAACGAATTGAAAAGAAGAATAATTCTATAATGTAAGACGTTCTGAATGTTCCCGTTCTCTTCAGTCAGTTAAGTGCAAAACGTGATACACGCTTTGGGCGATCATGTCTCGAAAGAGACATGACTGAGTGGCCAGAAGATTATCCCACAGTAGGTTGCCATTGAGTTCTGCGGTAGACTGGTTGCCTGCCAAGGCTATAGAACCCAATCTGTCCTATTATTTAACCAATAACTGGAGGGAAGAGACAAATCAATTCTTTTCCCAGGGGTATCTGTGCGTAAGTGCATGCAAGGAATTTAACGGGAATTCGAACTCAGCACCCCGATTTGTCGTTCCGTGTCAATATCCACTGCACCACAACACACATCCATTCTCTTGCACAGCATAAAATAGGCATTTATTATTAATACTCAATAACTGTATTGTTCAGGCCAAATAAATAAGGAAGTTAGTATCAGTCAGTTAAATACCATACGTGATACACGCTTAAGTGATCATGTCTCGAACGAAGCATGATTGTCTGGGCAGAAGATTTTCTTTCAGTAGGTTGTCATTACTTTCTGTGGGAGTCTGGTTGCCAACCAAGGCTACAGAACTCAATATGTTTTGTTATTCAACCCATGGTCAAGAAGTGACAGATTAATACGTTTCACAAGGCTATTGGCTCGTACGCAAATGCAATAAGTTCAACTGGAATTCGAGCTCGGCTCTCCGATTTCTCATTCCGAGCCGATTTCCACTGCACCAAAACGTACATTCCTGTGAATAAAAAAGACGTGCATAAGAAAATTTTATAGCACTACGGAAAAAGCAACTTTGATCAAAGAAAGAATATTTGCCATCTTTCACTTTCCCGTTGCATTTTCAACAAGCGCTTGCATTGCTTGACACACACACACACACACACACACACACACACACACACACACACACATATATATATATATATATACATATATATATATTGTGTGTATTTTGGCAGCATTTTTTCATTTTTTTTTAATCGTTTCACCCCGAGCAAGGCATTTCACTGCCACTATTGCGCAGGGGGTTACATAGAGGGGAAAGTGGTGAGAAAGGATGGTTAGATATAGGAAATGTCAAAAGGAGGCTGATAAACGATAATGAGGGTTGGGTAGATAATGAGAGTGTTGGGAGAATAGGTGTAAGTTAGTTTGATAGGCGGTGTCTATTGACCTTACATTTAAACTCCTGGAGATTGTAGCTGTCGGGAAAGCAGACAGGTGGAAGGGAATTCCACAGGCGGGAAGCGCGAGAAAAGAAGCTGTTGGAGTAGAAATTACGGTTATACAGGTTTCGTTGAATAATATAGACAAGTTTTGTCTATTTATTTTGTGTAGGATCCGTTCGTATCGTCTGATAAGCTTGATGGTGGCAATCACAGTAATTGTTGATTTTTTTAATCAGGTCTAAGCTTTCGGCTTATGCTTACATCAGCAATTATCAAAGAATAAACATTAACATATATTGAACATAGAACTTTAAGCTATTAACCAAGTGAAATTAAATAAAGAGAATTAAATAAAAGAGACAAGTCCATTTTTACCGTGGCGGATGGCCGCAGACGGTGACAAAATGGTGGTGGTGTGGTTCTTGATCTGATTACAGGCATTTGATTATGCTAGTTGAGATATCAAAATTTATCCTATTCAAGCCAGATATCAAAATTTATCCTATTCAAGCCAGATATCAAAATTTATCCTATTCAAGCCAGATATCAAAATTTATCCTATTCAAGCCAGGTTTAAGCTGTTTGATGTAGATAGCTTCAAGGATTTTGAGTTTTCGTTTATTATTTTCTTGCCTAAGTATACATATTTTTTCAACGAGCGTTGAGATATATATATATATATTAAACAAAACGTTCTTGAAAACCTGAATAATAATAATTTTACTACTACTACTACTACTAAGTCTAAAAACATTCTCGGGTTAACGTTTTTCGTTTTTAAAGTGGATAGATTATATTGAATTAATTGCTAGGTCTGTTGCAAGGAAATTTAATTCTCTGTGTCGTGCTAGAAATTGTTTTGCCCCGGTTTGTCTTACATATTTATAAGTCTAGCATTCATCCTTGTTTTGAATATGTATGCCACATGGTTCTCCTGCTCAACAATCGGAGATTCTTGATCAAATCCATAGAAAAATCGGCAATGTTATTGGTCCAGACCAAGCCATTCGAATTCAGTCACTTTCTCGGTGACGTAGTGTAGTCTCACTTTAACTTTTCTGTAAATATTTTCATGATAATTGTTCTGATAAATGTTCCACTATGGTACCTATGATTTATTAAGTTCATTACTAGACTGGCGGTAATGTTCCATCATTTTACGACTGAAATGGCTATATGCAAGATGTTTTTCATCTATTGTACTTTTTATTTGCGTAACTCTCTTCCGGCTTCTTGCTTACCAGTTAATTTTGATTTTTCAAAAATTTTAATTGTTACTTTCTGTCTTCCAAATTGTAATTTTTAATATTATCTCACCTTAATGGTGTTTTTCTTTTCTTTTTCATATTTTATACCGTCCAGTATCCCCTTCCCTCTTAGTGGCTGTATTCTCTTGCAATGAATGGTTAAAAAAAAAAGGAAAAATGAGAAAGATCATGACTGATTTTTGATGAATAGTCAGACAAAAGCAAGACATGGGACATGTCAAACTGTAAAAATGGGAAGAGACGAGTGTAGCTGACGGCACATATGTATTGGAAAGTCTGACAAATAAAAATCCTCTTGAACGAATAACATTTAAATCTTTTGGCTTAAGGCGTTCATAAAATGTTCCCCAAAACTGACATTTTTAAACGTAATTATGAAAAAAACACTCATGACGTAAGAATGGCAGGCAAACAGCATCATATTCTTTACACGCAAAATGATGAAACTAAAATACCTGACGTCTGCAGTGCTGCATCCTCTCTTTTGAGAGTGTAAAAAATTCGGACCTCCATTCAAACAGAACGCACGTACGCTTTCCTCCTTAACTATAGCATATTCGCTGATGGGCAAAAAGTTTCAAAACGAGATGCAAGGATTAACCTTAATTAAAAATTATTCTTGATGATTTTCATGAAAAATATATATATGTTTTTGTTACTGTTTTTCATATCTGGATAGGAGAAATTTTAAAATTTCTCAATCAATCAAATGTTTCTTATCTTATATCATGAAGCTATGGAAAACATCGTTAATTCTGAACAAGGAGAGTACAACAATAAATTATGGAAATGCAAGGTCTAAGCGTGAAACCTTTCAGGGAGACACATTATGAACCATCTTCACGTCATGGGTAACTGAACCTTTTTGTAAAAATATAATTGCAAAAACACCTTCAAACAGTCAAATGAGAACATTTGGCAAAGCTATATTTCTAAGATGAAACTATGAAGCACTCGCGATATTAGTCTAGATTGAGATACTGAAGCAAAAGATTTTGTACTTTAGAATAGTTATAAGTATTTTGGTGTTTAAAAAACAGGAGGAATTAAACCTGTTGCTGATAGAAAATTTACGAAAGGAATGCTATCTCAGTGTAAAAGCGATTCAGAAAACAGAGCTAAATGCTAGAAATAAGTGAAGCCATACAAACTCTAAACATGCCTATAATCACAGACAGCTTTATTATTATTATTATTATTATTATTATTAGTTGGTTTATCTGCAGGATAAACAAAGTTAATGCTTAAAGACGAAAGTTTCCCACAATACATCGCATACTCCACCCAAAATCAGAATTGACTGATTTTACTTTCTAAAAAAAGAAAGTGTTCGGGGATTAATTTAATTGCAACTATTATTGAAAATTGCAACCATGAGCCTTTTTGGTTCCATGCAACAAGCAAATGACTGCAGACTAAGATTTCTTCTGGGGAAGTGAAAATGGATTATATGAAAAAAGTAAATGAACAAGAACGAAAAGAAAATGTTTCTCCAGCTGAAAAAACAAAACAAAGAAAAAATTCAGAGAAAAGTCTGCCTTTAAAATCTAGGGAGAAATAAGATAGAAAAATTGCACGGCAAATATCCTATTAGAGACACCGATTCTGAAGTAGATCAAACTCTTACCTATCAGTGGCTGATAGGATTTTATCACAAACCGGAAACTGAAGGGTTCATAATTGCTACCCAGGATCAGTGCCTTTCAACAATCAACGTACTGTTTTCAAATTTAACAGCTGCTTATCCTGCCGTATATGTAGAGAACATCCGGAGACAATTTACCACATAATATTTTGGTGTGGCTGATTGGCACTAACAAATTCTTACTACGCCATGATAGGGTCATGCAGTATATACACGAAGTGTATAAAATTCGTGGGAACATAAGTTGCCAAAAGTTGTGCATTATGAGGAAGTTAATATTCTTTGGAATATCAGCCTTCAAACAGATAAGGAAATTCAAGCTAATTGACCAGACGTAATTGTGAAAACTCAATTTAAAAGAACTTGTAATCTGATAAATGTTACAGCCCTAGCCAGAAAAAAAAAATTTGTCTGAAAATGCTTGAGCCTCTAGACAAATACAAGAGACTCGACATCGAATAAGTAGAATGTAGCATCTTAAGGCAACAATATTACCTTTTGTTATTGGGGCTTTGGGAATTATATGAAAAGGTGTAAACAAATGTAGATCAGATTCTTTGTAACCCTAAAAAATATGAATTACAAGAAATCATACTCATGAGTAATTCTGGTCCAGGGTATGGCGGTAAACTCCATCCGGCAGCAAGGCCACTGATTGGGAGATGTGAACAACATGGAACCACTTCTTCATTGCTGTTGTTCTCATGTCTACCCTAGAGTGGTAGCACCTGTTGCGGTTCCAGCTATGGGCAAATAGTTTACCACCAAACTGGGGTCAAAACCCTATGAAAGTATAAAAATTCACTTTTATAGAAATATATACATAAAAACAGACTTTTATAGAAAAATATACATTTTTTAAAGAAAAATATTACCAACAATAAAATATTTGAAGAAAATTATTGTCATAACATATTTTTGAAGGAAAAAATATTCTCAGCAAAACATTTTTGAATACAAAACTAGAAGAGATTTTCAGTTTTCTAAAATAAAAAAGAAGAAAAACAAAAACTTTTCATTAAAATCTTACTAAATCAACCTTCTCACTATAACCGAACATTAAAGAATACGTTAGAACCCAACCTTTTTGGCATTAAATAACTCACAGAGGTTGCTATGCCGTTAACAAAACTTATGAGTAATTCTCACATCCCTAAATACAGTCGAAAGCATACACAGTTTTACTGCATGCCATCTGTTATCTGTTTATCTTTTCCGATACAAAATAATTATTTTTCGAATTTTCTTGTCGAAAGTTAGAAGCAAATACGCACAGCAAAGGAAAATAATAATAATAATACTAATAATACAAAAAATATGAAAATGAAAGCCAAAGATAAAGCTCTTGAAAAGATGAAACAGCGCTGGCAAGACAAACCTCTGCATGGCCAATATCCAGTACGTGCCAATAAATCCAATGTTGACAAAGTTAATACTCATCGATGGTTACGTGCATCTGGATTAAAGTCTGAAACTGAAGGATTTATACTTGCAGCACAAGACCAAAGTCTTTTCACGAGAAACTTTCAGGCAAATATTATGCATAATAATATGGATCCAAAATGCAGGTTTTGTGATAAACACCAAGAAACAATAGACCATCTAATCTCAGGCTGTTCTGTGCTTGCCCCAAATGAATATAAAAATCGCCACGATAGAGTTGGGCAATATTTACATTGTGCAATGTGCAAACATTATGGAAAAGCTGTAAACAAACACTGGTATGAACATCACCCAGCACCGGTTACAGAAATAGAAGATGTAACCATTCTATGGGATTACACCATCTACACAGACAGAAAAATTGAAGCAAACAGGCCAGACATTATTGTTAAAAACCAGAAGGAGAAAACTTGTCTATTAATTAATATGGCTTGTCCAGCGGATTGTAACATAGCAATCAAGGAATTTGAAAAACTGTCAAAATATAAAGACCTGGAAATTGAAATAGAAAAAATGTGGAAATTGAAAACAAGAGTTGTGCCAGTGATAGTAGGTGCACTTGGAATGATAAAAAATGGAACAAAACAACACATTGAAAGAATCCCTGGAAACCCCAGCTTAAGAGATATACAAAAAATTGTCTTATTAAGTACAGCCCACACACTAAGGAAAACTTTATCTATGTAATGCTGGGGATGATAGGGAAGATAGAAAAACATGAAATGGAGTCATAACAACACGCCACTACCTGCCTTAGGTCTCCCCGCAGACTTGGTTGGTAGTGAGACCAAAGCAGAAATCGAAATATGATGAAAAATGACATAATAATAATAACTGGTGCTGGGTGATGTTCATACCAGTGCTTGTTTACATATTCTTCCATAGTGATTGGACAATGTGCAAACAATATGGAGGGTCAGTAAACAAATATTTATATGAAAATCACCCAGCACCGGTTACAGAAATAGATGTCACCATTCTATTTAAAGCAAATAGGCCGGGCATTATTGTTAAAAACCAAAACAAAAAAAACTTTTTTACTAATTGATATGGCTTGTCCAGCGGATTGTAACATAGCAACCCAGGAATTCGAAAAACTATCAAAGTATAAGGACCTGGAAATTGAAATAGAAAAAATGTGGAAATTGAAAACAAGAATCGTGCCAGTGATAGTAGGTGCACTTGGAATAAAAAATGGAACAAAACAACACATTGAAAGAATCCCTGGAAACCCCAGTTTAAGAGATATACAAAAATTTGTCTTATTAAGTACAGCCCACACACTAAGGAAAACTTTGTCTATGTAACCATAGGGATGATGGGGAAGATAGAAAAAAACATGAAATGAAGCCATAACAACACACCACGACCTGCCTTGGGTCTTCTCGCAGACTTGGTTGGTAGTGCGACCATAGCAGAAATCGAAATATAATGAAAAATGAAATAATAATAATCCCACCAAAGGCACTGGCATTTCTATCCGTTTTAATATCTGACAAGGAATTTTTCAAGAAGACTCCCGGTAACCCATTCTGTTTTATCTGTCCCTCATTCCTCTTTCATATAAACTAAACAATAATAATTATGGATTAAATAGAAAAGCAACAACCAAGTATTCAATCATTTATCTTATGTGGATGATCTCAAACAATTTGTCAAATACGACAATGAGTGGAAAAGTCTTCTCAGTACCGTAAAATATTTCAGTGACGGCATCGGTATGGATTTTGGATAAGTTACATTGGCAAAAGCATAATTCAAGAAAGTGTGAATAACCGAAACACATTAAAATAGATTTCAGTTTTGTAACAAAGATTAGAGGACTGAAACAGGGAAAATCCTATAAATACCAAGGAGTCATTGAATAATACAGAATGCAACATACATGAATGGAGTAAAAAAAAATACTACAGGCGTGTGTGTCTGGTGTTAAAATTTGGTAGTAAAGTTGAATTTACAAAACAAAATATCAGCCATGAACACTTTGGTTGTCCTTGTGGTGCAATGCAGTACGATATCTTTAACTTGACCATAGCTGACATTAAACGAATGGATATCAAAACGAGAAATATTATCACTTGCCACGGCAGGTCAGTCAGTTAAGTGCCATACGTGATACACGCTTGGGCGATCATATCTCGAAAGAGACATGACTGACTGGGCAGAAGATTATCCCGCAGTAGGTTGCCATAGCTTTCTGCGGTGGACTGGTTGCCAGCCAAGGCTATAGAACCCAATCTGTCTTATTATTTAATCCATAACTGGAGGGAAGAGGCGGATTAATACCTTTCCCAAGGGTATTTGCGCGTAAGTAAATGCAAGGAATTTAGCTAGAATTCGAACTCTTCTCCCCGATTTGTCGTTCCGAGTCAATATCCACTGCACCACAACGCACATCCATGGCAGGTATCATCCTAAAAATGATGTTAATCGTCTGTATGTGTCTCGATCAGCGGGAGCAGAGGATTACTTTAACTAGAACTGTCTCTAATAATCAGGATGCAACGATACTTAGGAAATACAGAAGACTGGATAATCAGTCAGTCAGTCATGCAGTTAAGTGCCATACGTGATACACGCTTGGGTGATCATGTCTCGAAAGGGACATGACTAACTGGGCAAAAGATTATCCCGCAATAGATTGCCATTACTTTCTGCGATAGACTTGTTGCCTGCCAAGGCTATAGAACCCAGTCTGTCTTATTATTTAACCCATAATTGGAGGGAAGAGAAGGATTAATACTTTTCCTAAGGGTATTTGCATGTAAGTGAATGCAAAAAATTCGACTGGAATTCGAACTCGGCACCAAACTGATATCCATTGTACCACAACGCACATCGATGACTGGATGACCATCTGTCTCAAAAACATGAAAGAAATAAGAAACTTTCTTCATTAATAAAGGAATCCAACCAAGTCAAAAGAAAACATCAAGTGGATGAAAAAGAGCAAATAAACCATAATACACTTACTGCAGCGGCAAAGAACTCAAAAGGTAAAAGCAAATAGAATGAACTAAATGAAGAAATGGTAGCAAGATAAGCCTATTTACGACCAATACTTTGCCCATGCCAAACAAACTGATGTAGACAAGTTGCATACCAATAAGTGGTTACGTAGTGTACTGTTAAAAACTAAAACCGAAGACTTTTTTCCTTGCTACACAGAACCAATGCTTATTAACTAGAAATTCCCAAGTAAACACACTGAAATATTGTGTTAATACGAAATGCAAAATATAGGATGAATGCCCAGAAACAACTGATGATCTTTTATAAAGTTGCACGCTAATGGCCTCCCTCGGTCAGTCAATCAAGTGCCATACGTGCTAATCATATCTCGAAAATGACATGACTGAATGGGCAGATGATTAACCCGCAGTAGGTTGCCATTGCTTTCTGCGGTAGATTGGTTGCCAGCAAAGGCTATAGAACCAAATCTGTCCTATTATTTGACTCATCGCTAGAGGGGGAAGTGATGTATTACATTATTAAGTAGTATTTAGTGGGGGATCAGTTTATTACATCGTAACAATATGAAACTGATTCCCCACTCAATACCAAGTCGAAGCCTTAATCATGTTTTCAACTATTATATTCAGTCAGTCAGTTAAGTGCCATAGATGTTACACATTTCTGGCGATCATGTCTCTTTGGAGACATGACTGACTGAGCAGATGATTATCCCGCAGTAGGTTGCCATTGCTTTCTGCGGTAGACTGGTTGCCAGCCAAGGCTATAACCCAATCTGTCCTATTATTTAACCCATAACTAGAGTCAAGAGACGGAATAATACCTTTCCCAAAGGGTATTTGCGCGTAAGTGAATGCAAGGAATTCAACTGGAATTCGAATTCAGCTCCCCTATTTGTCGTTTCGAGTCGATATTTACTGCTCCACAAGGCACAAGGCGTTTACTGAACAGAAAAACTTAGCATGACCGGATGACTCAATATCCGCATTGGAATATTTTGTTATTTTAACGAAAAGAAAATTTTATGGAATTGTTATGAAGGCCACCCAAACCCGGTTGATCTGTAACAATGTTATGAGACTTTACAAAGCACACAGACACAGCCATCAGAAATAATAAAAAAAAACTAAGTGTTTTTTTTACATCAAAGTTCTTGCAGATTAATGTATCTTTAAAGATTATCAAAAAAACTACCAAAAACAAGGATCTTCATATCTAAATCTAAAAAATGTGACATATGATAAACTTCAATAATTACAGTTGTAGTTGAAGCTCAAAGATAGATTGGAAAAATTTCCCATAGACTCACTGAAGGAATTCCTGGTAGCCCATGCCTTAAATATACAAAATATGCTCAAACATTACTGTTATCGTGGAATATCATAGCATACCCCATAATGGAATGATCTAGTCTGTAAAGGACAGGGACTAGAGGAATACGTCAGAGGCATACGTCATAGGCGAAGGCATTGTCTACTTGATAGATTATTCCGCTCCTATTCGTTGATTGCTATTGTATAACTTATGGTTTATTGTACCTTCGTATAATAAATCCCTGCTATCTATTTCCCGTGTTAAGTATCATTCTTACCCATATCTTTCACTGATATTCCTTCCGAGATATATCAATTACAAAAAGCTTTATCTTAATTTGTGTTTGTTTTTTTTACAAACATGAAGAATAGAAAATGTCATTTTTGACTTTAGGCATCTGGAAAGAAAATAGAAATCAAAGGATAATAATAATAATAATAATAATAATAATAATAATAATAATAATAATAATAATAATAATAATAATAATAACAGAAGTTCAAATCAAATGTCTAGTTTGGTTCTTCCAGTGGATAAACACAAAAGCCCATCCCTCAGGTGGGAACCTACCTGGGATCAAAAAATGTTTTATAGGAACACACTCCTATACAAATAATGAATCTTCAGGTCCTCTCAACTGGGATAATCCTAATGATAACCTTGCAAATTCTCTAACTACATCCACATCCATTCATTGAAAGAAGTAAAAGGTAAAATGGTTTCGGAAGGAGTACATTCTATGAAGCGTTGCACAAACCTCAGAAAAATATCACTCGTCAAAAATAGGACATTTGGTGAGATAATTTGGACAAACAATTAGGACGTACACTGGCGAAAATAAATTAACCAATATAAAAAGATACATATTGAGAAATAACCGATTGACATATGCAGAAATGAAAGAAATAAAAAGAGCTGCAACCAAAATGGGTGAATCAATAGAAAGCGAACCAGAAATGGACATAAGAAGTAATTGCATCATAAAAATAACAGACCATAATGAAGATAATTAGCGCTTAGATTATGCTAAAATTTGAGGAGAGTTGGAAAGGCATGATCTTAGTTACCCACAAAACGAGTTCAAAACACATTGAATGTAATTGTTTTTTTTTTACGGAAAACAAGAATAGTATACAAGAAGCCAAGGAAAAAATAATGAGGCATACAAGTCAGACACAAAATATTGACATAGAATAACGAGAACTACTTGCAAAATTACAACCAACAAAGTATAACTTCAAAAGTATTAAACTCTACAGTGCAGCACTCAAATTAATTCTGGATAAAGTAGATCCACACATGTCTCAACAAACCAATATATACAGCTGCAATAGCCGCCACTAAAACAATAAGCAATGAAGGAAAAAGGCACTCTCACAGACATGAAGTTCCACGTTGCAAAAGAAGAATAGAGAAAGATAATGAACAGCATAGAAATGAATTATAATCACTCGATGAACTGGCAAAAAAAATAAATATAATATTAGAAAAGCAGAAGAGTCAAAAGAAAATACACAATTAGGAATTAAAATGAAGTCCTATCGGCAAAAAAACATAAAACAAGTAATACAATTGAAGGTTTCATCAGACGCTACAAAAAGAAATCACAATTCTACAAACAGAACAAGACTTTAAACCGATGCAAAGAAATTTTATAGAGAAATAGGTAAACAAAAAATGTAAATAACAACTTCCAACAATGGAAGAAGTTACACAGTTCTGGGAAAAATATGACCTTGTCCTAAACAACACAACAAAGAAGCAGATTGGATTACGTAAGAGGTGGGTGGAACCGGTAAGAAATAAACCAGAACGGATATGGGTGGAAATCACAAAGAGGTTGTTGAATGTTCACCGAAAAAAGGACACAACTAGAAATCTCCAGAAATTGATACGCTTCCAGACTTATCTAATTACAGCACATAAACATTAGCTAAAGTACTTAAAAATGGTCAGTAATCCGACTACGATTCCGGCATGGGTAACTAAATTACCTTTCTTTAACCTAAGAATGGTGACACATATGTCTCAAAAAACTGTTGACAAATTATAACTCTCTCCACTAATGACAAACTGTTGTAATGTAATCTCTCAAAATAAACATATTCCTTCTTAGAAAAACAAAACGTATTACCTCTTGAACAGGTGTAAATACTAATTACTTAATAGTAGGATAACCTTGGAAAACTGCTTCAATACAAAAAATAATCAGTACTATCTGGATAGATTTACCGTAAGTTATTCAATAGTGTACCTCATTTCTGGATCTTAAAATGTTTAAACGTATGCAAGGTATTACCCGTAATTATCAATTTCATAAAAAATATTTACATTCATATGGAAAACAACACTTCACCTCAATCATATAAATATGTCATATAAATTTCATGTCACTATATTTCATGTCACTATATTTAAATTATATATCATATAAATCATATAAATTTCATCAAACAATGTACATTCATATGGAAAACAACACTTCACATCAATCATATAAATATGTCATATAAATTTCATGTCACTATATTTCATGTCACTATATTTAATTTATATGTCATATAAATCATATAAATTTCATCAAACAATGTACATTCATATGGAAAACAACACTTCACATCAATCATATAAATATGTCATATAAATTTCATGTCACTATATTTCATGTCACTATATTTAATTTATATGTCATATAAATCATATAAATTTCATCAAACAATGTACATTCATATGGAAAACAACACTTCACATCAATCATATAAATATGTCATATAAATTTCATGTCACTATATTTCATGTCACTATATTTAATTTATATGTCATATAAATCATATAAATTTCATCAAACAATGTACATTCATATGGAAAACAACACTTCACCTCAATCATATAAATATGTCATATAAATTTCATGTCACTATATTTCATGTCACTATATTTAATTTATATGTCATATAAATCATATAAATTTCATCAAACAATGTACATTCATATGGAAAACAACACTTCACCTCAATCATATAAATATGTCATATAAATTTCATGTGACTATATTTCATGTCACTATATTTAATTTATATGTCATATAAATCATATAAATTTCATCAACAATGTACATTCATATGGAAAACAACACTTCACATCAATCATATAAATATGTCATATAAATTTCATGTCACTATATTTCATGTCACTATATTTAATTTATATGTCATATAAATCATATAAATTTCATCAAACAATGTACATTCATATGGAAAACAACACTTCACATCAATCATATAAATATGTCATATAAATTTCATGTCACTATATTTCATGTCACTATATTTAATTTATATGTCATATAAATCATATAAATTTCATCAAACAATGTACATTCATATGGAAAACAACACTTCACATCAATCATATAAATATGTCATATAAATTTCATGTCACTATATTTCATGTCACTATATTTAATTTATATGTCATATAAATCATATAAATTTCATCAAACAATGTACATTCATATGGAAAACAACACTTCACCTCAATCATATAAATATGTCATATAAATTTCATGTCACTATATTTCATGTCACTATATTTAATTTATATGTCATATAAATCATATAAATTTCATCAAACAATGTACATTCATATGGAAAACAACACTTCACCTCAATCATATAAATATGTCATATAAATTTCATGTCACTATATTTCATGTCACTATATTTAATTTATATGTCATATAAATCATATAAATTTCATCAAACAATGTACATTCATATGGAAAACAACACTTCACATCAATCATATAAATATGTCATATAAATTTCATGTCACTATATTTCATGTCACTATATTTAATTTATATGTCATATAAATCATATAAATTTCATCAAACAATGTACATTCATATGGAAAACAACACTTCACATCAATCATATAAATATGTCATATAAATTTCATGTCACTATATTTCATGTCACTATATTTAATTTATATGTCATATAAATCATATAAATTTCATCAAACAATGTACATTCATATGGAAAACAACACTTCACCTCAATCATATAAATATGTCATATAAATTTCATGTGACTATATTTCATGTCACTATATTTAATTTATATGTCATATAAATCATATAAATTTCATCAAACAATGTACATTCATATGGAAAACAACACTTCACCTCAATCATATAAATATGTCATATAAATTTCATGTCACTATATTTCATGTCACTATATTTAATTTATATGTCATATAAATCATATAAATTTCATCAAACAATGTACATTCATATGGAAAACAATACTTCACCTCAATCATATAAATAGAATGTATAAGTCTAGTGGAATAAACATCAACAGTAGAACATTACAAAGTGTCTTTCTCTCCATTATTATTTTGTCTTTGTCTCCATTACTATTTTGTATATCACTAATACCATTAACTAAGAAACTTAACAGAAAGGAATATGGTTATAACATATAAAGGAAAATAAGCCATCTATTTTACATAGATGGCATAAAGCTGCATTGCTATGAGTGACAGGGAGCTGGAAGATCATCTGAAAACAGTAAAATGATGATGCTGAAATAGAATTTCGTTTGGATAAATGTGTTAAAGCAACAATTATTCGAGGATCACTACAACAACCCTCCTCTATTAGCTTAGACACTGTGGTAACAATAAATGATTTAGAGCAACAAGTAGCTTATAAGTATATCGCTATAAATGAGGATGAAGGTATTCACACTAAAAAAAAATGAAATAAATAGTGCACAAATATTACTAGATAAAAATGCAACAGATATTAAGAATGGAAATTAACTGATTTCTCAGCAATTTTTATGGCCATTAATATCCTTGCCATCCCATGGCTTCAATATAGTTGCAACATCTTGAACTAGTCTCTAAATGAGTGCATTCTAAGACAAAAAAGCTTCTTTCTTAGGATTACACGCATTATCCAAAGGCTGATGTAGACTGTATATACATAACCCGTAAACATTAGAAATCTTATTCAGCTAGACATATTATATAAGACAACAAATATTGGATTATTAACATATAGGAAAAAAGACTGGATAATACAATTAGCTGAATAACACAACATCAAAAACGTATTCAATCATGAATGAGGGCTGTAGATACAAACTAATTTTATATTTAGTAGATTCTGTAGAAAACTTTAAAAATAACCCAAGAACCAACTGTTGCAGCAAAATAATATGAAAACAAAAGCCAAGTATAAAGCTCTTGGACAGATGAAACGACGCTGGAATGACAAACGTATGCATGGTCATTATCAAGAACGTTCTAATAAAGTCGATGTTGATAAAGTTAACACTCATCGATGATTACGTGCATCTGGTTTAAAGGTTGAAATAGAAGTCTTTATTCTTGCAGCGCAAGAGCAGAATATTTTTCACTAGGAAATTTCAGAAAAATATACATAACAATGTCCGTCCACAATGCAGGCTCTGTGACGCGACAAATATCAAGAAACCATAAGCACCTAATCTCAGGATGTTCTGCACTTGTGCTAAATGAATGTAAAATTATCACAATAGAGTGGGGCAATTATTACACTGAATAATGTGCAAACCTTTTCGAAAAGATATTAACAAACACTAATATAAATATCACCCAGCTTTGGTACAGAAATAAAATACATCATAATCCTAATAAATTACAACATATATACAGACATCAAGACTGAAACAAAATGGTCAGTCATAATTGTCAAAAACTGAAAAAAATTCACCTACAAATAGATATACCTTGCCCAACATAGCAACCAAAATTTTGAAAAGCTATTGAAGTATAAAACTTGGAAATTGAAAATCGAAACAATGTGGAAATTGAAAACAAGAATAGTACAAATTTTAGTAGGTGCACTAGGAATGAGAAAAAATGAACACAATAACATATTGAAAAATCCCTGGAAATTTCAGTTTAAGAGAAATACAAAAAATTGTCTAAATTGTGTAAATAACTTAATCCTCAAATACAGCTCAGACATTAAGAAGAACTTTGTCAATGTAATGCTAGTGATTTAATGTCAGTTAGAAAAACAAATAATGGAATGTAGCCATAACACACCACTTTTGGTAGGTTGTGTGACCGTAGCAAAAATTCAAAAATAATAATAATAATAATAATAATAATAATAATAATAATAATAATAATGCGACTATTTGGATAGAAAAATATTATTGTATTAAGTAGACATTTTTGTCAAGTGGATTTTTAAAGAGCTGTATAAATGACGGGATTTATAGATAAATCTTTTATAAAAAAATACAAACAAATTTAATACTTTATATAATTTATTACTTTAGAGTGATTCCTCAGTATCTTGAAAAAACATAAACTTATGAATTCTAAATTTCCTCCAGTTGAACTTTATCAAATGTTTCTCAATTTTTACTGCTTTCGACACAGATTAACTGCTAAATATGTTTAGTATGCGGCGATACTGATTCATAGTATCGGTCGTAGATATTTGAAAATTTGAATAAAAGTTTCTGCGAAAATGGTATAAATTATATATAATTAAATTTTAAGTTGACGTTTTCAAATAAAAATATTTTCTTCAGATAATTTTCTGTCTAAGAGAACAATTTCTGAGGTGAAAAGTTAACTTTTTTATGGGTCTTTATTATGACTTCATGGTAGGATGTGTGTTGTGGTGCAGTGGATATCGGTTCGGAACGAGAAACCAAAGATCTGAGGTCGAATTCCTGTTAAATGTGTTGCATTCATTTACACGAATACCCTTGGGAGAGATATTAATCCGCCTCTTCCCTATGGGTCAAATAACAGGACAAATCGTTTTCTATATTCTTGGTTGTAACTAGTCTACTTCAGAAATAAATATTGTGGGAACATCTTCTGCCCAGTCAGTCATGTCTCTTTCGAGACATGATCGCCTGAGCGTGTATCACGTATGGCACATAACTCATTGTGACTTGTTATAGAACGCTATATTAGTTTTTTTTCCTTTTGTTTTGTTGCATCAACCCCTTTTCAAAAAATGTTATCCTGAATTTGTGTTGAAATCTGAAAAAAGAAGTAACTTTTCTCATTCTTGTTTCAATCGTTGTTTTATAGTTAATGTTATATAAAAAACGGTGCTACTGACTCACGTCAACAATACGCTCGTTTTTACGATTTCTCATATTCATCTGAAGTACCCCACACACGCGTGCTGATGCTACCCCTTCACACATACAACTGCTCAACTGATTTTACCCCTTCCACACCAATTTTTCAACGATTATCTTTGTTCAAAACGTTTATTTCTTAATTTTATTTTTAATTTAATGAATTCATAATAGACTAAAAATTACATCCAAATTTAATACACTTTACTTTCAATTATTTAGAAAGATGCAAAGGAAATTGAGTGAAGATGGATGAGGATAAATATTTTTAATTTCCTCTAAAATCGTTAGTCCTTGAAACATGTTTTTTTGTTTTAATGTCATATCTTTTTAGAACGTAGGCGATCTTAATAAGCATTCCTTTTATTTTTCATCTTATCAATCTTGATTTGGCATCTCAGCTTAAATCATATTCCCATCACCATAACGCAGTTTTTTCTGTTAATATTTGCATGGTAATTGTTCTGATGAGCTTTCCTTTTAGGTGCCTTAAATTCCTTGGCAGTTACGTCTCGTTAAATTATTGTCGAAATCGCTAAATGTACTGATAATTCTATTCTATTCTATTTTTCTCAATTGTGCCTCTCTCTTCTGACTTCTTATCTTACTTTCAAAAATTGAAACTAATGTCAGTCTGCATTTTCTTTCTCATTCAATCATGTTCTTTTATATTCTTGCATCTTAGTAACCCCTTGCATCTTAGTGGCTTTGGTACCTTGGATGGATTAAAATTCATGGCAGGCAACTTTAATGTAACGTCTTTTAGGATAATTAAATCAGATATCTTGCTTCAGCTTGTATCTGGATTGTTTTCACGTATTAGAAATAGTTTTACTTTGATTAACAAGTAGACAGCTATGATCACCAGCTATGATCACCATGAAACATGTTTTTATTTTTCATAAGTCATATTATTTTAGAACGTTAACAGCCTTTCTTTTCTTTTCCTCATCTTTGAAATTCCACTCGCCTTCCCGGAAAATATAGGCATGTGATATCACGTTGTTTTCTGCATATTTTTTTCAGTCAGAGTCGTTCTTCTTCTATAATGGTTGCCATCCAAGAGCCAAGTCTATCCTACTATTTCCCTCATAGCTGAGTGAAGAAAATGGATTTGTGGTGAATGCGAAATACGAATAACACTTCTTTTTCACTGTTTTCAAATGAGCGAGCCTGTGCAAAAATTTATTCCTATCAATAGATTGACTCTGGACCGAAGAAAAGGCCAAAGTAAAGTATAGCGAGCCTATATAAAAATTTATTTGACCAATGAAAAGGGAGCGGCTAACAGACTGAGAAAGAGAAACGAGCTAATATCAAATCGCTTTGATAAACAGATAAAGTTGAATCAAGCAGAAGCGTGAGAGAGAGAGAGAGAGAGAGAGAGACAGAGAGAGAGAGACAGAGACAGAGACAGAGAGACAGAGAGACAGAGACAGAGACAGAGAAAGAGAGTAAAGTCTCACGCGTTTGAATAACGCTGATACATTATCGGCCTGTAATGAGTACTAGGGAATTTCAAAGAACTCCATTCAACTCCTAAGTTAAGTACCTTAAATTATATCTTTTTATTCATGTTGAATACAGCCGTATAATTTTTTTGTGAAAAACGAACTCTCACAATTTTTTAAGCATTTTGGAATAATACTTCGTGTCCGATGATTTGATATAAATATTTCTTTACAATTCATCAAAACTACGAACCTTTAATGTTTGATTACTTGTCCTGAAAAAAAAGTTACTGAAACTTTAAATGTGTAAATTTGTAAATAAATTTCTTATCTTGTTCCGTTAAAAATAAACACGTGTGTTTCCTCGTCATTATTCCTACATAATTTAAATGTATGTCTTTTCCAAGTGTATTTGTGTGAAAGTGAGTGAAACCTACCAGGCCGGAATTGAAACTCTTCCAACTAATTCCACATTCATCTTCGTTAACCTGCACATATAAACTGGTGAAGGTTTTCTTTTATAGGAAAAACGACAAAGAGGCAAATTTTTAGTGTTTGAGAAGACAAAAACAAATTGTTTTCACAGTTTGTTTTCATGTAGATCTCCCGTATTTTATTTGTGTAAAGTTCGTTGCCTTTGAAACTAAATAGGAAAAATATTTTTCTAGTATTCAAGCATGAGAATGGACATTTAGGCAGAAAGATATACCTTCACTTTTTGTTATAAAATTGCGCTTGTGTGTGGGCGCTAGCATATGTGTTGCACTCATTCGAACCGATAAACACGTTCTCGAGTCGATCTCCGGTGACTTGGGGGGCCACAAAGTCAAAACGGAAAATAAAAAGCAAATAATCTTTAATGAAAATAATTGAGGATTTTGCGGAAAGCAAGCAATAAAGTTGAATTGAAATGAGATAAATTAATGTAATCAGAAGAGGCAATTTGTTGATTCGATAAAAATATTATAATCTTCGATTGAGATAATTATGAAAGAATAGAAAACAAAATATGATGACAATTTTCGCTTGGAATTTCCACAGACTGGAATGTAAATTTTCTACAAGCAAGTAAAGGAAGAAAGAGAAAAACGCACGAGAGAGAAAATCATATTGAAAGACACACAGAAAGAGAGAAGAAGACAGAGAGAGAAAGAGGAAATGTGATGAATTTAAGCATTTCTTAAGATTCTAGTAGAAAATATATGTTGTAGCTTTAAAAGGTTACTGCATGTTTAATCCCCAAAACGGAGGTTGGGAATAATAGTATATCAACAAATACAAGACTCGCACTCTGCGTGAAGTAGATACACTGCTAGTGAACTGCTAGTCAGTATAATCACTCTACTCTTCATTTTACTCAAATAGTGTCCACGTATTTATGACACTATCTCCCGCAGGGATGCTTTTTTTGTTTAGTTTACTACAGCGGAGAGACAGCCACACAAGAAAGAGCGCTCTCTTGTGAGGTAGTGGTAGGAGGTTCAGTGGTGAAGGCCATTGTAGACACGGGGGCGTCTATAGCGCTATTGAGGGAGGAAGAATACAGAAAATTGAAAAATCAAGGTAGAGTGAGAAGGCCCGATATCGACATCACACAGGCTGATGGTGGTTCCATGAAAATAATGGGTATGGTAACTCTTCCGATGAAGGTAGAAGGGACGCAGAGCCTCCAGAAATTTTATACCACTCCCGGACTGTGTGCAGAACTGCTCTTGGGGGAAGATTGGCTTCATAGAAATAAGGCTAGTCGAATTTGCACGAGATACTAGATTAGCAACTAGATCCCACCCTTTTACAGTGAAACCGATAAAATGCAACCGCAACTTCTACTCCAACAGTTTCTTTTCTCGCACTTCCCGACTGTGGAATTCCCTTCCACAAGACTGCTTCCCCGACGGCTACAATCTCCAGGAGTTTAAATATAAAGTCAATAGACACCTCCTAACAAACTAACTCGCTTCCATTCTTTCAAACACTCTTCCCACCCACCCAACTATCTATCACCCCTCTTCTGACATTTCCTATATCTAACCACTCTTTCTATTTACCTTCCCCCATGTAGCCCCAAGCGCAATAGTGGCAGTGGAATGCCTTGCTTGGGATGAAATGATTAAAAAAAAGTTTAACTCTGCTGTGTTGGTGGTCAACGGTGAAAAGTTGCCATTGGGAGGCTTCCCCAACAAGGGTATAACAGTAATAACAGAAGAGGATATAGAGTTACCCCTCAGAACTGCAGTAACAAGCAGAAGGAGATTAATGACAAAGAAAAAGTTAAAAAAGGGGATCATACAGTTAGTTTCTATAGAGGAAAGTAGATCTGAAGAGAGCGAGGCCGTCGTGTGTGAGACATTAGTAAATGCAGCAGAAATAGTTCCCATTTTATTAGTGAACGAAACCTCTCAGACTATTAAAGTAGGGAAAGAGGAGGAGGTAACTAGAGCCTCACCCCTAAGGACCAGACAGTAAATAAGCTAGAAAAAAGGAGAGAGAGAGAGAGGGTCCAAAGAGGGTAGATGACACTTCAGACGAAGAAGTATTGGAGCCCAAAGAATTTAAGACTAGAGTAAAGAACCTATTGCGAACCAATCGTAATGTGGTGGCCACCTCAGACAAGAAATTAAGCCAAACTTATACGGTAAAGATGAAAATAGACACAGATGATCACCCTCCCATTAGATTAAGGCCTTATAGAATTCTTATCCATAAAAGACCCCTGGTTGAGGAAGCGGTAAAAGATATGCTGGAGACAGGCATGATAGAGAGATCAAAGTCTCCATGGAGCTTCCCCATAGTAATAGTTGATAAGAAATTCATGCCATTTGGCCTGGCCAGTGCTCCTGCAATTTTCCAACAACTAATGTCAATAGTGCTAGGGGGAATGGAGAATTTTGCTATGGCTTACGTGGACGATATTCTGGTGTACTCAGAACAACATTTTGACCACTTGTGACAAGTCTTTGGTCGACTGAGGCGGCACGGGTTGAAGTTAAAACTGCCAAAGTGTCAATTCCTAAGTAATGAGACCAAGTACTTAGAATTTCTAATAAGTGATAAGGGAATCAAATCTGATATGGATAAGGTAAAAAGTGATAAGAGAAATTCCAGGTCCCCAGACAGTAAGGCAGGTGAGAGGATTTATAGGTGCTATAGGATATTACAGGCGCTTTATACCGGCATTTTCTCGGATAGAGACTCCCTTGATAGCGTTGACCAAAAAGTACGCAAGATTTAAGCGGACAGAAGACTGTAGAAGGGCCTTTAATGCGTTAAAAGAACAGCTGACGGCTATACCTCTGCAGACGTACCCTGATCTGAGCAAGCCCATGATACTATACACAGATGCTAGTGAGCAATGTGTGGGAGCGGTCCTCACTCAACCATGTCCTGGCATACCAGAAGAAGTACCGATATACTTCTTGTCTCATAAACTCTCAGAAACACAGCAGAGATGGCCGGTGATAAAAAGAGAGGCGTACGCTATTGTATACGCCCTCCAAAAGCTAGATTACTATCTAAGCGGGGTGGTGTTTACTATAAAAATCGACCATAAACCTCTTCAGTATCTGCTGAAAACAGATTGGGCAAATAAGAAAATCCAGCAGTGGGCGCTAAAGTTAATCGGGTACAACTGTAAAATCGAGTATCTAGCAGGGAAGGATAAAACCTGTGCAGATTTACTCTCCAGAATACCCAAGAAGCTGGAAGAGGAGTCCATAACCGTAGAGCCAGGGGGTCTGGAGTAAGGTGAAGTGCGGGGGAACGCAAGACCTAGGAAAGTACCCCAGGTCGTCTAGAAAATTTAGAAGGGAGCGAAGAGAAAATTATAGAGAAGAATGACTGAAGACATGGTTTTCATAAACCCACGTTAAATAGATATGGCCTAGTGTGTTGGAAGTACCAGCATAGAGGTCACAGTGCGACAGAATTTCCCACAGGGTGGAGGCTGCCGCCGATTTACAAGCAAGAAAGATGCCATGGTAGAGGGCATATGGCCAAACGGTGCGGGGCAAGAAGGAAAGCCTCCCAGTGCCAAAAGTGAAGATGAAACTTCGAGAATTGAGCCAAAAAAAAAAAAAAAAACGCAAAAGGACGGCCCAAGAAAAAAGAGGCAGGGCAGATAGGTCATCTTGTGAATAAATGTCCAAGAAGGTGTTAGTTTTGTGGGAAACTGGGACACCTGAAGAGAAGCTACCCATCTGAAGACAGAAAAAGGGGCAGAAATAAAAACCCCGATAAGAGAATAGTGGTCATGGGGTCCTCGTAGAGACATTAATGAAGGACTGCTGCTGCCAGCACCCATAGCTGAGTGGGCAGAAAGAACGTCACAACGAACGAGCAGCCCCGGGCATAATGCGTCATATTTAAGAGGATAAGAACATACCAGCACATTAGCGTGTATATATATATACAGTTATAGAAGGAGTGATCCGATTTTAATCTAATTTGATATACTCATAGACAAAGACATAAGAAACGATATTCAGAAGTTTAAAGGTTGCAGTTCTTACAATAGTGCAGACAATCGATATATATATATATATATATATATATATATATATATAAGGCAAGATGTTTGTGTGTGTGTCTGTTTATCTGACTGTATGTCTGAATTTTTTCAGCCCTTTTATTTTAGTTTTTTTTTTAGGGTTTGGCTCTAAGTAGGTATAATTGTAGTTCTTAGTCTCAGTCATGATACCATTTCCTCAGAGGACTTATTTAGCCTTCAAAATTCAGTTTACGACGAAAAATACTTATTTGATATCGATACCAAGAAAATCAAAATTTGACTTACATCCATTCATTTTTCTTTCAGTCTACGATTTCGCTTTAACTGGAAAAAACTATTGCTTTTTAGTCTTTCGTGCCAACGTCCAAAGAGTCTGAGCTGCAGGACCATGGATCAGTTTTAAAGCTTTCACTACATCCGAGCAACGCCGGGCTATACTGCTAGTATATAAATTAAAAAAAGAAACTTTTTAAGTTCAGTGGTTGTGGCAGTTGTATATTCTGGTGCCTGGGGTCAGTAGTCAGTGCGAGAAATAGAAACCAAGATTTTGTAAGTAAACAGCATCTCCCCGACTTAAGATATTGGTGTAACCCAATCTGTCGACTGTCATTTCCTCCATTTAGCCTTGAAATCAGAATAAGCTAAGCATACGATATATTGAGACTGTTTAGAAGCCAGTCAGATAAATCAATGCATCTACAAAGGAATGATAAAGCTGGAGATGTAGAGGAGACGGACTGATAGAATGAATAAAATTATCGTGAGATTGCTGAGTCGTTTCGTTTCTAGATTATATAATTTTTGTAAAGAGTTGAATAAAAAACGTGAACTGACAATGTGTTTTCATGCACAACTGTTATGCACATATACACACTTACAGACACATATAAATATAATATTTAATTGTGATAACATTTAGCGTGAAGATATTTTTTTTAGTTATTCTACTGATAAAATATATTTTGGCAATATATCGCAAAGTGTTCCATATGTGAGTGTAAATAAAGCGCTGATAAACACAAAGAATTTGTCACTTCAGCTGAGCAGTTTCATGCTGACTTCGAAGTTTTGTGAGGACACTGTGATGATGTACTCATATAAATCAGCCCTAAAGAGTTAGAACATAAATAATGGTTTCTAACGAAACTTCGAAGTCCGCATGAACCTGCTCAGTTAAAGTGACAAACTCTTTGAACTTTGTGGGACTGATATATATCTATCTATTTTTACTTTCTACCTAAATTTGGGGGCTATTTCTCTCGGAGCCATTTTCTTTGCATATTTCCTCTCGTTTCTTTTTTCTCTCTCTTGTTTTCATCTTTGCTTTTTATTTCCTCTGTGTCCTTCTCTTTCCTCTTTCCTCTCGTTTCTTTTTTCTCTTTTGTTTTCATCTAAGGCATTTTATTTCCTCTGTGTCCTTCTCTTTCCTCTTTCCTCTCGTTTTTTTTCTCTCTTGTTTTCCTCTTGGCTTTTTATTTCCTCTGCGTCCTTCTTTTTCCACTTTCCTCTCTCGTTTCTTTTTTTCTTTATTGTTTTCCTCTTGGCTATTTATTTCATCTCTGTCCTTCTTTTTCCTCTTTCCTGTCGTTTCTTTTTTTCTCTCTCTTGTTTTCCTCTTGGCTTTTTATTTCCTCTGTGCACTTCTCTTTCCTCTTTCCTCTCGTTTCTTGTTTTCTATCTTGTTTTCCTCTTGGCTTTTCTTTCCTCTGTGTCTGTCTCTTTCCTCTTGCTTCTCATTTCTTTTTTTCTCTATCTTGTTTTCCTCTTGCCCTTTTTTTCCTCTATATCTTTCTCTTTCCTCTTTCCTCTCGTTTCTTTTTTTCTCTCTTATTTTCCTCTTTGCTTTTTATTCCCTCTGTGTCCTCCTTCCTCTTTCTTTCCTCTTTTATTGATTTCTCTTTTTACTTTCTCATCTTTCCTACCTTCTTTAACTTCGCACGAACCGTCTTTCCAAAAATAAAAGGAAGTGGATTTTCTTAAGATTTCTTTTAAAAACAACGTTTATTACCATAATTATTACTTACCTGATGGGACATTGTTCTTTCAATCATGAAACACAATGTACAATTTTGTAGTAATTGTAGTTTGTACATATTCGAAAGTATAATTTATAATAAATATTCATTGCTCTAATTTTATATTAAGCAGTGTTTTAATTTAACGTTTTGAACGTTGCAATTATCTTCTTCGTTTCTTATTTATTTGGGTATATAAATATATATATTCGCTGTATCTACAGCTCATCAGTACGGTTATACATCAAATTACTTTTATACCCAGGATTGAAACCCGACCGAATTAACGCATATATATATATATATATATATATATATATATATATAGTCATCCGCTGACAGAACTGTTTCTCAGCTCATCAATACGGTAACACATCCAATTGCTTTTTACCCCAGGATTGAAACCCGATCGAATTGGCGTCAGTCGGCGATTCTACTTCTGAGCTATAGGCGCTCGATAGAAAGTGGTAGACTTTTAGCGCATGATGAATCAAACGCCAATAGCTAGAGTGCTCTAATTCATTACTGAATGAGCGATAAATGTATATATATATATATATATATATATATATATATATATATATATATATATATATATATTAGGTACCTCCATTACGTCACAAAAATCCATCATAAAAAAAAGTTTAAAAACGTTAAAAAACTAATAAAGGACATTTTTCTATCCAAAACGTTTATAACATTATGAAGAGGAAAGATCAAAGTAAATTTTAATTATTTTTTAAATTTTTTTAATCCCTTTTAACATTTTCGAAATTTTGTCAGAAAATTTTGTTTTTGATTTGGAGTTAGCGTGGTTAAAAATATTACGTCTTTGTTATAATTGATTACGTTTTTTTTTTTCTTCACTCACTTTTTCGGTTTCCGAACACATTAATTAGGAAATTCTCGCAAAAATAAAATATTTGTCGGATTTTAATGAAACTTTCAGTACTCATTAACAAA
>JBBBDQ010000350.1:97500-247500 GCA_037127315.1 Ascarosepion bandense | reverse complement strand
GAATAAAACTCAAACTGATATTATTTTAAATAGTAGATGCTAAGGATTTGATAGATAATATTTTATATCTGTTTATAATATCATTGCTATTATTAGGAGCAACATAATAAAACAATGGAGATATACAGGGTAAATGGAAGCTTGGTTAAACAAAATTAGGAATAATAAGTGTTTGTTCATGAAATATGACATTAAAGACCGTCTATATAATCATGTACAAATTTAATATTTCATATTCTTTAAAGAGCGAGAATGTTGTACAAAATAGAATCTAGTGCTTAAAATAGAAAGCGTTATTTCTTCTGTATTGAACAAAACAAGTTCTAGATTTAAAAGTTCAAATGCTAAACACTCATTGATTTCCTTAGAAATAAACAAATTTTTATCGAATTTACAAAAATCGCTTAAGACGCACACACACACACACACACACACACACACACACACACACACACACACACACACACAACTCGCGAGATTTCACACCTTGATGCGAAATATTTTCGGCTAATAGAAAACTAGGAAACATCTAAAAACAAAATAGAAAGGTCAGAATCACATCCGGGAGTGAATTCCTAAATGACCTATTCGGAACTCCACAACAAAATAAAAGGCGAAGCAAGCTCGACCGTCGCTAGAGAGAAATGATACGAGCATAATTAACATGTCCCTTGACAAGCGTCAACCGATAGCTATTATTAACTCTCTCTTTCTCTCTCACCTTTCACCTCCTTCCTTTTCGCCATTCACCCTGACCGATAACTTCAAAGACTATCTTCTCCAACAATAAACGATCATACATACGTACGTTCCTGCCTACGTACACATAAACTCACTCTTGCAAGGACTACTACGAACTCTTGATACCCTTAACTTTTTAATTCTGTTTCTCATTGAACATTAACTTCTACCAATTTATGTTATTCTTTTCCATAAATAATGTAAACTTACAAAAGTTATACTTTTATTCTTTCACACATTCCAATCACCAATCTTCTGACGATAGCGAATAATTCTAAGTTGTAGGGAGTTCGGTTATGTTTGACACAAGGCCAATTCAATAAACATTAACCATCTCCCTACTTCTACACTTGTGACCTCGACGTCGAAAAAGAACACGCAATGGAAGAATTACTACTACAATTCGTTCAAGAATAATAATGGCCTGAAAGAAAGCGAAAAGTACTTTTGTTATTTATAGAAACGCAAGTAAACTCATGGATAGACACGAGGGATTGTATACCTTTGTTTAATAACATTAGAACCCATGACAAGTGTGTATCATGATATATGGCATTAAAGAATTCTGATCGACCATATTAGAAAGAAATAGATTTAGCCAACGAGTTTATGAAAGCAAGAAACGAACATGTGCCAATCAGTAAGCATCGTCGCAAGTCATTGCTGAATCATAATAATTATGTGTGGGGAAAAAATTGTGATGTTCCCCAAGGATCGTTTGACGGAGCGGTGGTGTCGGAGCTAGTGACTCAGTCCATATTATACGTTAACGAAAAATTGAAACACCCGAAGCAGCAATAAAAGACATACCAAGAGGAATTGAATATAGATTGTCTAGGAATTGATTGAATATAAAAACATTTACAGAAAATAATGAATTAAAGAAATAAAGAATTAAGAATAAAGAAAATAAGAGTAAGCGTTAAATAGGGAGGGATACAACGCCAAATTGATTTTTGAAAATATTGAGAGAAATAAGGAACGTAAACAAAATTGTATGAGAAAACATCATTTGATTTACCCCCATTTTCCCTTTAACCAAAATGAAAAAATAAAATTGTTTTTTCTAAGATTATTAAAGAAGCACATTCCATTGACACAGCATTTTGCATTAAGTATATAAAAAATATTGTAAAAATAAGCTAGGGTTGCATGCCGAGCATGAAGGGAAGAATCAAGGGACCCAAATATAGAATGCTAAACGTATGGTAAAAAAAAAAAGGAAAAGAAGTGTAATTACAGAGATAATACAAAATACCCTCCTGGTGGGAATTGCATGGGAGAAAACGTTATGTATACTGCCACAGCAAAATCCGAAAATTACGAGATAGTATATATTGTATCTACATAGTGAGTATTCAAAAAAATTACAATCATAAAACGCTTTTTAATCTGGCGAAATATAAAAATTGCACACGACTTGATGGCTAAGTGTAGATATTAATGAAATATAAGCAAATAGACAAATAATCTTCTTCATAAGTTGAAAGGTTGTGTTATTTGTGGAAGGATCTTTGAACTGATTCACTTTCTTATCAAATCGCGAAATGAATATGATCTTGAATGACCACTCTTCTAGATCATTTTGCATTAATACAGGCCTTTCTTAGTACTTTATACTTGAACCTAGATAGTTCATAATTTTCATTAATGACTTTCCTGATGTGCATTGTGCGTTGTGGCGCAGTGGATATCGGCTCGGAACAAGAAATCGGGGAGCCGAGTTCGAATTCCAGCTGAATTCACATATGCGCAAATACCCTTGGGAAATGTATTAATCCGCCTATTCCTTCCAGTTATGGGTTAAATAACAGGACAGATTGGGTTCTATAGCCTTGGTCGGCAACCAGTCTACCGCAGAAAGCAATGGCAACCTACTGCGGGATAATCTTCTTCCCAGTCAGTCATGTCTCTTTCGAGACATGATCGCCCAAGCGTGTATCACGTATGGCACTCAACTGACTGACAGATGTCATAAGCTCGGTATATATGTTGATTACACAAGTATTTACTCATAGTAAACATATTCACTCATAGTAATAATGTCTTAATAGTAATTCCGATAAATTTGATAAGGACTTATTGGCAGTTGTTCTCTAAAAGGACTTTGTGAAATTAGACAAGAATTGATTTTTAAATTTTAAAGCTTACAATACGAAACTGCTTTCTTTTCATCACCTGTGAGACATCTTTTTACTTTCCATCAATGTGGCTGATTCTCCAGAGGGACTGATTAATTCACCTCGTCGGGATAACTTTTTCCGTTAATATGGGGGTGAAATGATTATAATGACTCATGTGCTAATTCTACAGCTAAGAAAGTTTATTCACTGAGCCAGTTTTACTCGGCTGAAGCTATCTTATATATTTATAAATCTACCGTTCGTCTTTGCTTTTAATATTTCTGCCACATCTAGATTGGTGGTCCTGCTAAATATTTAGAGTTTCTTGATAAAATGAAAAGAAGAATCGGTTATGATATTGGTCTTGATCTAACATCTCGGTTTCAGTCTCTTCCCCACTTCGGTACGTAGATTCTTTCTGCTTTTCTATAAATTATTTCATGGTCATTGTTCTGACAAATGTTGCAAAATGGTTCCTAGACTGTATGAATTTAACCACAATACTTGTGGACGTGCGTTGTGCTGCAGTGGATATTGTCTTGGAACGAGAAACCAGATATCCGACTTCAAATTTGAATTCGTTGCATTCACTTATGCACAAATACTTATGGAAAAGGTATTAATCTCTCCCTACATCTATGGCTTAAATAGCAAGATAAATTGGATTCTATTACCTTGTTGGCAACCAGTTTGCTGCAGAATGTAAATGCAACCTACTGCGAAAAATATTCTGCTTAATCAATCATGCCTCTTTCGAGACATGATTGCTTAACGAGTAACACTTATGATATTTAACTGACTGACTGATTAATGGCAAGGTATGATCATTTTACAGTTGAAATGACTAGATATAACCGTAAGTCCTATGCTGACAGTTTCTTCTATCGCGCTACTCGCTTGTGGAGCTCCCTTTCGGCTCGTTGCTTTCTGGACAAGTTCTCATCATTTTACAGTTGAAATGACCAGATATAACCCTAAGTTCTATGCTAGCACTTTCTTCTTGCTTGTGGAACGCTTTTGTACATTCTTGATTTTGCAGTCAACTTTAATGTTCAAAGATTTAAATGCAGTTACAATCGCTATCTTCTGACTTTTCAAAACTTGTCCATTCATTTTCTCCTCTCTAACGTAGAATATTTCCTTTTCCTATTCAATAAGGCTCAGTAACTCCTTGCATCTTAGTAACTTTATTATATTGCTTGGGGTGAAATAATTAAAAAAAGAAAAAATACCCTGTTATAAAATAGAACAGAATAGAGAGAACTCATAAGTTTGGTATGGGTATAATTATGGCAGGAGGAAAATTAAGGATCGCGGTATCCCTTAATTTGAATATGTTACTGATGAGAACCAGCATTCAAGCTCACAAAAAATTCTCTTGGTAAATTATGAACTTGAGTAAGACAATTTCTTTGATAGACTATGCAAATTCTTTCTATTTCAGTCTGGCGGTCTATTAGTGAAATCACGGCAGCGGAAAAGTGTAGATGTTTCTTGGCATTTTAGAAATGCTCTCATTACGATTGAGCTCTCTAGAGAAGAAAATATTAAAAACAGTTTCCAATTCTGCTATAAGCGTGACTCTTCAGAAATGAATTGAGTTCTTTCGGTGACTGGCGTGTGTAATACACTGCTTATATACAACACGTTAAAATTTCCTTTCTCTGAAACCATGCGCCTATGGCTTAGTGAGTAGCGACTCCGACTACCACCAAATCGGTCGAATTTCGATCCCTGCCAAAAGCAAGTGGATGTATCTAGCCACACTGATGATGTGATACAGCGAAGCAGTCTTGCATGTGGATAACGAATATATGTGTGTGTGCAGTGGAGAGGAAGATACAACGATGAAGATGTAGTCCCACAAAATTTAATATTTGAAAATGTATTAATTTCTATACACTTCGTTGTTATTTTACCGCTCCCCAACGCACGCACACACACACACACACACACACACACACACACACACACACATATATATATATATATATATATATATTTGAACGAGGAATTAAGGACAGGTTTGTATTTTTTTTATCATGTCATCCCAATCAAGGCATTCCACTGCCACTATAGCGCAGGGGTTACACAGGGCGATAGACGAGTTAGGACGTACATAGTATAGGGGGAGAGTTGGAGAGAATGGGTGTGGGTTAGTGTGTTAGGAGGTGTCTATTGACCTTACTTTTAAACTCCTGGAGGTTATAGCCGTCGGGGAAGCAAGCATGCGGAAGGGAATTCCACAGGCGGGAAGTGCGAGAAAAGAAGCTGTTGGAGAAGAAATTGCGGTTACATTTCATCGATTTCACTGTAAAAGGGTGGGACCTAGTTGCCAATCTAGTATCTCGTGCAAACTCACACTGTATATCAAATGTAATTCTGTTCTATCGGGCGTTATGTTCTCAGTGATTCACATGATCAAGAATTAGAGGTCATTCATAATATTTTATGTGTTAATGGATATCCCATCAATGTCATTAAGCGCGTGGTTGAGAGTAAGAACCGTCAAGTATGTAAATGGTTCTACAGTTGGTTTACAGCCATTCTCGAGCCCTAAAAGAAAGTTAACACATTAAAAAGTAATTTTAAAAAAATCAACAACCTGAAAAACAGGCTTAAAAGGAAAACACAACAAAAGCGACAAAAAAAGCAATGAACTATCTGTAGAAGCTCTCACATGCAAAAATATTAAATTACGTTAAGCTCTATATACATAAGTATAAAATCGGGACACAGCGGCAGTATGAAAAATTCTTTGAGAAGTGAGAGTAGAATAATAGTGCCTTCACGAAATGTCGGCATGACTCTCTTAAGTGACAAACTTTGCAACAAAAAAATGTTTACCAAAATATCTTTTTTATCGACAAACCAATGAAAAAAGAAAAAATCTTGAAACTAGCATTATTACAATTCAACGATATATACATAACACTGATTTCTGCATTTCTGAATGAGCGTAAGTTTCTACCGAGGCCTGTGATTTGGTCTGACATATTTTTGTTCTCGTATTTAAGGCAGATCTTTGATTTGCGTAATACAGGATTTTTACTGACTGCATACGGACAGGTAACGAATTCATCAGATATACAAAGATAGAAAGGGGCGTAAGACAGGGATGCGTCTTTTCAGTGGATCTGTTCAACTTGTACAGCGGGACTATTTTGAGGACCCTAGATGTTATGCCAGAATTTGTAATCGGAGGCCACAATTTGAATAACATAAGGTACACAAATGATACAGTGCTGATTGCAGACTCGGAAAGAAAACTACAAAACCTCCGACAGAAGATAGCTGAATAGAGTGACAAGAAAGGACTAGAAATAAACTGCAAGAAAATCGAATGCATGGTTATCAGCAAAAAGAGCAGCTCTAAATGCCAAATACTGTTGAGGAATACTAAAATCAAGCAGGTAATAAAATTTAAATACCTGGGAAGTGCTCTAACCGAAGACGGAAAATGCAACACAGAGATCCGAAGGCGAATTGGCATGGCGAAAGACGAGTTCCAGAAGCTGAGTAAAGTATTTAGAGACAGGAAAATTTCACTAGAAATAAAAGAAGAGAGTACTAGATTTCTATGTGATGCCAGTTCTTCAATATGGCAGTGAATGCTGAACAATATCACCAAAGATGAAGGAAAAACTTGAAGAAGCTGAAATGTGGTTCTACAGAAGAATGCTGCGGATATCGTGGACTGAGCAGATGAGCAATGACGAGATTTTTGAAATGATGGAAACAAAAAGAAAATTAATATTGAGCCTCAGGAAAAGATAGGTAAAGTTCCTGGGACATGCAATAAGGAATGAGGCCTTAGGGAACTTGATACTAACAGGCCAGATAGAAAGAAAAAGAGACAGAGGAAAGCAGCGGATAACATATTTGAAGGGCCTGAGCAGGCGGATGACAGCACCGGGTTTGCGTGGTGTTACAGGAAAAAGTGTACTCAGGGCCACCAGGAATAGGGAGACGTGGAAGTCCATGATCGCCTACGTTCTGAAAGAACAAGGCACATAGAAGAAGAATAATCTGTAAATCGAGTCCGCAAATCCGGAAAAACTGAGAAAGGATCTAATCAATTATTTTAAAGACCACGTCCTTAATATTAAGTCGTAAACTTCTCAGATGTTACCTTCAAACTTAGCAATGATCTGTACAAACCGTAAGGACTAAGTACAAACCGTAAGTACAAACCGTAAGGACAAACCGTAAGGACTAAGTACAAACCGTAAGGACAAACCGTAAGGACTAAGTACAAACCGTAAGGACAAACCGTAAGGACAAACCGTAAGGACTAAGTACAAACCGTAAGTACAAACCGTAAGGACAAACCGTAAGGACTAAGTACAAACCGTAAGGACAAACCGTAAGGACAAATCGTAAGGACTAAGTACAAACCGTAAGTACAAACCGTAAGGACAAACCGTAAGGACTAAGTACAAACCGTAAGGAGAAACCGTAAGGACTTAAGGACTCACATGATCATAAATACATCAATAGAAAATCAAATCATCCCCAAAGAACCATCAACAACTTACATAAATTTATCCAATTTCGTAAGTCACTGGTGCCTCTGCAACAGGTGTTTACTCGTGAAACTGGGTCTCAACCATTCACAGTGAAATCAACCAAATACAGACGACAATTCTACTTCTGCAGCTTCTTTCCTCGCACTTCCCACCTGTGGAACTCGCTTCTTTATTCTTGCTTTCCTGACGGCTACAACCTCCAGGAATTCAAATGCAAGGTCAATACTGATCTCTTAACCACTTGACTCGAGTTCTTTCCTCACCAACCTGTATATTCTTTCTTTTCTCTTCATCTCTGCAACTGTCATCACACCTGTATTCCCTCCCTTCTCTTGCTCCTTTCTAACTGGTTCGTCCTTCTCTTCACTCTCTTCTATCTAGTGCTTTTACTCTTATGTAGCCCCCTGCACATGAGTGGTGTTACCGCCTTCCTCGGGGTGATATGATTAAAAAAAAGGTTAACCACCAACACTAACAATAAAGAAAATTTTGACATTTCCAGAATTAAATAGATTAATACTTTAGAAAAAAGTAAACTCAACACTAGTTTATAATTTTCTGTTAAAAACAAAGTCGGCAGAAATAAGCAAAAACCACGTAAACATATCATTATCTGGTTTAACCCAACCTTCAGCCGTAATGTTCAAACAAACGTTGATAGATTCTTTTAAAATTTAGTTGAAAAACATTTCTACCATTTACCAACACTATTTTTTTAAAGAACAATGTTAAAGTCATTCATAGTTGCGTTAAGAACATAGATAAATATATTTCCCAAATATATTCACAAATTTCATAAATTTTTGTCAAATAAATACTTGGCTCACCTAAATAATATCTGTTACCCTACTACTAAAAAAAAATAACTCTTCAAAAAATAATTGCAACTGCAGAAGAAATAAGACCTGCCCATTGAATGGCCAATGTATGTCCGTAAATATCTTTTAAAGAGCTCGCATTCAGCCGGGTGATAATGATGTTAAATATTACTTTGGATCAACAGTTAACATGTTGAAATTAAGATTTAACAATCACATGTTGTCTTTAAACAACACTAAATGCAACAAAGGCAATACTTTTCCATATATTATTGAAAATTTCGAGACAATAACAAGAATCCAATTATTATCTGAAATGTCGTCACTAAGTCCAAATTTTATAAGTGAAAAGGGGAGCAAATAGCTGTAACTTATGTCTTTGAAAAAAGTTGTTATCTTAAAACGTATAAATAACGCTAATCTATTTAATAAAAATGCGATTTAATGACCCCATGCTGCCATAGAAAAAAATACCTAAATTCTTAGAACAAGATTGATATAGATTCCTCTATACGTTTGCTTCTTTCTTTCTTTCTTTCTTTCTTTCTTTCTTTCTTTCTATCTTTCTTTCCACAAATATTATTATTATCAATTATGAATTGCACATCTTTAATTTCATCTGTTTGAATTTGAGTATTTTTTAAATTTAACATTTTACTTTTATAATTTTACTTTTATAATTTCAAATTTAATGCTTTATCAACATTTAAACTTAGTATATTTAAACTTTTACTCTTGTTACTAAAAAACTGTAACCTAATTTTATAAGATTTATCTCCCATGAACATCGTGTGAACTTAGAATCAAATCTATCAGTTTGAATATGCACCTGATGATTACATAACGCATGAATTCCGAGTCGTGCCATCAACGTAGTACAATACGTATATTTATTAATATATATATATATATATATATATATATAATAGCTCTGTTGATACTACATTATCGGATATGCGTTGGGATGCAATGGATATCGACTAGGAACCACAAATCGTGGAGCCGAGATCGAATTCCAGTTGAATTCTTTGCATTCACTTGCGCGCAAATACCTTGGGAAAAATATTAATCCGTTTCTTCCCTCCAGTTATGGGTTGAAAAATAGGACAAATTGGATTCTATAGCCTTGGTTGGCAACTAGCCTATCACAGAAAAGAATGGAACTCTTTGGCCAAGCCAGTTATGTCTCTATCGAGACATGATCGCCCAAAGCGTGTATTACGTATGTCACTTAACTGACTGATACAACATTGAGCACTGTTTTATTAACACCTGATTAATAATATCATACATTTGTGTATCTTAATATGTATATTTATAAATTCACGTAACTCTTTATATATATATATATATATATATATAAATTTACATATGATTTTGAATTGATACTAGCATTTTAGTGGATACACTGTTATTCTATAATTAATCAGAATATATATATATATATATATATATATATATATATATATATATATATAAATTTAAATATGATTTTGAACTGATACTAGTATTTTAGTTGATACACTGTTTTTCTATATACTAATCAGAATATATATATATATATATATTGATGTCCAGTCCGTAAACGGTGAGGATAATCCAACAAGATTAACTTAATATAAAATATTGTTATATTTATATAGAGAGCTCAATGGATGTTATCCAGAGCAGTATGTTATTTATAAAAGAAAACTCAACACGTCATTTTAATTGGTTATAAATTATATTGTATTTCATACAGCTTAATTAGCTCATTTCATCAAACCACACAATATTCCTTCCATTTGGTACAAAAAAAAAAAAAAATTGCCGGAATAAGTATTTTCTTTAAAAATAAAGATAAAAAAAATAAAAAATAAAAAAGAAAGATTAAAAAAAAGAATAAATAAAAATTAGAAGAAGTAAAAAAGAGAAAAAAGTAAAGAGAGTCAGGACAGAGGCATTAGCGTCAGATCAGCTGGAAGTATTCAGACCAGTCGAGAAGATGTTGACCGCTAAATATACTTCTAAATTCCATGAATATGTGTGGATGTGTAAATCCATAAATTAACGCACCGATATGCACTAACTTATATCCATATACACATATGCGTACATTCCCACATATACTTACAAATGTGACTTTGTTTATGTTTATACATACTTACCGACCTACACTTTTTCATGTCTACATACGGATCTTGCGTTCGTACACACTCATATATACATTTCATAAAACGGTATTTCTGCGCGTATAAATAGTGTTATATATATATATATATATATATATATATATATATATATATAATTCTGCTATTAATTCTCACACATACTCCGAAACTACGCATATATTTTCATACTTACTTACATTCTCACATCCATACGTATGCTCATAAATGCATTCTTTATACATACATTTATCTCTTTTTATCTACATACAATTATTGTGTTCATACACTCGCAATTCTATAAGGAGCGGCTTCACGCATACATGTATACACATCCATATACATATATATATATATATAAAAAAAAAAAAAAAAAAAAAAAAATATAATTATATAAGTATACGAGCCTTTTTATATACCTATTACATAAAGGCAATATACGCCTGTGTGCGCTTAAACAATTAGTATATTTTTCTTTTCGTCTTAATAAGCATTATATATATATATATATATATATATATATATATATATATATATACATACACTCATTCAGATTATTGATACTAACCTTTACATATTGGTAGAATGATTAGTACATGAAGGTATAATCAGTTCAAGAATGCACAATTGACTGCATTCAAGATTAATATAACCCACATATAATATATAATATAAGCTGTTCTCACATGATGTAAAAACGTATACATAATTAGGTCCATTCTTATATATGAAATACACTTATACTTAGGTGCCCCCTTATACACACAATAATACATACAATAATATATATATACAAGCACAAAATTCTATAGAAGCATGCACAAAATTAGGTGCATCCATATATATGAGAAACACATTTCACCTTACACTGGAAAATACTGAAAAAAAGCACCTGCCTACAACAACATTACAAAAAAAAAAAATGCCTACTTTGCCTACATGAGAAAGTAGCAATTATATCTCATACCCCACAAAAGAACTTACTAAACACGAGATCAGAACTAATTTCCAAATGCAGACATGAAAATAAATACCTATTATCACAATTTATACCAAACGGATAAAAAAGAAATTACACGTCTCTGCCGTAGTAAAATTAATACACCAGACATAAACAATAACAAGCATTACAAATTAGAATTTCTACCATTTAAATATACGCAACCACAAAAAATTAAAAAAAAAAAGCTAAAAACCGACTTTAAAATAAAAAATAACAATGCAGGCTTAAATAATAGCAATTCTTACCTATCATAGTTACACACAGAACCCATCATAAATACATATGTACTTGCGCGCGTTAATGAGTGTACAAATGTATACATATATTTCTGCGTCTGTCATGACGACAGATCTCCCCCACTTCCACAAATGTCTGCGTCTGTCATGACGACAGATTTCCCCCACTTTAACAAAAATACACGAATATACGCAACCCTACATATAACCAATTTTTGAAAAAATTAATCAGTTTGTCTGACGATCGCAAGAGCGTGAAACACAGGGTTACAAACTCACACCTATCTATATGAATATGTCTTCTCTTTCACTGATATTGAGCGCTTTTAAATAAGTACCACACATACATACTATATCAATAATATAATGTATATAACAAATTGCATATATATATATATCTATATATATTGATATTTATAATTATATGCATACACTTTTCACACACACACACACACACACACACACACACACACACACACACACACATATATATATATATATATATATATATGGATAGGGAGAGAGAGAGAGAGAGAGGGAGTAGTTGGGAGAGGTAAAGCAAGAAATGGACACGTTGGGAAAAATACATAACCAAGGGAGAAGAAAATATAAGGCCATCACTGAGACCAAGAGATTTAAAAGGCAGAGTGTAGTGTTAAAGATGAAAGAAATCGGCAAGTCAAAAGCAAGAAAAAAGCAATTCAGAAAGAAGATGAAATATTAATTTCTGTTTTCAATAGAGATATTTTGCGTGCGCGTGTGTGTGTGTGAGGGAGAGAGATGGGGGAGAGAGGGTTGAATAAAAATGTAACGTCAGAGGATCTTAGAAGCCACAGGGAAATTATAAAGAACAAGCATTTTTTTGTATTAAAGTTAGAAAATGACATTAACTGCATCAATCTTTGCTGATTTATCCACAGACTAAAATTCGCAAGGAAAAGGAAATGGAAAAAGGAAAATTTACAAAGAAAATCGGATGAAGAATGCGGACGCGTGCATGCGCTTTCAACCCTAAAACAAAACACATTCCTTTTTTTGAGGATTGTGAACGCGCATGCTTTAAAATCCAGCATGTCTTTCATAATTTATGATCGGAAGTGCACGACATGCAAACAGGAGCCAAAAAATTAATGAAATCTCGCTTCATTTCCCATTTATCCAGGCTAAATATTGAGTTGACTTCTCGCGTCTTGCGGGTCCTGAAAATCATGCATTGAATTACAAATTAAACTCACTTCAAACTTTTGATTAGAATACTGAAAAGAAACTACAGTCTCACGAAAAGCTTCTAGATTTTGTACATTCTATTTGTCACAAAACAACGCGGCTATGTACATAATTACAGATTGTATATCTGAGATATCGTCCCGAAAATGGTGAAAATATTTAATATAAAGCACTACATATTTGTATGTTTTACTTGTATTTGAAACGTTGTGAGATTTAACAGACTTTCTGTAGTATATTGATAAATTAAAAAATAAAACTAGAACGTTCCTAGCATTACTCAAGTAAGCATATGACTTCTGGAATACGTGGACCACTGGTTGCGTTCTTGTTATCAACAACACTTTTTTATAATCATACAAACATGCACACGCGTACACACACACACACACACACACACACACACACACACACACACACATATATATATGTATATATATATATATATATACATTTTTCATTAAAAATGACAGAAAATCTTTGATGGATTCTTTTTTATGCAATTTTTCATGTGATTTTATGATTTGTAAGAAACACGGTAAGCAACACTCAATATTATTAACTATGAACAGCTAAAAACTTGCTTACCGTGTTCGATACGTAACACATACACACTGTTCTACAAACATACATAAACTACATACATTTTGTTACTCGAGAAATGACATCCATTCTGGATAATGGCTAAAAGTATAGCCGAAAGCGCTCGGATATGCAAAACATTACAGAAAAACTTAACCCTAATAACTTGTCTATCATTTTTAATTTTGTTAATGAAACCTGCATGAAAGAGAGATTGATGCCCAATTATATATATATATATATATATATATATATATATATATATATATATATATATATATATATGCGCATCACTCATTCAATAATGAATTGGAGCACGCTAGCTATTGGGCGTGTTTATATGCGCTAAAACGCCTGCCTTCTTCTGCCGTACGCTCGTGGCCTAGGGGTAGAATCGCCGATTCGGTCGAGTTTCAATCCTGGTTTAGGAAGCGAACGGAGTCTAAGCCGTACTGAAGAGCTGTAATACAGCGAAACAGATCTGTCTGCGGATGACTGTAGTATATATATATATATATATATATATATATAATCATATCACTCCGAGCAAGGCGGTAACGCCACTGATGCGCAGTGGGCTACGTAAGAGTAATATGTGATATATATATATATATATATATATATATATATATATATATATATATATATATATATATAACAGGTGATATTCAAAAGTTCATGCAATCAAAACATGCCACTCGAATCGAATGTACAATAGATTTTTACTGGGAAGATTTGTAAATAGTGTTATTTGTCGGCTCGTTGTACCTAATAGGACTGCTTTTAGCAGAAGATATTTAAAATTAGTTATTAGAGTAAATAATTTGTTATAATCAGATCACACTGACCGTTCATTATGCTAATATTAATCTTTTTCTTATAATTTGGCATTTTTTGAGCAACCAACTAATGAAACTTGAGTTACCCTTTCTTTCACTCTTTGACCGTTGGCCTGGGATCAAAGTGTAGTATCTATTCTTCTCTTCTTTTGATACTTATAATATTAGCTGTTTTTTTCACAAGGAAACATTCGGAATTTATTGACTTAACAGCTATCATTATTGTCGGTTCAAGGTTATAAAATACATTAAAACAATTTTTCAGGGAAATATGTTTCTTAATTCCACTAACTGTTATTGATCTTTCCTGTATTGACGGGAATTTCCTTCCTAAACTTTTGTTTGAACTTGTGTAGAATATCAACCAAATGATTTTGCCATTATTTTTTCTTCCAGTTATAAAATATTTCTCCTGAAACAATTTTTCATAAAAATATGTTTCTCAAATCCAGTTATCCCAATTTCAATTAGTGATGGGACTTTCTTCCTAATCATTAACTGTTATTGCTCTTTCCAGTATTGATGGAGGTTTTCTTCCTAACCTTTTGTTTGAAGTAGTGTAAAACATCTACATTTCGATTATGTCATTATTTTCTCTTGAAGCGAATTATTCAATCAATTGGAAATTTAGAACTCACAGGCGACAATATGTTTTTAAGACATGAAAACATATTCCTTGACAGAGAGCAAAGTTTACTGTACTTATCTCTGAAGCCATTGATAATGGGTATCTTTTGTAGCTAATTAATAAATCCTTTCTCGTATGTAACTAGTATATATACTGTTAGAATAAGTGAGTTTTAAATAAAGTTCCCTTTTTATTTAATGCTAAAATATTCGTATTTGAACGATTGATACGTAGTCTACCTTTACAGATATTTATCCATTTCTAACCGTCAATCTATATGATTATATTTTATATGCATTTAAAACATTTTTGTCTTTCGCTTTGACGCACTTTTTATTAATGTTAACAGAATAAACACCAAAGTTTAAACAAATTTCGTCTTTTTGAGCATTGTTAGTATATTTTTATAATCGTGTCGTCCCAAGCAAGGTATTTTACTGCCACTGTTGTGCAAGGGGTTACATAGAAGGACAGAGTGACAGGAAGAAGCTAGGAGAAGGAAGAAAATACTGATGAGAGTGGAGTGGTCGAAGAAAGGAGCATGAGAGAGAGAGAGGATGCAGGTTAGTGAGATAGAAGATAACTTTTTTTTTTAATAATCATATCGCACCAAGCAAGGAATTTTACTGCCAGTGTTGTGCAGAAGGTTACATAAGAGGAATGTTATGAGAAAGAGTGACAGGTTATAGGGGGTGTCAGGAAGTGGGTAGGAGAAGGATGAGAATACTGATGAGAGTAGAGTGGACGAAGAAAGGAGCATGAGAGAGAGAGAGGATACAGGTTAGTGAGATAGGAGATAACTTTTTTATAATCATATCGCCCCAAGCAAGGTATTTTACTGCCACTGTTGTGCAGGGGTTACATAGGAGGAAAGTTATGAGACAGAGTGACAGATTATAGGCGGTGTGAAAAAGTGGGTGAGAGAAGGATGAGAATACTGATCAGAGGGGAGTGGACGACGAATGGAGCATGAGAGAGAGGATGCAGGTTAGTGAGATAGGAGATAACTTTTTTATAATCATATCGCCCCAAGCAAGGTATTTTACTGCCACTGTTGTGCAGGGGTTACATAGGAGGAAAGTTATGAGAAAGGGTGACAGGTTACAGGGGGTGTCAGGAAGAGGATAAGAGAAAGATGAGAATATGGTAGGGTGGACGGAGAAAGGAGCATGAAAGAGAGGATATAAGTTAGTGAGATGGGAGATGACTATTGTCTTTACATTTGAATTCTTGAAGATTGTAGCTGTCTGGAAAGTAAGTAAGCGGAAGGGATTTCCACGGGCGAAAAATGCGAGAAAAGTAGCTGGTAGAGTAGAATTTGCATTTACAATTTATCAGTCTCACAGTAAAAGGGTGGGACCTAGTTGCTAATATTGTTGCACAAGTAAATTCCTATATGGGGGTACCAGTGAGCTAAGTTCATCGGAGCAGAAGCCATAAAAGTATTTGTAGAAGAGACACAGGGAAGCTACATTGCGTCGGTGAGAAAGTGGCTGTATCCTAATGGCCAAGTCAGGTTCGATCACATTACAGATTCTCCGTTGGATTTTGTCAAGAACCTCTAGATGGATAGCAAGAGCATCCGATTACTTAACATATGTTAATTCTATCTTGCATACATTAAAAGTCACGAATTTACAATTTTGTCTTTTGTAGTCTACTTTTATCTTTTGGTCTTCTCAATCTGGAAATGTGGGAGTGATTTACACATTTGGCTGTTAGACTATTGTTTTAAGCTTCAGTGCGTCAAACGTTGAATATCCTTCGTCAAAATCCAACTCAAAATAGATAGAATACGCTACAGTATTTCAAACTGAATTTTTCGTGACACAGAGTTAATATTTGACGTAATTATTAGAAATATCAATGAAAAGTATACACTAAATGATGCCAGTTGGCGATGTAACTAATAATATTTGCCAAGACGCCTAAAAAACGAAAGTTTAAAATGCTTGTTATTTCTAAAACTGGCAGATTTTGTACAATCGGATTGTAACACCATCTTATTATTTTAATTTTCTCAATATTAATCCTGTGTCAGATTAGGTTATCTGTTCTGTCTTCTCCCTCCAGTTATGGGTTAAATAACAGAACAGATTGGGTTCTATAGCCTTGGCTGGCAACCAGTCTACCACAGAAAGTAATGGCAACCTACTACCCAGTCAGCCATGTCTCACCGAGCCATGATTTTCCCAAAACGTGTATCATGTATGGCACTTAGCTGACTGACTGAATATAATCATTGAAATCATGATTAAGGCTTATACTGGTCATAAAGTGGGAGATCAGTTTTATATTGTTATGAAGTAGTAAACTGATCCCCCACTAATTACTACTTAATAATATAATGCACCTCTTACGCCTCTAGCTATGAGTCAAATAACAGGACACATTGGGTTCTATAGCCTTGGATGGCAGCTACTCTATACCAGAAAGCAATGGCACTTACTGGAGAATAATCTTCTACCCGGTCAGTCATGTCTCTTTCGAGACATGACCTCCCAAGCATAGATCGCGTATGGCACTTAACGAATTGATATCATGGAATCAGCTCTAGAAGTTAGTTTCGAATGTTATCTTTATATACTTGCGTTTCTTTCACGTTAAAGGACAGAATCACGCACACACAGATATATCTATATACATTACATTCTTACGAGTGTTTAACATTTAGTAAGAAATAAAAAAAAACGTGTGACAATAAGAGAATAAGAGAGAAAACGAGAGAGAAAGAGAGAGATGCGCGAATATTCAGGAGAAGCACGTCGAAGTAGGATTTTGGTAAACAGTTGCATGATGATTATTTAGTTTTTGGTTTGAAATCGTTCGGCGCCACATGACTAATTAAAACATGGCGAGAAGAGAGAAAACCCCTGTAAGGCAAAGAAAAAAATCAAGAGACATAAGTAAACAGTAGTGGAAATTTGTTGATGCTTGTTTCATACGCATGTTTTCATTTTAGTCGACAGGAAATGATCTGAAACCGCAAATTGTATGCAAAAAATAAAATATAGCTAAAAAATAAAAATAAAAATATAAATAAAAAATAAATAAATAAAAAAGGAATAAATAAATAAAAAAATTAAATAATACGAACAGAAATATTAAATCCAACATAAAAAGGAATATAAGGAACATCTAAAAATCTACAGCCTCTGATTCTGAAAATTATATCTCCTCTCACCAGTTATGGGTTAAATAACAGGACAGATTGGGTTCTATAGCCTTGGCTAGCAACCAGTCTACCACAGAAAGTAATGGCAATCTACTGCGGGATAATCTTCTACCCAGTCAGTCATGTCTCACAGAGCCATGATCTCCCAAAGCGTGTATCACGTAAGACATTTAACTGACTGACTGAATATAATAGTTGAAATTATGATTTAGGTTTATACTGGTCATAAAGTGGGGGATCGGTTTTCTATTGTTATGAAGTATTAAACTGATCCCCCACTAATTACTACTTAATAATATAATGCATCTCTTGTGCCTTCTAGCTATGAGTCAAATAACAGGACAGATTTGGTTCCATAGCCTTGGTCAGCAACCAGTCTACCGCAGAAAAGAATGGCAACCTACTATGGGATAATCTTCTGCCCTGTCAGCTATGTCTCACCGAGCCATGATTTTCCCAAAGCGTGTATCACGTATGGCACTTGACTGACTATGAATATAATAGTTGAAATCGTGATTTCGGCTTATACTGGTCATTAAGTGGGAGATCGGTTTTCTATTGTTATGAAGTAATAAACTGATCCCCCCCTAATTACTACTTAATAATATAATACATCTCTTGCGCCTGTAGCTATGAGTCAAATAACAGGACATATTTGGTTCCATAGCCTTGGTCAGCAACCAGTCTACCGCAGAAAATAATGGCAACCTTCTGTGGGATAATCTTCTGCCCTGTCAGCTATGTTTCACCGAGCCATGATTTTCCCAAAGCGTGTATCACGTATGGCACTTGGCTGACTGACTGAATATAATAGTTGAAATCGTGATTTCGGCTTATACTGGTCATTACGTGGGAGATCATTTTTCTATTTGTTATGAAGTAATAAACTGATCCCCCACTAATTACTACTTAATAATATAATACATCTGGTCTGAAGATGTTGATAATGTATATCTTTTATGTATATATTTCCACCTTTAATGTATCGTCTGAGCTTGTATTGCTTTTGGATAACATTAAATTATTGAAAGTAAAATACTGCATCATAAAGTAAGTTCTGCTGAAAGCTATTCACTCCAGACCTAATCCCATTGTCCAATTGTTCACAGATAATTTAGAAATAACAAGGTCAATAAAGTGTGAATTGAGGTCAGCACACAGCGGCGACAGTACATTTAATGCTTAAACGCAGTATTCAATCCACTTTTATATCTTATATTCATATTGTGAGATATCCCCTTTTTCTATGATAATGGACTCGACTTGAGTATACATATACTCCTGCCATAATGAGATACGAGAGAATAGTACGAGTACCGTAAGAGGTCCGTAATTTACCGAGAGATACCAAATTTACACAGAAAATACCGTGTCAGTAGTCATAGTAGTTCTGAGCTCCACTCAACCAGAATAGTATTACATGGACATAGTAATTCCAGTACAGCTTCACTTCAAAGACTTATATGTTCCTTGCTAATCGTATTCCTGAATTACTAACCTGCGTTCAAGATTTTATTTTTACTTTTAATATAACTTATTTCTTTTATACCTGTTTTGTGGTTCATTATTTTGTGCGGTTCCTCACTCAGAATCCACAACAATTTAAATATACCATCTCCATGATTTTAAGCACTTTAATCCATAAATATAGTACTGCCTTGGCAGAATGCATTTACTTCCAATCAAACGCTTTAGGCTTAAGAATTACACTTCGACCAGATCGTTACCGTGAGTGAGAAGCAAAACAATTTCTAACAGTAAGCCGGATTTTATCCTTGTGCTGTAATCTGCAGCTGTAAGTTAACCAAGTTGAGATTAAGCGTAGACGGAGTGCACAGTTTATCGGATATTTTTCCTGTCCGTTCTCTGACGCCGACTTCGTCCCCTTGTGTACTTTCTTACGGTATGGTCAGTTTTATAGATAACAATTTTCTTTATCTTGTCATTTTCGTCCGAAAATAGAATTTATCTTCCTTTCGTGACTTTCTCTCTGCTTGAGCCTCTTGCTCTGTACTTTGACGTTGACTTCACTTACTGATAACCATCGGTCAAAACTAAATGTTCCAAAGTTATTTTTACGACAGCTATTTTCAATTTAACAAGATCTCATCTAACTTATATGGCTACAACAGCATACCTAAAAAGCTATATTTTTATCATACACGAACCTAAATATATTTATAGGCACATTTATCTTGATGTGTCTTGATGTCACTTTCGTAACAAAAAAAAAATTGCCGGAATTTTCTTGACAGTAACGTCAATATTCTCTGTTTTATGTAAATCACTTATATTCTGCACATATGTTCTTTTTTCACATTCAACTCTTTATTGTCATTTTACAGAGTAATAATTTTACTGAAGTGCAAACCTTTCAGTAGTTTTATGACATTATTTGTTCGTCAACGGCAAAAATAGCATTTTATATACTTTGATATTTTGAACGTATCAATAAGTGTTGTGAATCACCCCTTTTTTGATACAAGAATGGACTCGCCGATGTGTACATATAATCCTGTCTATACAGAGAGCAGGAGTTGAGTTGAGTCCTTGAACTCTACTCCGACACTGTCAGCTCTCTGCCTTCGGGTAGAGGGCGCTCTCTGCTTCCGAGCAGGGAGCAATAACTCAGTGGTGGTTCCGCCGAATGGTAGAAGCACGACTGGGGAATAATAGACAGACAATTTTTTGGCCGGGCCATATAGCCCGGAAATCCCAGTCAAAACTGACCATGTGTCATATGTTGCCCTTACTGGGAGGGACAACTAAATATAGTTGAGTTGAGTAGTTGTACTCTACTGTTGACACTCTCAGCTCTCTGCTTTCGGATGGAGAGCGCTCTCTACTTTCGAGCAGAGAGCATTAACCCAGTCGTAGTTCCGCCGAAGGGTAGAATCACGACTGGGGAAAGATAGAAAGATATTTTTGGCCTGGCTATATGGCCTGGAAGACCCATATTAAAAAGACCTTGTGTCACATTTTACCTTAAGTGGTAAGGTGACTAAATACCGTTGAGTTGAGTAGTTGTACAGCCGATTAGTTGGTCAGTAAGTTGGTGCATATTAAGTTGGAGTTGTTTTGGATATAGACTCATTACCTGGACATACTTCTTCACTACAAGACTGTATATATTGATTCCTACTAACAGTATTCTTAGTATTCCTGAATTGACGAACCCGTATTCCAGTTTGTACATTTTTGTTCAATATAACTTTTTATTTCTATTATGAAGTAATAAACTATTATATTGTTCAATATAACTTTTTATTTTCTATCCACTTTTGTTATTTATTATTTTGTGTGTTTTCTGAACCGGAATCCACAACAACAAGAATAACTGAGAAAATATAAAAATGGATGAATCTCATCAACCTTGCTTGTTATTGTGAGATTGAAAAGAATTCCTCGAAAAGTTTAGTAATTTAAAAAAAGAAACGAGTCATTCCAGATAAGAATAAAATAACTTTAGATAATTCATCAAAGTTCAAGCAAAATGACCTAAAATTCGGTCAGCTAAGTGCCATACGTGATAGACGCTTGAGGGATCATATCTCGAAAGAGACATGACTAACTAGGCAGAAGATTATCCTGCAGTAGGTTGCCATTACTTTCTGGGGTAGACTGGTTGCTCGAAAAGGCTATAGAAACCAATGTGTTATGTTATTTAACCCATAATTAGAGGGAAGAGACAGATTAATACCTTTCCCAAGGGTATTTGCGTGTAAGTGAATGCAAAGGATTCATCTGAAATTCGAACTCGGCTCCCCGATTGCTCGTTTCTAGCTGATACCCACTGCAGAACAGCGCACATCCGCACGACCTAAGATTAGAGAAAAAAACAGAAAAGATTTACTGAGAATGGCCTATTATGAAATGTTTCTTCCTCATTAAATGACATTCATAAGATAAGCAGTTGAAGCCTTGGAATCTTCGTGGGGAAATACAAGGAAAACAAACACAATCAAACACGATCAAAACAAATGTGTTCGGATCAATTGATTAACTTTATTGATTTAATGAAAAATTAAATGAAAGCTTCGACAACATCAATGCACTTCTGTGAGCAATGATACCTGCCATTTAAAACAAGCCCGGAAGAACTTAGCGTCCTGAGAATATAATCATGTCAAATTGGAAGCCATATAAGACTTGGATTTGTTTATGTTGATCGCTCAAGAACACCATTATTAAAAGTCTCAAAGGAGTAGGTTGAATGTTTGAGAAGAAATTTAAAAAAGGAAACGCGTTGAATTTAATTTAGATTAGTAAAATAAATTTAAGAACATTTCTCAAGAGAATCAAACCCAACATTAGGTAGTTTTAACTCAGTAAAATTGAGTAAACCATGATTCCCAACCATATACGCTTCGCATCAATAAGACGAAAACAGGATTACTGTATTGTCCAAATTTCTTCGCCTCTGAAAAATTAGAATCGAAAGTTTAAATTTTACTGCCTTTCAAAATGTGTGTGTTCTAAATTATTCTAGACAAAGACAATTTTGAAGTTAAATTCGAAGTTTTATTTACATTAAGCTATCTATCAAAAATATGCGTTGTCACAAGAAAGATCCAAAGTAATCGAGACAACGAACAACGTATCTGCTTTTGGTTAAACCTTAAGATTGGGATCTTTAATTTTGATTACTGAAGAAGACGATTAGACGCAAAGCAGTCGGGACTGCACATTAGAGAGTCGTTCTATAAAGCAAGCAAACAATATATGCAAGGCAAATTAACAGTAACAAGGTAAAGCAATAGTAATAAAGCAAAAAGTTTGCAAACTAAGAATAAGAGTTGACACTAAATAGCAAATTCAAATAAACAAAAGTAGTGTACTGACTCCAAACGAAACAGACCAAGACCGAGTCAAATGATACTTATTCTGTTCGCTAGGAAGAAATCCAAAAATGCATTTATCTGCGTCTGCCTATAGATTGAGGAGGGGAAGTCTTTTCCATATTGAGATTCGAACTAATATTTAGCGTTTGCGATTCAGTCAGTCAGTTAAGTGTCATACATGAAACAGGCTTGGGCGATCATGTCTCTAAAGAGACAAAACTGATTGTGCAGAAGATTATTCCGCAGTAGGTTGCCATTGCTTTCTGCGGTAGACTGATTGCCAACCAAGGCTATAGAACCCAATCTGTCCTGTTATTTAACCCAAAATTAGAGGGAAGAGACGGATTAATATCTTTCCTAAGCGTATTTGCTCTTAAAAGAATATAATGAATTCAACAAATTTCCCAAATTAACATCCTGCAGTAGAGAACTTAATTTTGCAGTAGAGAGTAAAGATATTTTATTTCACTAATTTTTTCTGTTCATTGAATCTGTTGCTAGAGTTATCAGGAGTATTATACATTTCATTGAATGATTCAGAAGTTACGTTAGACAAAGGGAAAAAGGTCACCACTATCACAGGTAGGAATTACATAATCTTGCCCGTAGCATGTGGTGATACCGAGCAAGCGAGGAACAGTGTGTTTGCCTTCAGAGATCCAGAAAGCAAATGACCAAAATTGGTCTTTGCGCATCTTGGCTCCACGCAGAAATTCCGGAGGTAAACCAAAAATAAATAAATGTCAAATTCCTTTTACGGACCTGTAGCGGAACTCTGGTTCCTGATTGGTCATCAAATCGCAAAATTCAAAATACGTCAGAGAAACAGTTTTTCCATAGCTAAAGAAAAATCATTCTGTGATCCACACCACGTGACTGGATTGAATATTTAAGGATGGTCTCTAACCGGTCACAGCGGTCATTTCAGGGGAGGCATTTCGCTTACACACATCTAAGATGTAACTCTCAACTTCAAGTGACCCGGACATTGTCCTCTCTCTCTCTCTCTCTCTCTCTCTCTCTCTCTCTCTCTCTTTGCTCCTTATCTCTATCTCAACAATTACTGCTACAAACAAATTTATCATTGAATACGAACTCTACTCATAACTTCTTACTAAGGTTTATAATTGAACATTAATTTTTACAACTCTTGTTATTCTTTCCTCTGAATAAATTTCTATTTTACATTCAAAGTGTATACTTTATTATTCCATTCTTCTACATTAATACACACATTCCAACTGCCGACAACCAACCTTCTGATGAAAACCCTACTGATAAATATTTTTCAACATAAAACTGGTAAGCTGTAGGGAGATCTGTTAAGAAAGACACAAGGCCGAACAAAAGAAACATTAACCAGCTCTCTACACCTCAAGCACACAACGTAGGTAGAGGTGTCCACATGATGCTTCGCTGTCATTTTCCAATATCAAATATTAGCGGTATTACTCAACAAAGTAAGCCAGATAGCGACTGGGTAAGTAGAAAGATGGGAAGATGAGAAGAGAAAGAGAGAAGAGCCGCTGAATAGTTTGATACGCTGTTGGAGTTGAGGAGTTTGGAGTTTTAACATTCAACATGTTAACCCATTTTAACCCAGGTTTTAGAGCATCAAATTCATTTACAAATCACAAGAATTTTTTTACAACTGGGCAAAATTTGGAAGGTAATTTTATTGATGAATAAATATGTTCTCACTATCTATATATAATAATGGTTTTATATTATGCTTTAGGCCCATTATTTTTTACATTTTTATGCTGTCCTTAAATGAGGACACTGGGTTAAAATGGGTTAAAAACTAAAAAGTTAGAATTTGCTAAATCAGGACTATTAGGTGAATGCTTAATGATTTTCCATCAGAATTCAAACTAGATGGATGTGATTAATGAGCAGTGTATTTGTCATAGTGGAAAGGTATCCGATGATGAAGTTTCGCACCGTGCACGTTTACTAAAGTTTTAGCTAATTTTTGCAAAACGCTCGTAATAGGCAGTTGTTACCATCTTCTCGATCTAAATGTGAACGCACAAAATTCGCTCAGTCCGTCAGTTAAGTGCCATACGTGATACACGCTTTGGGCGATCATGTCTCGTAAGAGATATGACTGACTAGGCAGAAGTATATCTTGCAGTAGGTTGCTATTGCTTTCTGCGGTAAACTGGCTGCCAGCAAAGGCTGTAGAACCCAATCTGTCCTGCTATTTAACCCATAACTAGAGGGAAGAGATTAATACATTTCCTAAGGGTATTTGCGCGTAAGTGAATACAAGGAATTCAACTAGAATTCGAACTCGGCTCCCCGATGTGTCATTCCCAGCCGATATCCACTGCACTACAACGCACGTCCATTACATAAAATTCGCTCAGCATTCATAAACTGCCACCATAATCTTTCTGGCTTGTTTTTGCATTGACTAGATCCTTTGGTTTTCACTAAATATTTCTTTCAAGATTTTAGTGGTAAAATCGAATTTCATTTCAGTTAAGATTCCCCCTAAAAGCTTTCATGTATTTGATTCATTTTGCTAAAAATTTCCATCGAAAATTCTGCTCTTGCTTGTTGCTGACCTGGGTACGTAAGATTTGGTTCAGTCCAGGTCGAAACTATTTTTATATGTTTAAATGAGATATCCAGAAATTAATAAAAACTGAAATCATTTTGTGGTCAAAGCTGATATAACAACATTCGAAAACACTCACATTTTACTGATTACCAACATTGCACAAATCACACATTCTACGAAGCCCAATATATCAGGAATAAGTAGTGTTCCACATAAAATAGCCGGTACGCTAACCAAAATTTTAACCTCAGTACAAATGATTTCCCGAGCATAAAAGACAAGAGATCTTACTAGTAGAGTGAAAACATAGATATAAAAAACAATATGGCCAGTGTAAATATGAAATCTTTGTATATATATATATTACCATTTTCGTAAAGTCATATATACTAGGAATAACGCCTTCAAAGTCTGTTATAATTTGTCTGTCTTTTCCCCCTCCCCTCTTTAAGCCACGAGCTATCGCAAAAAGAATATGCATTTGCCGGAAATACCCAAATTAAAACAGAAGTCGTCTTTGAGGAAGGACGAAATTTAAAAAAAAAATCTTCTGTTTACTGGGTATAATAGTAAATTTTGGTAAGATTTATGGCTCCGTTTCGTTAAAATAGGTAAGGGAGAGAGAAAAATTCTTCGTTTCACAGTTTTTCATGCTTTGTTTTCAGTATTGTTTTTTAAGAATAATTTAATTTTTTCTTTTGTTTTTTTCTTGTATTAAGTTCATAAATATATTAATGTTTAATTTAAAATTGATTTTTGTATTTTAAAATATTTAGTAGCATTATAATTTGTCTGACTGTTCCCTCCCACGTTCTTAAGCCACGTGCTATCGCAAAAAGAATATGCAGTGAGGAAGGAGAGCTTGAAGAATCCGATACTAACAGGCACGTTAGAGGGAAAAGAGACAGGGAAAGCAACGGATAACTTATTAGAAAGACCTAATCAGGTGGATGACGGAACGAGGATTGCATGTTGTAACAGGAGAAGGCATGCTCCTAAAAAATACAAGGATAGGGAGACGTGGAAAAGTCATGATCGCCTACGTCCTGAATGGACAAGGCACATAGAAAAAGATAATCTGAAGAAAAATATTTCGATTACCAAATATATTTTAATAGAATTGTTTTAATTTTTGTTGTTGTTTTTTTTGTAAATTAAAGTTTTAAAGTTTTAAAATATTTTAAAAATCTTTAAAGAACTGTTGCGGTTAGATTTTTTTAGTTAAGAATTGATGATTACAATGCTTATCGAAAATTGAAAAGTTTAATAAAAATCGTTCACAACCCATATTTTCAAAACAATTTAAGAAAACTTTTGTGTGTGTGAATATGTTTATTTTTATTAAGTACGATGTTCCATAGGTGTCATAACAATTTTCCATAGGGGTCATTTTGATTTTAGAAGTTAAAGTATGTTTTGGATTATTTCCTTTACATGAGAAACCACAGGAAACAGCACTTTCATTCTGACTCAAGTGTGTTTGGCTGCCATACTTCGCGTTTTTGACAGCTTCTGCCTGTCATTAAATTATTCGTCACCTCAGGACTACCGTAGATATAAAAGCTTTTATCGTTATTTTAGGCAGTAAGCAAGCATTTCTTGTTTGAAATCAGACGAAGGTAAGTTACAATTTAAAAACTTGATTTAAATAACGTGTCAGCGAGGTATATTTTATTTTTGCAAAATGTTTAAAACAGAAATTTGGCTACTGTATACGAAATGTGTCGATCGATCAAAAATGGCGGACAAATTAAACATTTAGATTCCAATCAATAAAATTTCGATTTAAAATACACCAGTGTATGTTTTTTTTACTGGAATTACTAAATTTAATTTCTTGGCTTTTAATTAAAGCTAATTTTAAAGCTTGAAGATTAGTTGCTTATTTTTAAAATCTCAATTTAAATTTAGGTATAAAAAAATGAGTGACGGTACCTACTATATATATATATATATATATATATATATATATATATATATATATATATATACATACATATATATATATATATATATATATATATATGTATGTATATATATACATATATATATATATATATACATACATACATATATATATATATATATATATATATATATGTATGTATATATATACATATACATATATATATATATATAGATATATATATATACCTTCTGTCATGCTCAGAGAGCGGGGCTGAATTATTTTGCTTTTTTATGTCTTAATGTAAGATACTGAATAGGAGGTACATCAATATATATGTTGCCAGCATTTCAGATGGCATATCAATATAAATATTTCACGGTCATTTTTAATGACACTGGCACACTCGTAATAGAATAGACAGTTCAGTTTTGGTAAGAGAGAAAACAATTGGTCAGCTTTTGACTTTCACTTTACAGCATTAATAAAATGTAAAAAAAAACTTTGACTGTATTACACCGACTGTTAATAATAGTCATGACAAAGAAGACGATGAAAATCGAATAATGTTGCGAGAAATAAGAAAATATAAAACAATAATAACGCAGAAAGAGAATCTGTAAAAAAAAGACAACGATGAGAATGTGGGAAAAAAGAAGGGTGGACAAGAAGTGGAGGAGTGGGGATGTTATATATCGCCGTACGACGACAAAACAACAAACACGCATATATAAAAATATAAGGTTATATTTTTATTACTGACGGCGAACCGTGTGGAATAGAGAACGGAAGGGTGAGAGGCACATAGAATGGGTTGACGGGAGTGTATTCTTGCCGTGGTGTTTCTCTGCTTCCACTGGCCGTTCTCTGCTGGCGAATCCGTGTGTCGAGGTCTTTATATAGTCTTCTAGAACCGGGACTTTCCTTCCGGTTTTGCCTCGCCCACGCAACGCCCACGTAATTCTAAGAGACACCTGATCTGTTTGCCTCTGTAGCCATTTCCGCCGCTGTCGGAAATAAGGTCAAATGACATCCGCTCCGGCCTCGACAGGGTGTATTTCACAAACACCTGTCTTGTCGCTTCGCCGCCCCCTTCACCGACGGGAAACACCATCGCTTGCATCACTTCCTCGGGTGGGGCCAGATTGTTATATTACAGGGAAATGTCATAAAGAAGGTGAAAATGGTTGTTGGTTGGTTGTTTTGTTTTATGGCATATCAACCACGGCCGGTCATTTATTGCCAACTAAATTTTTTATTTATTTATTGCTGGTAATACCTTTTACTATCAACAATTTATAGTTTGTTTTTTTTTATATATAAGTTTGATGTCTAGTAATACTTTTCCTTTTCGAGTATCAAGATTCATTGGGATTTGTTTTTAAGGGCAGGGTCCCCAAGTCCTACCCTGTTATTTAACCCACAACTGGAGGGAAGGGACAGATTAATACATTTCCCAAGGGTACCAGTGCTTAAGTGAAAGCAGGTTATTCTACTGGAATTCGAACTCGGCTCACCGATTTCTCTTTCCCAGCCGATATCCACTGCACCACAACGCACATCCATCACTAAACGTTTACAGCACCTGGAGTTCCCAAACGGTCACCCATCTAAGTACTGACCAGGCTCAACGTTGCTTAACTTCGGTGATCGAGCGAGAACCAGCGTATTTATCGTGATATGACCGTAAGCCAGGAGAAAATAGAGAAAGAATGGTAAGTGGAGGAATACGTACAAGATGAAGGAGCGCGAACAAGAAGCTAGAGGAGGGCTGATTAAAGAAGAAGAAAAATAAAAATGGAGGATAAAAAGAAGAAAGAGAGGAGCTGAAAAATTTAGAAAATGAAAAATTAAAACAAACATGGATTTAATGACCACTCTAGAGGGCGATATTTTGTCTGGTTGTTATTTTTCTGTGTCTTTTTTCAGCCGAATTTCGTCATTGTTAATATATCAACAAACCTATTTGTTTTTAAATAAGTAACTTTTCTAGTCGCAGTTGTGCATCTCTAGGTTTCTTGTCCCTGCTCCTGTTTTCCTTGTATAGTTCACTTTTTCTTTCCATCATTCTCGACATTTTCCTGCCACTTCTAAGTAGTTTCATTTCCATTTAACATGTTTTCCTTGTCAATCAATTTATGCAAGATGTAATCTGAGAGAAGACAAGCAACATTGAAAAAAAATATGGTTGAATTTCCGGTCGACAGAAAGACTGACACTGGATGAGTTCGGTGAAGACTTGATGCGAAGTCGTCAGGGCAAGAGTGGAACATGCTATCCGAGTTTTATCATTTGCTTGTCAGGTGTGCGGATCGAAAACTAAAAAAGTTCATGTTTATTTGATCGATCTTAAGAACAAGATTCCGTTTTTGCTGTAGAATTTGTAAGAATGTAAGTGACGAGCAATTTAAAATTACATCATCTATTTCAGGGTTTGATGCACTCAATTTTGGTGACGAAATAGGCCGATATTCAGGTTTTATAATTTCTAAAACCATAACTATTTCAATTTATTTATTTCGAAAATATAAAATGTGAAATGTAGAGAAAAAATGACGAGCAGCAATTGAAACTAATTTCGTCGCATGTGAACAGAAGACAGTTTATTCACATAGTTATCATTTAACGGTATCTTTATAATCGTTTCATCCCAAGCAAGGCGGTACCGCCACTGATGCGCAGAGGGCTACATAAGAGTAAAAGTTTAAACAGGAGGAGAGTGAAAAGAAAGACGAACCAGTTACAAAGGGTGTCAGAAAAAGGGCAAAAGAAGGATGGGAACACAGGTGTAAAGACAGTTGCGAAGGTAGAGAGAAAGGAAAAGATATACAGGGTGATGTAGAAAGTCAAGTGGAAATTTATGGGTATTGACATTGCATTTAAGTTCCTGGTGGTTGTAGCCGTCAGGAAAGCAAGTATATAGAAGGGAGTTCCACAGGCGGGAAGTGCGAGAAAAGAAGCTAATGAAGTAGAATTGTTGGTTGCATTTGGTTGATTTAATTGTAAATGGGCGGTATCTTTTTGCCAGTCTGGTTGCACGAGTAAATGTTTGTGGCGAGGGCGCCAGTGACTTAACCCTCTAGGGCCATTCGTATCATATTTGATACAGTATGAAAACAAGCCTTGAAAGAAATATTTTCCTGAAAAATTTTTTAAGAGAAATATTTTATAAATTTCAAATGAAAGCTGTACTGACTGCTCAGTCAATGAATACCAAATGTTTCCTAATAGGGAAATACCAAATGTTTCCTTATAGGGAAATACTGTATCAAATATGATACGAATGGCCCTAGAGGGTTAAGTTCGTCGGAGCAGAAGCCATGAAAATATTTGCAGAATAGACAAAGGGAAACACTACATATCTCAATACTATATATAGTAGGGTTGTAAATAGAAGAAATATATTGTCAAAAGATTTGATTTATATGCATGCAGTGAGACAGATATGCTTAATTATTTATCTGGGAACGGTTCGAATTTTCAGAGATGCGGATTTATCAGTATTAAAAATGTATTCATTCAGGCTATTCTTCTCGTCGTCTTTGCCTTGACGTTTCGGATACTGTATTCTTCAATCTTCTTGTTTCTCATATTCGCTCCAATTCTGTCAATTTTGAAATGAATCAGGTCAAGTAAGAGAAGTCGTCAATTTTGATTCATTTAGAAAATCAAAGCCAGCATCACGAGAACAAATGAACTGGGAGTTCAATTAACTGATATGAGATTATCTAGCCTGGACAATGGAATGAGAAAAAATATTTTTTTCAGTAAACTGAATTTAGTTTTAAAAGTACCAGAAAGATATTGAATAATATAGGCACTACACATGGCTGAGGATTATAACAGGGAACACCGCTTTAACTCCGACAAACAAAATGAGGTTTCCTGTTTTGATTAAAGAAGGTTGGCATCATTTATTTTGGACAGTAAATGAAAAAACTAAAAAAACAAAAATTGAAAACTGAATTTATTATTCTAGTTATATTTTAGAAATATTGCCTCCACCATAAAATATAAATTTCGCTTGATAAAATCATCGTACTTTCTGAAATTTCTGAAATGCAAACCATGCTTCATATAGTTTTCATTCTTCTTTTGCGACTTACTTTTCAGCAACAAATTGAGTTCTTTCGGTGACTATACCCTGCTTATATACAACACGCTAAAATTCCCCTTCTCTGATCTCATAAGCCTATGTCTTAGCGACTACGACTGACACTAAACCGGTCGAGTTTCAATCCCGGCCAGAAGCAAGTGGATGTCAGTCCACACTGATGAGCTCTGATACAGCGAAACAGGCTTGTATGTGGATGACGAATATATATATATATATATATATATATATATATATATTCGTCATCCATATATATATATATATATATATATATACATACAATCACACTAAAAAGTACTGGAAATTTGAATAGAGATATTTTATTATTATAAAAGATAAAAAATGCTATAGAAAAAAATCGATGTAATAAATACTTAAAGCAAGATCTAATGCCCGCAAAAATATCTAAATAAATAAAATATATACAAAACCAAAAGAAATAAATAGGATTCCAAACGATAATTTATAGGAAAGTGAATATAAAAAAAATTAAAAGAAAAAACCGACCCTCTAAACTTAAAATTAAGATTAAACATACAACTTTATACAAAAAACTGATAAAACGGCAATTTGCATTTACTTCCTAAAAAATACAAATTTAAATTTCTTGAAATAACTTCGCCTAAATACAAAAATACTCCAAACTTGATTATAAAATATTTAAAAATATTTTTTTTCAAAAAAGAAAACCCTATAAAACAAAAAAATATTCCATACCGAAAAATCAAAATTGGAAAGAAAAAAACACCCCATCCCTATCACGTCTATCTAAGAAACTCCAAAGTGAAAGCCTAAACACAGGATCAAAGTGAATACATGAATTAGGTCGACTAACAGCAGACATCAATCAATTAGACCATAGCCAATCATAAAAATGACAACTCAACACGGCTGCCCTCTTAGAAACTCTAACCAGAAGATATACCCGACCGACCGACAAAACGTACATTCCAACAGATAATACAATTACACACTTACGCACCAGATTCTTCAAAAGTCTATAACGGTCAAAACGAGAAATACGTTCACTTAATTACCAATAACCCAACCAGCCCCCACAACAACAACGAACCAAATATAAACAGAGAATGATTCCAAACCTTTACTTCTCCCGATGATGTGTTTGAAGTCCAAACACTGAAACAGCCATATGATTGTAGAGAAGAGGACATATATAGAAGAAATTATGTACATGTTCTAAAACATAATTTATAATAAATATTCACAGCTCTATACATCATATATCGAGCACTGTTTTAAATTAATGTTTTGGAAGGAAAAAAAAATTCTTTTTTCTCTCCTCATTCTATATTCACTCGAATATATATATATATATATATATATATATATATATATATATATATATACAGAGTGTTCATAAAGTCTGTGTGCACTTTAAAAATTATGACGTTATTTGTATTTGTGATAAAATCATCTGTGAAAAATGTTATAAAATTTAATGTACCTTGTTTGAAGTATAGTTATTGAGTTATTAAGTATTATTTCCTTACCACAAAATTTGCTACAACTTTTAGATAAGTAAACAGATGGATCGGAAGGGATTGATCATTTTATTGGCCTCCACGATTGCCATATTTGACTCCATTAGATTTATTATAGGGACATGTGTAAACAACTGTGCAGCCAAACTTAGTTCATTAGAAGATTTGAAAACTAAAATAACTAATGTGATTTCAGGCATTACTGTAAACCAGTGGGCAAGTGTTTTCCGTGAACTGCAAAATCGTATTACGATTTGTATTGCTAATAAAATTTCAATATAACCTTAAAAAATATAGATTTACTTCTTTCTGATCTTTTTTAATAATTATTTCTATCGCAACAATAAACAAAGTTATAATTTTGTTTATGTGCATACAAACTTAATAGACACCATATATATATATATATATATATATATATATATGGTGTCTATCAAGTTTGTATGCACATTAACAAAAAAAATTATATATATATATATATATATATATATATATATATATATATATATATCCGAGTGAGTATAGAATGAGGAGAGAAAAAAGAAAAAATTTTCCGTCCAAAACATTAATTTAAAACAGTGCTCGATATATGATGTTTCCCCCGAAGAGGTGTTTAAATCCAAACACTGAAACAACCATATGATTGTAGGGAAGAGGACATATATAGAAGAAATTATGTACATGTTTTAAAACATAATTTATATTATATATATATATATATATATATATATATATTTATAAGTATTTTTTATACTTCTTTGATAAGTTGATAAGGTAGTATTTACATTATTTACACGTTTCGACCGTTGTACGCACCAGCGTCAAGAATAGCCGAAACGTCGTAAACATGGGAGTAAATTTGAGGATAACAGTCCGAACAGTGTAAATAGTATATCTATTGTCCTACGTCGATGGCATGACTGGAAGTTTCATGTGTTATGCAATAATCAGGTGCATATTACGAAATGACAGTTTAACAGATTTGAATTCATGTTCACTCGATGTTCATGTGAGTTAAATCTTGCATAGTTAGGTTACGGATTTTTAATAACAAGAGTAAAATTTAAGTAGAAAAATCTACATGGAGATAAAAAATGTAAATAAAAATTTTAAAAGTAAAATTAAAATTATAATTAAAATTAAAAATTAAATTAAGGAGATGAAATCAAGGAAGCGTAATTCTTAATTAATAATATTAATATTTGCTTGGGAAATAAATAAATAAATAAATAAAAAAGGGGTAGTAAGGGAAAAGAGTACTGGATTGCTATGTGATGTCAGTTCTTCCATATGGCAAAGAATGCTGGACAATATCATCAAAGATGAAGAAAAAACTTGAAGCAACTGAAATGTGGTTCTACCAAAGCATACTTGATATAAAGTGGGGGATCAGTTCCATATTACAATCAATATATAAACTGAACCCTCACTTTATGGTCACAGGAGTTTCTATACATTTATATTCCTGAGATCCAAAAGCTCAAGGATGCATTCTAGGAGCTGAAAAGCGTATTAAGAAACAGGATAATTTCGCTAGAAACAAGGAAGAGAGTACTTGATTACTATGTGATGTCAGTTCTTCAATATGGCAGTGAATACTGAACAATATCTTCAAAGATGAAGGAAAAACTCGAAGCAACTGAAATGTGGTTATACAGAAGGATGCTGCAGGTAACAGGGATCGAGCATGTGAGCAAGGATGAGGTTTTGGAATGGATGGGAACGAAAAGGAAATTCATACTGAGCATCAGGAAGAGACAGCTAAAGTTCCTGGGTCATGCAATGAGGGAGAAAGGCTTGGAGAATCTGATACTAACAGACCAGAGAGATGGAAATAGAGACAGGGGAAATCAGCGGATAACATATTTGAAGGGCCTGAGCAGGTGGAGACGGAACTAGGATTGTGTGGTGTAACAGGAGAAAGCGTGTTAAGAGACACTAGAGGTAGAAGACGTGGAAAGCCATGATCGCCTTCGTCCAGAAAGAACAAGGCACATAGAAGAAGAAGAAAAAGAAGAGGAAAGGAGTGAGGAAGAAAAAGGCAAATGTATAACGGAACCAGTATCAGTCGTGTTCTATGAATTTAAGCAAATAATTTTTGCTATGTCAGCATTTAGTCATTAAACGATTTTAGCGAACACGTGTTGCCATAGAAAAAATTCTTATATTCTTACACCCAGATTGATAAAGGTTCTTCTATACACTTGCATCTTTCTTCATCACTCCCTTTCTTCTTTCTTTCTTTCTTTCTTTCTTTTCCTGCAAATATTATTATTAATAGTTATGAATTAGGCCCGTTTGAATTCATCTCCCTTCTTTTTAATATCTTTTAATTTAAAAATTTCAATTTTAATTTTACTTTAAATTTTTTTGATTTTTTATCTACATGTAGACTATGTTTATTTCGATTTTACTCTTGTTATCTAAAAAAGCAATAACCAAACTTTAGAAGATTTAACTCCCATGAACATCGAATGATCATCAGGTGCATAACACGTAAAACAACGAGTCGTGCCATCGATGTAGGACAGTATGTATATCTATTAATATATATATATATATATATATATATATATATATATATATAATAGCTCTGCTCATACTACATTGAGCACTGTTTTATAAACAACTGAAGAATAATATTATACATATGTGTACCATCATATGTATATTTATTAATTCACATAACTATATATATATATATATATATATATATATATATATATATATATTAAACAAGTTGTTTTAAACGATAGAGACAACATAGTCTTATATATTCTCTTTTGAATTTTTTCAGATTTTCTGATTATACTTTTTATTTCCAAATTATGTTTGTATAAAAATTGTCCAAAGTTTGTGCTAGTACTTATGAACATCATTTATCATCAGGGACTATATTACAGTTTAAAAATCAAATATTGCCTTGTAGCAGGAAAAGTGTTATAACATTTTAAAAGAAAAATAAACGTTATGAATTTTTTTTTTTCTTCAAAGGCAGTAATAATGCACACGTGAAAATATATGCATGTGAAAATATGTGCTCACGTAGATGTGTGAATTATATGGAATACTTGGTTGTTAAAAATTTTAAATGCCGTAAAAATACGTTAGAGAATTTGAACTTCGAAAGAACTAATTATGTAAATTATCAAATTACTCAGAGGCAAAGAATTATTTACCTTAATTATATTTCAAATAAACCCTCTAAACACAACTAAGTATATGTCCAGAAACTTGGTAAGCTGTGTGATTGATAAGAGGTTTTTACATCTATGTAGTGCCTCTAAAATTTTTAGGCGTCTAATGTCTGTGTGTTGATCAATAATTTTAGTATTGTCTATAAGAATTTTACGGATATATATATATAATTTCATTCATAAACAAGTTACTACCCGACCCAGGTTTCTACCATGAGTAGTGTCTTCAGGCTATTTTCAATAATTGATTTTACACTTTACCGATTTTTTTAAGAACGCTCACGTAAGAGTGGGTTTTTTTAACGCTTACGTGGCAGAGAATTTTTGAACTCGCAATTTAGCGTTATAATTACATGCAAGTTTAAGTAATTAAACAATATATATATATATATATATATATATAAATTAGAGAAAATTTTCAAAATTCAAAGGTGTCGGATGCACATTTGGACATGAGATCTCTAACAGAGATTCCACGTCACCTCAGCGACATTGTTCTGTTCCAAATGGGGAAGGCCCTCGGGTAAAGGACTGTATAACCACAGGTACTCTTTTTCGAACCCCGGTCAGAGGTACCAGAGAGTCCTTTCACGAGCATTCTGGAAAATGAAAGAAGAAGGGCTGGATCCTGAAATTAACTGGAACTAGTAGGTTCAGCCTGTATTCCGAGGAATTTTCGTGATAGGTGCTGTCTATATTTACTGGAAAAAAATTTCAATATTAAAATACCCCCACCAACACCGGTTACTGAATCTTAGAAGGGAATTTATCAGTAAGTGCCGCCACAAGGCAAATTTTTTGAATACTTAATTTTAGAATTTAAATCCCCGTTTACTAGATGTTAGAATATAAATTAAATGGATTCAATTTAAATTTTAATCTTAATTTTACTTTAGCGTCAACCTTAAAAAGTATTTAACCCCCCTACATTCCTATCCCAATCTCCTTTAATTGCCTATCTTTATAAAAATATGTATTCTTTTACTAAACCCCTTTTTTCCTTGGTTAACGCACATATATATATATATATATATATATATATATATATATATATATATATATATATTTTTCCCTAATAATTTTAAAACTTATAATTTCCTGTAATTGGCATTTAGCTAGCATCTACCTAATAAGATTAATTAAATAAACTTATTTAAAAAAATTTAAGATCTCATATTTAAACCCATTCCTTCCCCACTAAATACACCTCTTCAAATAGCTCAAAATCTTAACCTTAAAAAAGTAATTTAACTCCTTTAAGTGTCTATCTTTATAAAATATGGATTCCTTTACTAAACCCCCTGTCCTCCTTTGTTAACACACACACACACACACACACACACACACACACACACACACACACACACACACACATATATATATATATATATATATATATATATATATATACATTTCTTTAATAATTTTAAATTCATGACTTCCTGTAATGGATAAACTTAATTAAAAAAATTTAAGATCTTACATTTAAGTCTATTCCTTCCCCTCCTAAATATACCGTTTCAAACCCCTGTAAACATTCACTAGCCTCTACCATTTGATATTTGATACCCCGTCTTTCTCCAACTTCCCTGACCTTAAGGGAACTCTCAATTATTGATCGTTGTTAACTTTGCTCCTCCCCCTTTACCCCAGGGCCTTCTCCATCTGGAACAGAACAATGTCGCTGAGGTGACGTGGAATCTCTGTTAGAGATCTCATGTCGTAATGTGCATCCGACACCTTTGAATTTTGACAATTTTCTCTAATTTATATTGGCTCTGTATTCTTAAGTACATTGAGCTCTCCACCTGCATCATTTTTTAATATTAAAATTTTTTTAATATTAATTAGGATCAGGTTCTTGGAATTCACCTTCCTACTCTTCCACTTCGGATTAAAGAAAAACAATATATATATATATATATATATATATATATATATATACTGGGTTTACTTTTTTTGTAATAAAATGTTATTACCCCCCCCCCCTTTGGTGTTTGGTATCTTCTGTTTCGATCACGTTGTTTTACGAGTTTATTATTTCTGTTCGTTTTCGTTTAGCCTCTTTAGCCAACTTTCCCTGAAGATCTAGTTTGGTGAAACCTTGGTAGGTTCGTTGGCTCTCTAGGTTAGTTATTTACTTTGTTTGCTCTCCTTGTGTATTGAGCGCTTTTTGTGTGAGGTTACTCGTTTCGGTTTTTTTTCTTTGGGCCACGTACTTTGACTGATGTTCAAGTGCTTAGCTCGTTCTTTTTTATTACCGTTTTTTCCTTCCGCGTATGTACTCGGAGGGTTTTTCGAAACGAGTATAACGACAAGTTTACGTTTATATATATATATATATATAGATCAGTGTGTGTGTTTGCATGCGCTTGTGTGTGTGTTTGTGTGTGTGTCTGTGTGTGATTCTAGAAAAAAAGAGGGTCTGAATGGAGATATAAAGACCACGTGCATACTTCTATCTCTGTTAAATATACAAACCTATTTTTTAAAAATATTGCTGAATTTTTCTTTACAAAATCATGTTTATGAATGCATATGAGGACAGAGAAGATATCTCGGACATCGTCCATATATATAAAGACTTCGGAATCGATTGAAGAAAATGCTTTAAAAATTATAAGAAAATACAATTAAGACAGACTTGTATTTTAATACAATAGATATAGCCTTAAATTATTCTGCTATGAGTCCATACGTGAAAGATACTTGATGAGGTTCACCTTTACTACACAGTCAAAGGTTTACATTGTTAGTTTATTAACTGTCAAAGTAGGTGACTTATCCAGAAAGTGTATTAAAAATAATGAAGAATACAACGGGATAAACCAAAGAAAAAAAATGACATGTGAATGAATGATTCGTCTTGAGACTAACAAATGTCAATGATGGCAAAACCTACACAATTTGCAATTAATTATGTATTGCTTTTCTCTTCTTATCATTTCAAAATAACGGATTCAACGATGCCACTTCCTTAGAGCTAAAATTCTCATCTACACTTTTTTACATCATGAATTGAATGCAATTTAATCTAACCTAAGGATATAGAGAACCACCGATAGACCTCCAGTCGATGATTGATCTTCAGTTATCAACGTTTGTTAACATCGGTTCTATGCCAAAGAATAAAAAATAAATTAACTATTGATCTCTTTAATGTACCAATAAGTATATATATAGTATATCGAGGTAGCAGATAATTTTCTAAACATATACTGTTAAATATAAGAGACAATGATTATGTTAGGGAATTGTTGTCTTTATTTTCAACTGAAATTAAAGCCAACATACGATGTTTAGAACGGCTCGTGATTAAACAGAATAGATATTCATTGTCTCCAATATTTAACAGTATATTTTATTGTAAATACGTTTTCTAGAATTTTAAAATGAATTATGCTGAATAAATTTCTTTAAAGTTAGTCCAATTTCTTTTTTTTTTTAATCATTTCACCCCGAGCAAGGCGGAATGGCCACTGATGTGCAGGGGGTTACATAAATGTAAAAAGATTAATTAGAAAAGAGTGAGGAGTACAAACTAGTTAGAAAGGAACAATAGAAAGCTGAGAAAGCAGGTGCGATGACAGATACATAGGTGGAGAGAAAGGGAAGGTTATACAGGGGAGGGGAGACAGCTAGAATCCAGTGGTTAGTAGATGAGTATTGACTTTGCATTTAAATTTATGGAGGTTATAGCCGTCAGGAAAGCAAGAATACGGGAGTGAGTTCCACAGGCGGGAAGTGCGAGAGAAGAAGCTGCAGGAGTAGAATTGTCGTCTGCATTTGGCTAACCTGACTGTGAATGGGTGGGACCCAGTTGCCAGTCTGGTTGCACGTGTAAACACCTGTTGAGGAGGCATCAGTGACTTAAGCTCATCCGAGCAGAAGCCATGAAAGTATTTATTGAAGAGACAAAGGGAGACCACATTTCGACGATAGGGAAGTGGCTGCAGTCGAGCCGCCAGATCAGTACCTATCACATTACAGACTCTCCTTTGGAGCTTGTCAAGAACACTGAAGAGAACGGCAGGGGCACCTGACCATAAATGGCAGCAGTACTCCATGCACGGACGGATGGTTGACTTGTATATATGCAGGATGGATTAAGGTGGAAAAACATCCTGGATCGACATAGTGACCCAATCTTCTTAGCAGTGTTTAAAATATGTATATATATATATATATATATAGATATATATTGTCATCCGCAGACAGATTTGCCGTATCACAATTCATCAGTGCGGTTAGACTCCGATTGCTTTTTTACCCAGGATTGAAACCCGACCGAAGTGGCGTCAGTCGGCGAATATATACAAACAAAAAAAAGAACCAAATAAATAATTGCAACGTTCAAAAAATTAACTTAAAACGGTGTTCAATATAAAACCGGAACAATAAATATTTATTATTAATTATTACATGAGAACATGCACAAACTACAAACTACTACAAAATTGTACATTTTGTTTCGATATTTAAAGAACAATGTCTCATCAGGTAGTTAATAACAATGATAATGAGGTTTACCATCATTATTAACTACATGATCAGACATTGTTCTTTCAATGTCGAAACAAAATGTACAAATTTCCAGTAGTTTGTTGTTTGTTCATGTTCTAAAGTAACAATTATTATTATTATTATTATTATTATTAATAATAATAATAATAATAATAATAATAATAATATATTGTGTTGAGTTGTGATGATGCATAGTGTCGTATTTGTTGTTTCTTTAGTTGTTTACTGATAAAAAGCTACTTTGGTAAGTAAGTTTTGTCGTAAAAGGTTCGATATCGAGATAGAGATGGAGCATTAATATGATTAATGTGAAGAATTTGTCACGTAACTGATTAGAGTCATACCGAGTTCGAACAGAAAAATGTTAGCCCAACACAATTAAAAGAGGTCAACCAAAATAACAAGCAAAAAAACAACTCGTTATAAAGCAATTAATATGACACCTGTTCAAGCACGCTAAAAAATTAAATAACGTAATAAAACGTAACAAAAATAAATGAACTACCTGCACAATAAAAAGCAATAAAAAGAAAATTAATCCCCTGCAAATAATACATCAAAAAGAAATCAACACAACAAATGCAATGAAAAATATTAAGCATCTATAGAATCAGTCAAGTACCAAAATATTAAATTACACCAACCTCCATAAAAATAAAAACGGGACACAACAGCAGTTGAAAAACTAGTCTGAGGAGTAAATCTTTTTAAATGACGCCATCAGAAAACTGTGAAGTCGTCATGGCTCTGGTGAGTTAAGAGACAATCTTCTCCAAAATTAATACTACATATATATATATATATATATATATATATATATATATATATATATATATATATATTCAGTATTAAAAATCTCTGAAGAAGCTTTTTAATGTGATATATATATATATATATATATATATATATATATATATATATATGTGTGTGTGTGTGTGTGTATGTGTGTGTGTGTGTGTGTGTTGTGTGTTTGTGTGTGTGTGTGTGTGTGTGTGTATGTGGGTTATGGGTGTGTGAATAGAATGAATAAGGAACAGGTAAGAAAAAAGTACTTTTAATCTAAAAAGTTTCTCTTTAATAAGCTTCTTCAGATTTTTTTTAAAGACGAATGATTTAAAAAATATTTAATTTTCTTTTTAATTTAAAACATCCTAAGAGACAGTATGATGACTGAGGTTTGATTTCATTGGTGTGATACGTGTCACTTTTAATAAAGCAGTTCATGTATAATTTTAAATATAGAGAATAAAAATAAAAATAAAAATATCCCATGTCTGTTTATAAATGTATGAAACGCATAATTAAAATCAACAGATGTTTATTTTAAATGCTAAAATAATGCATGTGTCCAGCGTATTTAAACTATAGAGGAATTAAGTGCCTTTGTATGTCGGTAACGATAATAGGTGTGTCAATGACAAAAAGAAATACATTTCCTTTCAAAACTGTAGCGAAATAATGTATCAAGCAATGGACGGTTTTCTTTTTAAAAATGAAATATGTGTACAAGAAGATCATGTATAAATGTTTGCGTTTATGAGTCGGTAAAGTTAGTTTGTGTGTGAACGATAAAACGAAATATAATTACGTTTAACATTTTTGTGAAATAATGTATACAAGTTCTATCGAATTTTTATAAATAAATAAATTCAATGAAAACAATAAGTAAAAAATTACTACGTATTTATGTATTAAAATTAATTCAATACCATAATAAAGCACGATAAGTAATATATAGAAATATTAAAACATACATTAAAGCATTATATATTATATTATAATACTACTTATATAAAATATCATTTCATATAATTTCACTGTTATAATTAATCAATATAAATAACATAAAATAATATATAATAAATGGGTGAAATATATATTAATGAAAATATAATAAAATAATGATACATAATAATAATACATAATAATAGGGAAGAAAATATAAATAATAAAAAATTAATTATTAAGTAATGTATGAATGTAGTAAATATAGAGACAACAATATTCTAATGTTATGGATATATGGAAGTATCTTTAAATTATTTAATTATACCTATTGGTTGAAACATTTTGGATTCATGGAGGATAGATTTGTAGAAAAATGCAGAAGTTATGTAATGTTTTAAATGAGTGTTTATATTTGGTAGCAATGTTATTAATATATTTTTAAAGTGCTTTCTCCTTAAAAGGTAATGTTCTTTTTTACTCAAACAACCATTAGAGAAATGAAAAGTGTGTCCTATGCCGTTTCAGTGTAATACTAGAGAGTTGAAACGTTTGTACAAACGTAATTCTCTTTTGTGTCTGTAGATCCGTGTTTTTAGATTTCGTGAAGTCTCCCCTGTGTATATGTTTTTGCATTGTAGACACTGTATTTTGTAAATTCAGAAATTTAGATTGATGTTCGGTGTCTTTTTCAATCTGATAATATTCATGAAGGTGGCGGAAACGATTTTAGTGTTTGAGATAGCTAATTTATGTACAAGGTGTTATGTCGTGAGTAAGAATAAATAACTCAACAACAGGAATATGTTAATCGTTGTATTCCGTGAAAATAGTATTTACAAAGGTTATTAGTATCAAATACAAGAATAGAGGTTAATCGTCTCAAACGTCGTAAGACGTAGTATGAGCAATGTGTACTTCCGGGTCGTCACCGGAAGTCTACGACTGACTTGTCGATCGGCTGCTCGGCACACTCTTTACCTACGTAGATGCCACCATTAATTTACATAGTAATGGAATAGTCCATTGTAGCCGAATAGGTGTGGGCGTCCCAACACAAGGTCATGTGAAAGGGATTTGGAAGGTAGTATGATGAAATTTGTGTATTTTTTGTAGTATTCTTTTTTGTGGTTTTGTGGATTGTATAAGCATATTTTTGGCATTAAGAATGAAATTGGGTGGGTAGTGGAGAAGTTTAAATGATTGTTCAGTATATCTCTCATCTTTAGATAACTAATTAGGGCTGCATATTTTGAGAGCTCTGAGGAAGAAAACTATAATTAAATCAGATTTAATTCTTTGTTCGTGGTGAGAATAGAAGGAATTAATAAGGCCGTTTTTCTTAGTAGGTTTACAATAAACCATAAATTTTAATTTATCGTTAAAAATTATAATTAAAGTGTCAAGGAAAGGTGAATAATTGTTAGTTTAAAGTTCATATGTGAATTCGGTCGTAGGTTCTACCTTATTGAATTTAGTTACTAAGTTTAATAGGTTAGTGTGATAGGGGTAAAGTAACAGGACGTCATTTATATATATTAAGTAAATAGAATTGTTAGGTGTAATATATTTGGAAAAAAAAACTGAATTCTAAAACACTCTAGAAATAGGCAAGCGAGAACACCACTGATAGGAGACCCCATGGTTAAGCCAAAGTTCTGTTTATAAAAAGTGTGGTTAAAGGAGAAATAACAATGGTTAGTGATTAATGTACGAGGGTCATTCAATAAATAAGGTGAATTTTTCGGTATAATGTCTTCTAATACCAGATAGAAGCTTACTTTTCTTTTAAAATTTCTTTCCTTCATTTTCAAATTTTTTTTTGCAGACTGAAAAACAACTTTGAGAGTTTTGAAGATTAACAAAGATGGCCGACCAGGAAGCATGCTCCAGGATTGAACAGAGGTCAGTTATGAAGTTTTTGGTTGCTGAAGGGTGCAAACGAGTTGAAATTCATAGGAGAACCAGTCAATGACCTCATTCAGTCTGGCAGTGGATGACATTGTAAGTACTTGGAGTCTATCTGTTGGGACAGCACACAAAATTGTCCATGATGGGTGCCAAAGATGCTTAGTGCAGAGAACAAACAGAAGAGAGTCCAGTGGTCCCAGCAGTGTCTCATCAGACCTTGCCCCTTCAGACTTTCACCTGTTCGGTCCCTTGAAAGCGTCCATGAGAGACACGAAGTTTGAAAGTGACAATGATGTCAAAAGTGCAGGTAGTGATTGGATGAGACATCGGTCCAATGATTTTTACGGAAGCTTGTGCACAGATGGGAACAATGTGCGACACTGCTGGGAGACTTCGTTGAAAAAAAAGTAAGCTTTTATCTGTAGTAAAAGTCCTTACACCGAAAATTTCCTCTTATTTATTGAATGACCCTCGTACATATTTTTATGATTTTGAATTTTTTGGATGTTTTGAGAAGAATGTTTAGACCTTTTTTAAGGGGCGTAAGACAAGGATGTGTCTTTTCACCGGATCTGTTCAAATTGTACAGCGAGAATATTTTGAGAACCCTGGAAATTATGCCTGGATTCGCCATCGGAGGCCACATTTTAAACAACCTAAGGTACACAGATGATACAGTGCTAACAGCAGACACAGAAAGGAAACTACAAGACCTCCTACAGAAGGCAGCTGAAGAGAGTGATAAGAAAGAACTACAAATAAACTGCAAGAAAACCAAATGCATGGTCATCAGTAAAAAAGACAGCCCAATATGCCAAATACAGATAGGCGTTACTAAAATCAAGCAGGTACAACAATTTAAATACCTAGGAAAGTATTTAAATAACAGAAGACGGAAAGTGCGACACAGAGATTTGAAGACGAATTGGCATGGCAAAGAAGCATTCCAGAAGTTGAGTAAAGTATGAAGAAACTGGACAATTTCGCTAGAAACTAGGAAGAGAATACTGGATTGCTATGTGATGTCAGTTCTTCAATATAACAATGAATGTTTTGGACAATATCATCAAAGATGAAGGAAAAACCTGAAACAGCTGAAATGTGGTCCTCCAGAAAGATGCTGCGAATATCATGGATCGAGCATGTGAGCAATGATAAGGTTTTGGAAATGATGGAAAGGAAAAGGAAATTATTACTGAGGAGGAGAAAGCTGAAGTTCCTGGGACATGCAATGAGGAAGGAGGGCTTGAGGAACCTGATACTAACAGGCTAGATAGAGGGAAAAAGACACAGGGAAAAGTAGCGGATAACATATTTGAAGGACCTAATCAATTGGATGATGGAACGAGGGTTGCATGGTGTAACAGGAGAAGGCGTGCTAAGAGCCACCAGGGATAGGGAGACGTGGAAAGCCATGATCTATGACCGGAAAGGACATGGTACATAGAAGATGTTAGTATAGAGTGATTTAATATCCAAACTTGCCATAGATAAATTGGTCATATTAATGTTTTGAATTTTATGGCGTAAGTCAACTGAGCGTCTGATAATTGTAGAGATAATGAGGCGGAGGAATGGTGTACTAATAGTGATGAATCTAGCTAATTTATGGGGAACACTGTTAATACCAGATATAAAAGGTCGAATGAGAATGTTTTCTTTATGAGTTTTAGGTAAGGCATATAGTGTGGGTATAGTTGGCTGATATTCTAGTAATTTGGACGAATATATATTTTGGTTTTAATTTTTTTTCTTTTATTGTTGCTTTGAAATTTTGTATTTTAATGTCTATTATTTGTTTATTGATTTGTATATTTGTGATGTCATTATCTTAAAACAATTCAATATTTTAGTGTAGACAACTGTGTCCATTATACCTACAAGTCTTTCTTCGTCAGATTTGGTTATGATGATATTTTTGTTCTCAGATAAGTTATTTAATGACCAGAAATATCTCCTTGATAATGTAGTTTCAATGTTATTAGTGAGAGTTGCCAGTAATATGCCAAGAACAAAACATTTTTCATAATCCGTGTGGTTGAAATTATGGTTTTTAGGAAAGGCAGTGATTTTGTCTTATTTCCTTAGTCCTGTAATATGACACAATCACACATTGAGTGGCAGTGTTAATAAAATAGTGTTTGATGCAATGCAATAGAACTATAAACTATATAATAACTAGCAGTATAGCCCGCCGTTGCTCGGGTGGAATGAAAGCGTTAAAACTAATCCATGGTCCTGGAGCTCAGACTCTTTGGACGTTGGCATGAAAGACTAAAAAGCAGTAGTTATTTCCAGTTAAAGCGAAACCGTACACTGAAAGAAAAATGAATGGATGTAAGTCAAATTTTGTTTTCCTTGTATCAATATCAAATAAGATTTTTTCGTCATAAACTGAATTTTGAAAGCTAAATAAGCCCTCTGAGTAAATGGTATCATGGCTGAGACTAAAGATTACAATTATACCTACTTAGCGCCAAACCCGAATCAAAACTAAAATAAAAAGGCTGAAAAAATACAGATATACAGGCAGATAAACAGACACACACACAAACATCTTGCCTTATATATATATAAATATATATATATATATCATCGATTTTCTACACTATTGTAAGAACTGAAACCTTGAAACTTCTGAATATCGTTTCTTATGTCTTTGTCTATGAGTGTATGAAATTTAATTAGAATCGGACCGCTCCTTCTATAACACGATTTTTTCGATTTTCGATATTTATCGGGGTTACCTCGACACAAAACCTAGCTAAGAACACTCGCAGACGCTTATAGTACAACTGTGTAAATTTTCAAGAAAATCGGTTCAGACGTTTCGGAGTCTATAGGTAACGGACACACTCACATACACACACATAGACACAGACACACACACACACAAAGTTCCATTTATAAATAAGTTTAGATTAGATAAATATACATATCTTTTCTCACCAGAATTTGCGTTGTACCTGAAACTCCATGTCGTGCTACATGACTATATATATATAGTAATTCGCAGATAGATCTGTTTCACTGTATCGCAGCTCATCAGTATGGTTAGACAGCCGATTGTCTTTTACCCAGGATTGAAACCCGAGTGAACTAGCTTCAGTCGGCGATTCTACCTCTGAGCTACGCGTGCTCGGTAGAAGGAGGCATACTTTTTAGCGTGTATATTATCATTATAAACGCCCAATAGCTGAGAGTGTTCTAATTCATTGCTGAATGAATGATGCGTAGATGCTAGAGTAGCTACTGTTTTTCAAAGTCTACCATTCTTCTAGAGTGCTCAATCAGGGTGTGAGAGCGTAAATAGTCATCGGCAGACAGATCTGTTTCGCTGTATCACAGCTCATCAGTACGGTTAGACAGCCGATTGCTTTTTAACCCAGGATAGAAACCCGACCAAATTGGCGTCAGTCGGCGATTCTACCTCTGAGCTACGGACGCTCGGTAGAAGGAGGCAGACTTTTTAGCGTGTATATTGTCATTATACACGCCCAATAGCTGAGAAGGTTCTAATTCATTGCTGAATGAACGATGCATAGATGCCAGAGTAGCTACTGTTTTTCAAAGTTTACCATTCTTGCAGAATTGCTCAATCAGGGTGTGAGAGCGTAAATAGTAGTGTATTGAGTAGATAGTAGATAATTATTTAAATATGTTAAGTTTAATAAACAATGAATTTCTATTATATGTACTCATGAGCCGTGCTAAACATCGTATTTTAGCTTTAATTTCTGATGAAAATAAAGACAAAAATTGTCTAACACTTAGATATTTTTTATCACGCTAGTTCGAAACACTTTAAATTGCATCTAGACATATGGTACTGTTGTTTATATTTTGGTTTCAACCGTGGTATGACGTCATAAAACAGCATCACTAATTTACCACCTGCGTTTGCTATTCCGAAACTGTTATCGTCACATAACAAGCTTTTATGTCCACATAACAGAATATCATCTTTGATGATGAATATCTTTATGTTAATGTCCATACAACTAATCTGAAGGTTACTCACGTGAGTGGAAAGCTTAGATCAAGAACCAGCGTATTAAAAATATTCAAATGTTGGACAATATTTGTCTTTATTTTCACCAGAAGTTAAAGCTAAAATACAATATTTAAAACGGTTGCTGATTAAGCATAATAGCTATTTATTACCTGTTATATTTATCAATATATATATATATATATATATATATATATATATATATATATGATAAAATATAGTTTAAAGGATGCTATATTTATGGGTGGACTGTGTGTTATGGTGCAGTGGATATCGGAACTGTAAATCCGCCAGTTATGTGTTAAATAACAGGACTGATTGCGTTCTATAGCATTGGCTGGCAACCAATCTTCCACAGAAAGTAATCACAACTTACTGCAGGATATTTTTCTACCCAGTCAGTCATGCCTTTTTCGAGATATGATCGCCCAAGCGTGTATCACATATGACACTTAACTGACTAATATTTATGGGTTAAAATGCTCAATATCAACGATAGAGTCGATATAAATATAAAAATGGACATTGAAGTCAACACCCAGAGGCGACAGTCTGTTTCATGCTAAATGTAATTATCAGTCTCTGTGCATTGTGTTTTACTAAACTTTTTATGAAAAGAAGAAATAGTCTGAGAGAACGACAGAGAAGAAGTAGGAGAAAAATGTATACGAAGAGGAGAAAGAAAGAAAGAAAGAAAGAAAGAAAGAAAGGAAGAAAGAAAGAAAGATAGAGGGATAATTGCACTTCCTCATACGAATAAACATTAAGTTCTTTAATATGTTCAGTATAGAAAAATATCTGTATTATATTTCTACCAATTTCGTTAACGCTTCTCTACTGGACGGAGGGCAGTTCTATAAAACATCTTCACGGGTTCAATCGTGCCTCTTTCCATAACTGTAGTCGTTTCTTCCTGCTGATTTACCTTGAATGAGATATTTATTTTCCTTTTTATGTTTTAATTCATTCAGATACATTAGGTGTAAACTTTATAATATAAGAATATTAGTGTTGTGGCCGTAGGGAGATGTCAGGCATAACCGGACTCCCTACAGCTTACAAGCTTTCTCCAAAATTATCATCATCGTTATCAGAAGGTTGGTTGTCGGCTGGTTGGAATATGTGGAATTGGAATATGTAAGAATAAAAAATACATTTTGCATTTATTAAAAGGAAAGAATAAAATAAGTTGTAGGAGTTAATGTGTAATTTGGAACATTATTAAGAAGTTAAAAGTAGAGTTCGTGTTCAATGATAAAGTTGAGTTAAGGGTATCAAGATTTGTAGAAAATGTTCATAGCAGTAATTGTTGAAAGAATATAAGTGTATGTATGTATGTATGTATGTATGTATGTATGTATGTATGTATGTATTCAGTAGGAATGTCTTTGGATGGAGAAGAAGTAAAAGGAATCAGCAGAAGGAAAGAGAAAAGGACGAAAGTCCGGATCAGCTTGAAGCTTCTCTCATGACATTTTAACTTGTCGTCTTTGCTACTTCCATCCCTGACTGTTTTGACTGACACCGAGGTCATTTATATAGTCCTTTTTTAATTTAGCACTGGATCGCTAAGTCCTCAAGTCTTGCAACTCGCTCCCATTAATCAAAAATTAATTTAACACCTACTTGCGAAATCTAGTCTCGCCTTTCTCTTTAAGCACATGGTCAATTCTTTTTCTATTTGGGGAAAAACCAGGATTTTACACATCATTGTGAAATTTTTTTAAAGTGAAGAAAAAGGTTGATTTTAATTCCTAATTTCCTATTCACTAGAGTGTAAAAGAGTTAAATTTCTAACATCTAATAATATTTTGTCGTTTTTGCTGCATAATAGTTTATATTTTGGTCATTTGGCTGCCATTGAAATTAATTTGACTATTTTCTATACTGTATTTTCTTGTTTTATTCCGATATATATAAAAAAGCAAAGTCTTTTCCCTCGTTGCGTACTTTCCTTAAATAAATATAACTGTTGCTTTATCGATCGTTCACCTCAATATCACATCTATGTTTATTCTTTGGAGATCCTAAGGTCTGAGATAAACATTTTTTTTCCGATTGCTATTCGAGGGTTTGCATCAATATCATTTCTATTTCCTATCCAGTGAAAGAGTTTTGTCAGTTTCACTGACTTTATTAAGCGAACACGATACGTTGTGGCTGCTAGCATGTTGCTTTGCCGAGTGAACACTCATTTTCAAATGAAGATCTAAATAAATAATTCGGGTGAAATTATCGTGGGGAACAGCTGAGGCATAATTATTATTAGGAGGAGAAGAGAGAGGAGGAGAGAGAGAGTAAAAGAGAAAAATAGAGGAACGAGAGAAAAAGAGAGAGAAAAGAAAGTGGGGGGGAAAATTCGAAATTGATACGTAAATAATAGAAATTATATATGAGGGGATTTGAAGAGCCAGCTTCGTATAGTTAGTTATAAACATGACAGTTATGAGCGATGCCTCCTGCCGTTGTTTCAGTTTCTAAATGGCAATGTGTAAAGAATTAATGAATTGACGTATGATTTACACAACACAATGTCATTCTTAACGAGGAACAAAAGGGTGTCTTGAAATCAAGACTAGCGTTGGACTGTTTGTTGATTTCCATATCTTATTTTGTTTGGATTTTTATCTGACCCGATTGCGATTCTCAAACAGAACAAAAATAATAACAGGCGGGAATATGTGGTAAATGGTTAGACATAAAAAATATATTAAAAAGAATTCTTATTATTATTGTGGTTATTGTTCCATAATAATTTATAATCCGAATTTGAATGCCTTTTTGACTTTTCTGCTTTTGGTTTCAGTCATTAAGTAAATGAAAATGTGTCGTTTGCGATTTTCTTTAACCACAAATGATATTTTGTTGAATATTTTTGATAAAAATCACTTGATATTTTACTGTGGTATTATCACCGATAAAACCAAGGATTGAATTAAGAAGAGAGAGACAGGGACAAAGAGGGCGAGAGAGTGAGAAAGAAAGAGAAAATGCTAAGAAAGAATGACAGAGAAGAAGAGGAAAAGAAGGTGAAAGACAGGAAGAGAGAGAAGCGAACACACACACAGATAAAATTCTATTAACGCAACACCATATTTTTTACATGAGTATCAAGAAATTTTGTGGAGAACCTCGACCTGGTGTAATGGTTAGAAAATTTGTCTCGTTATAACCTATTACAACTGAATAGTTAGTTCAATCTTCACTGGGTACCCCATACTTTTGGCCTTGTGCCACATTCAAACGACGCTTAGAAATCACCAAGAAGGTTTTGGATTGCAGACTAACTTTGGAAATGTGATAAATGTTGATCTGAAAAACAAAAGTACAAACATTCCTCGTACATTCGATATATTGTGTTATATTTGCGTCAAAATGTCATCATTTATCCATCACACCCAGATGGTGCATAGAGCAGCAACTTTTTGTTGCTGTTTCTGTCACAAACTGTTTTTTTACTGTGCAGGGTTGTTAGCCCTGCACCCCACTCCAAACCTGGAGGATCTGTGGACCATTCTTGGTCCTTACGTTTACAGCACCTGGTAATCTCAAGTGGTCACCCATTTAACTACTGACCAGGCTCGATGTTGCTTAACTTCGGTGATTGGACGGGAACCGGTGCATTCAACACGATATATCCGTAGACGCGTCAAAATATAGTCTCTGTAAATTGCCAAGGAGACATATGGCCACTGAAAGAAATTCAAAGACCATTTTAAGAAATAAACGTAAAGATAAAATAAGATATAAGATTACATACCTCCCACTTATTTGTCTGTATTTTAGAAACCGATAGAAGTGATATCTTCATTAATATTTACGTCATAAAATGTCTAATTTTTCTCAGTAAAAAAAAAAAAAATAGTCGAATGCTACTCTGAAGAAAATTTGGTAAATTTTCGTTTTAGGTGCCGAAGGCTTATCCCCCTTCAAATTTATCTAAAATAGCATTATTTCTGTGAAAATGTATATGCTGAACTCAAATCAACAATTAGTTATTGAAGAAACCTACCTTTATTGATCTTAACGACCAGAGAAAATCGAACTTCATTTCGCAATTTTGTCTCCCGTAAATTTCACGAAATCATGTAATTAAATGTAGAATGACTTTCGGCGTAGGCAAAAAAATTTCGTCCTATTTACTTCCTTTACTGAAATTTCCGCCTACTAAATTCCTGTAATGAAAGTAATACGCGTAGAAAAGATCGCGTATTACTTTCATTAGAGAAAAAGTAAATAGGCGGAAATTTCAGTAAAGGAAGTAAATATGCAGAAAATAGACTGAAATTTGTTGCCTACGCCGAAAGTCATTCAGCAGTTAATCACATAACTGCGTTAGAATTACGGAGACAAAATGAGCAAGATGTAGTTCGATTTTTGTCTGGTCGTTCAGATCAATAAAGGTAGGTTTCTTCAATAACTAACTGTTGATTTGATTTCAGCATATACATTTGCACAGAGATAATGCTATTTTGGATAAATTTAAAGGTGAGGAAGCCCTCGGGACCTAAAACGAAAATTTACCGAAAATTTTTCTTCGTTGCTATTTTTTTTTTCGAGTTCGAGTTAATTTAAATCATTATAGTTTGATATACATAAAAAAGCATAAAGTTATTATTCCATAAGATACAATAAAATCGTAAAAGTAGAATCAAATTTTCCATTTGACGTTATATTAATTTTAACGTAATTCTCTCTTCAATTGTACTAATAAATATATTAAAAACTTTGATGAACAGTAAAAAATAAGTACTAAATAAATAAAAAATATTGATTTTCTAGGTTTGCCCTTAAAAAAATTCGTATTTTTGAAAGAATTGTTCATTTATCAGATAAGTTACATTTTTTTTTCAAAGAAAATTGTCTCGTTACATTCAGTACCTTCAAAAACAAACTGGTTACATTCTACCACCGCCGATCAGACCCTGAACTATCACAAGTCTAGGAGGTCCCTTGCCTTAAGAGCATATTGGGCCTCAGACTCACACCCGACTTTTTGTAATTATTATACCGCCCTAGTAAGTATCTGACTCGTCATGATACCATATCTGGGCAGGAGTTGCCAAGACCTCTCTTTCCCTTCAAGATGGTAATTGTTTAATTACTTTTTTACGGAAAGTTAATCTGATAAGGGATGTGCGTTGTGGTGCATTGGATATCGGCTTAGGCGATCAGGTCTCGAAAGAGACATGACTGACTGGGCAGAAGATTATCCCGCAGTAAGTTGCCATTGCTTTCTGCGGTAGACTGGTTGCCAGCCAAGGCTATAGAACCCAATCTGTCCTATTATTTAACCAATAACTGGAGGGAAGAGACGGCTATATACCTTTCCCAATGATATTTGTGCGAAAGTGAATGCCATGAATTCAACTGGAGTTCGAACTCGGCTTCCTGATTTGTCATTCCGAGTCGATATCCACTGCACCACAACACATCCCTTTTTGGGTAAGAATAAAAAATTCCTAAGATAATATACATTTTACATAAATAAAACTTACTAGAGTTTCCGTCATTTAATTTGTACAAAATATGAAAGATTGAGAAAGCAAAGACAATAACAGAGGGGGGGGATATAGAGAGAAAGAGCGCAAAAGAGAGATAGAAAGAGAAAGAGAGAGAAGTTGAGGAACAGAAACTAGAAAGATCTAGAAATTCTGGAGTTAAGAATGGCGGTTATATTTTTTTTGTAGTCGTTATGAAGTTTTATAAATTCTTTTAACAAAAAATTTAAAACTTCAAAATATAACATTTAAAGGAGTTTTAGGAATTAGAAAAACTGCAGATATATTTTGCATCAAGGTCTCTTCTTTCTTTCTTTCTTTCTTTCTTTCTAGATACACACACATACACATATATATATACAGTACTGTGCAAAATTATTAGGACAAGAACTATTTTATCTTTTATCAGGTATATTGACAGAAAATAAACAATTTAATTAAAGTAATTTTTATTTGATTTATTCAACAAATGCTTTAACAAGAAAAATACTTGTAACAAAATAAATTCAATATTTAGTATAATAGCCTTTTGCTTTGATCACAGCCTACATTCTGTCAGGCATTGACATCACAAGTTTCTTCAATGTATCTAATGGTATCTCCTGCCAAGCAGCTTGAATTTGTTCCCAAATATATCTTGCGAAGTAACATTAGGTTTATCAATTTTTTATCCAAAATCTTCTATAGATGTTCAACAGAGTAGTTTAAAAATAACTTGTTTAATAGAAAATAGGAAAAATTAAATATAACTTCTTTTTAATACATTTCTTTTACATAGTTTTAAATAATCAATATTTATTAGCAATTTACTTGGCTTTTTACCCTGTATTTGAATTTCAGTGAGGTTTTTAGAAAAATCACCCCTGTGCTAATACTTTTAGAACAGGGGTGATTTTAAACTTTATTTTGATGCCTCATAAATGATACAATAGTTCTTGTCCTAATCTTTTGCACAGTACTGTATATATATATATGTCTGTGTGTAAATGTGTGCGTGTACATATGTGTGTGCGTATGTATATCAAACTTGTGTAAATGTTATTCAAACACATATTTTACAGGAAGGAAATATTTTAGAGAGCTCTTCACTTACTTTGAAAATAATGTAAAAAATATATCGTCCTATTCAAGACTTGAGATAAACTGGAGAATGGCATTTGCAATATTTACCATTTTTCGTAGAAAAAGAAACCAGTTTCTACAGATAAGATTAAAGAACTTCGTAACAACATCAGGTTAAAGATTATGACTTACCACAATGAAAGGAAAATCTACAAATTCATATCCAAACGATTTTAAATCCATTTGCAACAGTTAAATGTATTGTCAAGAAATTCAAGAATGTTTGCACCGTGAAAAGTCTCGAAGATGAGAATGGAATCCCCAGTTTCTATACATGCTTTGAAAGGGTTTTTCACTTTACATGTCTTTCACATATAAATACATGCACTACCCATCGTTTTATATATTAAGCAATCTTTTCATAAAATATAACAAATTTTGAATTATTTATTCAACATTGTATTGAATACTGTTGTCACATCTGGTCGTGTGCCCCTGCTATTCACCTCGGGGTTCTTGACAAAATCCAACGGAGAATCTGTAATGTGATCGATACCGATTGTCAGCTCGACTGCAATCGCTCTCTCACCGGCGTGACGTGGCTTCCTTTTGCCTCTTCTACGAATACTTTCACGGCTTCTGCTCTAATTAACTTAGCTCACTGGTACCCCCTAGGTATGAATTTACAAGGGCTACTAGATTAGCAACTAGGTCCCACCCTTTTACAATGAAACCGATAAAATGTAACTGCAATTTCTGCTTTAAAAGCTTCTTTTCTCGTACTTTCCGCCTGTGGAATTCCCTTCCATATACTTGCTTCCCCCGACAGCTACAATCTCCAGGAATTTAAATATAAGGTCAATAGACATCTCTTATCTCACTAACTCGCATCCATTTTCTCATTTTCTCCATCCACGGCACCCCCATTAAACAGGTATTCTCATTCGTGTATTACCTTCCTCCTGATATTTCCTATAACTAACCCCTCTTTCTCATCACTTTCCTTTATGTAACCCCTGCGCAACAGTGGCAGTAAAATGCCTTGCTTGGGGTGAAATGATAAAAAAACCACATATCTGCCTTTTTGTTTCACTGCCCCTCGCCATCAGTGACGCAGCTTCATGGTCCTATCCTCAGGGAACTCGGCATATTTTGGAGCAGTAAACTTGTCTAAGTGGTTCTTTTCACAAATAAAAATTTATAGGAGTAAAAAAAGAACGTGGTAATAGGAAGGTAAATGGCCAGGTAGGCTCAGTGATTCTAGTATTGAACCTTCTTTCGAATCTGCAAAGTAAGCTGTGGTCTGACATTGCGACACATATTTTTAAATTATTTTTTCTGCAAGGATAATTAAAATAAACTAACATACTAAGCTTAAGGTGTGTGGAGAACATGACAAATTTTATTTAGGAGCCATAGAACGTTCGTTGAAAAATAGATTTCGCAACCATAAAACCTCTTTTAACAGTAGAGAGTAAGAAAAACAGCAAAAGACTATCTAAATATATATATGGGAAAAGGACAAATCTTTAATACCGAAAGATTTTGTAGAGCCATCACATGATGAGATTATTATTATTATTATTATTATATAACAACTATAGACCACACCTTACGAAGAGTTTTTCATGTGTAAAATATATGTGATCTTAGGAATTTTTTTTCTTACCATAAAAAGACAGTGAAAAATCTCATGATGCCATATCTGACCCCACGTCTCTGGTTGGGACCCGGAAATACATCAGTATGCAATAAAAAAAAATCAAAGGAAATAATAATAATAATAATAATAATAATAATAATAATAATAATAATAATACGCGATTGGAATTACAACGGGAATGACGTGTTTTTCTGAGGCTCCTGAAAACGTAACGTTTTTTCTAATGAAATTTTATTCTATTATTTTAAACGTAAACATTAATTTTTCCTCGTATATTATTTAAATTATCTGCTTCTTCTTTAAGTGATCCTAATAGATTCATCCACAAGTTTTCTTATTCATATTTCCCTTAGTTGTCGATATTTCGAAATATTTTTTAAACTATGATAATCTTTCTTATAAACAAAAATAAAACAAGATAACAGAAAAAATACGATGAAAAACACTAAAAACAGTTAGAAACAATTAGAAAGAATACGTATTTATTTATTTTTTATTTATTCATTCATTTTATTTATTTATTTATTTTTCGATAACCTTATTTTCGACGACTTTAATAAAAAAATAACAGATAAATAAAGTGGGAGAGCAAATTATTATTTTTAAATTTCACGGCAGTAATAAACTCAAATGTATGTCAACTTTTTCTTTTCCAGTAAATTTTGATTTTTTTATCTTAACAATTATTTTTGTTGCAAGGACAAGTAATGGTAACAACAATTTTTTTCTTTTAACAAAATACTTTCTAGTGTATTGATGTTTTGTTCCGTTAAGCAGCTGTTACGTCTGAGTTTGTTTGTTTTTTTTAACCGGCGTTTTTCTCTTTTAATTTTTTCTATATGAAATTCTGTTTTACTATTTTAACATAAACATGATTTTTTCTTCATATATTATTTAATTTATCTGTTTCTTCTTTAAATGATCCTAATAAATAGAATGATCAGTTTTCTTATTATTCATATTTCCCTTAGTTGTCGATATTTCGAAATAAATTTTTTATTATTTTTTATTTTCATTTTTATTTTTTAACTATTATAATTTTCTTAAAAACCAAAAACAAAGCAAAACAACAGGAATAAATACTATGAGAAACAGTTTGATTATAATTTCTACGATATTCTTTTTTGAAAGAATACGTATTTATTTGTATATTTATTTTTATTTATTTATTCATTTTATATACTTATTTAATTTATATTATTTTGATAACTCTGTTTAATGAAAAAACAACTGAATATACAGTGGACGAAAAAATTATTAGTTTTATTTTAAATCTCACAGTACTAATAAACTTGAACGTATGTCAATTTTTTCTTTACTATTATTTTTTTTCTTAGCAATTATTTTTATTACAAGAACTAGTGATAGTAGTAACATTTTTTTAAATAAAATACTCTAGTGTAGTGATGTTTTGTTTCGTTGAGGGGCTGCTACGCCCAATTTCTTTGTTTTTAAACAGCGTCTTCCTCTTTGAATTCCAATCGCGTGTCTGTCAGCTGTCGCTTGGCAACCCATTTAGGAGAAGGAAAACTCCAAACAACAACCCGCAACTCAAGATGTTAATCGTACCGAGGAGTGAATGGCTACTGCGTTATGAGGTCACAAACGATCCCCTACAGGCTTCGAGACCCTGTTTGCAAAAGACGTGCTTCAGGGCCCTGTTTGTAAAAGACGTGCCCAACATGCCGGGCAACTTTGGGTGGACTTTTGGACCCGTGCGTCACTCGGAGGAAAATATGAGAAATATAAATTGAAATACAAAGTCCAGTATGGCTCTTTCAGTGGATAAACAGGGAGCCCGTTCTTCAGGAGGGAACCTACCTGAGATCGAAAAATCTGCCATAGGAACAAACTCCTGCACAAAGCATGAATCTTCAGATCCCCACAACCAGGATAATCCTAATGATGACCCTGAAAATTCTCCAGCTAGATCTATAACCGTATATTTAAAGAAAGAAAAAATACAATGGCCTCCTGAGGGGTACAAAGTAGTTATGACTGCATTTCATGAAGCGTTACTCAAACCTCAAAACTCATCACTCGCCAAACATTTGATATTTAGCGAGAAAAGGTTGAACAAACAAATAGAAAGCACATCGACGAAAATAAATTAGCCAATGTACGAAGATACATCATGCGAAATAACCGATTGACACAGGCTGAAATTAATGAGATAAAAAGAATTACAACCAGTATAGATGAATCAACAAAATATGAAAAGAAACCGGAATCAGAAATAAAAAATGGTAACATCAAACAAGCCACAGGTCATAATGTGGAAACCGTGATACACACAAATCACTGTGAAGATAATGCAGTATGTTTAGAAGTGCTGGAAAGGTGTGATCTGAGTCAGTTACAAGACGACAATAAAACGAGTTCAGAACACATTAAACAGAATTATTTTACGGAAAACAAGAACAGCATACGAGAAGCCAAGGAAGAAATCAAGAACCATATAAGTCAGATACAAAATCTTGTAATGGAGGAACGAGAACAGCTCCCTAAATTACAAGCAACAAAGCATAACCTCGAAACTATTAAGCTCTACAATGCAGCATTCAAATTAATTTTGGATGAAGACACTCTCAAATCTCAATGAAGCAATATAGCATCAGCAATAGCAGCAACAAAATATTGAACATCAAATTAAAAACAAGGCAGTCTCGCAGACATGAAGATTAACCTTGGAAAAGAAATATAGTCAAAGAAATCGAACAACATAAAAATGAACTATCAGTACTCGATGAACTGACAAGAGGAATAAATGTAAGAACTAGAAAAGGCAGAAGAGTCGAAAGAAAATACAACATTAGAAATGAAAATGAAGTCCTATCAACTAAAGAAAAATAAAGCAAACAAGACAACTGACGGCTCAAAGAATAAGATGCTATGAGAAAAGATCAAGATTCTACACACAAAACAAAAATTTTCAAACCGATACAAAGAAAGTTTACAGGGAAATAGGTAAAAAAAGAGTTGAAGTGACATTCCCCACCAAAATGGAAGAAGTTATACAGTTCTGGGAAAAATTATGGAGTTGCCCTAAAGAACATAACAAAGAAGTAGATTGGATTGCGTAAGAGATAGAACAAATAAAAAATAAACCAGAACAGACATGGGCCGAAATCACAGAAGAGGATGTTAAATGTGCACTGAAAAAGCACACAATTGGAAATTTCCAGGTATAGATAAAATTCCTAACTTTTGGCTATATTATTTAAATACAGCTAAAAAATAGCCAAAGAACTTCAAGAAATGGTTGACGATCTCACTAAAATTCCTGCATGAATGACCAAAGGAATTACATTTATTCTACCCAAGAATAGTGACACAAACAACCCGAAAAACTACAGACCAATTACATGTCTTCCGACAACATACAAACTATTAACATCTAATTTAATAAAACCGACATATTTCTTCTTGGAAAGAAATGACATATTACCGCTTGAAAAAAAAGGGTACAAACGTGGCTGTAACGGATGTAAAGACCAGTTTACTTATTAACAGAATGAGCCTGGAAAACTGCTACAATGCAAAGAAAAATCTTAGTCCTGTAAGATTATCGTAAGGCATTCGATAGTGTACCACTTTCCTGGATCATGAAGACGCTAAATATATACAAGATATCACCCGTCATCATCGATTTCATCAAACAATGCATATCGATATGGAAAACAACCCTGAAATGGTGAAATAAACATCAAAAGAGGTATATTTCAAGGTGACCCTTTGTCTCCTTTACATTCTGCATATCACTAATAGCACTAATCAGCCAACTCAAAAGAACAGAATGTGGTTATAAAATAGCCCAAAAGAAAATAAGCCATCTATTTTACATGGATGACTTAAAGTTGTATGCTAAGAATGACAATGAGCTGGACGGTCTTATGCAAATGGTAAAATGCTTCAGCGAAGACATTGGAATGAATAAAATGAATAAATGTGCTAAAGCTACAGTTTTACGTGGATCGCTACAACAAACATCCTCAATTTGCATAGACCCTGTTGTAACAATAAAAGAATTAAAGCCAGAAGAAGCTTATAAATATCTAGGTGTAAATGACAGTGAAAAACTTCACCATAAAAAATGAAAAAAAAAAAATAGTGCGTACAGAGTACTATAGAAGGCTACGACTGATATTAAAAACTGAATTGAATTCTCAGAACAGAATGATGGCCATTAATAGCCTTGCAATCCCAGTTGTCCAATATAGTTTCAACTTCTTAAACTGGACTCTAAACGACATCAGGCGAATGGATTCTAAAACAAGAAATCTTCTTTCTAAGCATAAGATGCATCATCCAAAGGCTGATGTAAACCGTCTATACATATCCCGTAAAGAAGGTGGAAGAAGTCTTATTCAGCTAGAATTGTCATACAAGACAACAACTATTGGTATACTAACATGCATAGAAACAACAAAGGACTGGATGATACAATTAGTCAAGCAACATGAAGAAAGAAAGAACAGACATTCAATAATAAAAGGAGGCAGTAAATACAAGCAAGATTTACATTTAGTAGATTCTGTAGAAAGGCAAAACAGAAGCCAAGAACCAACTATTTCGGCATAAAATATGAAAATGAAACTTTCAGATAAATATTATACATAATAATGTGGATCCAAAATGCAGGTTCTGTGATAAACACCAAGAAACAATAGACCATCTAATCTCATGATGTTCTGTGCTTTCCCCAAATGAATATAAAATCGTCACGATACAGTGGAGCAATATTTACATTGGACAATGTGCAAACACTATGGAAAATCTATAAACAATCCCCGGTATGAACATCACCCAGCACCGGTTACAGAAAAAGATGTCACCATTCTATGAGATTACACCTTCTACACAGACAGAAAAATTGAAGCAAATAGGCCGGACATTATTGCTAAAAACCAGAAAGAAAAAACTTGCTTATTAATTGATATGGCTTGTCCAGCGGATTGTAACAGAGCAACCAAGGAATTCGAAAAGCTGTCAAAATATAAAGACCTGGAAATTGAAATAGAAAAAATCTGGAAATTGAAAACAAGAATCGTGCCAGTGATAGTAGGTGCACTTGGAATGATAAAAATTGGAACAAAGCAACACATTGAATAAATCCCTGGAAACACCGGCTAAAGAGATATACAAAAAATTGTCTTGTTAAGTACAGCCCACACACTTAGGAGAACTTTGTCTATGTAACGTTAGGGATGTTAGGGGGATATAAAAAACATGAAATGGAACCATAACAACACACCACGACCTGCCTTAGATCTCTCCGCAGACTCTCCGGGGCTATGTAAGAATAATAGACCTGAACAATGTCAAGCATTTGACGATTGGTTTTATTTACAATGAATCTTAGAATTACGCTTATGTTTGTCGTGTTTGAATAAGATCAGAAAATTGTAATGCAGTTTTGTCTGAAATACTTTGAACAAGATGAAAGATAGTATCCTTAAAGCTGAATAAATCATGAATAAAATATGTAAAGAAAGATTTGTCTATAAATAAGCACCATTAAAGTTTTGCTATAAAATTTGGAAACCAAGTATGACGATCGTCCTGACATCAACGATCTACACAACACATGTATATAAATATAAATACTAAATTATATTTTTATTTCTTTTTTGACTCATTTGTGTGGAGTAGGAGTCAGAAGAAATCATTCACATACGAGGGATTTATCGAGAGTTCGCTTCTTTTCTCTGTCTTCATTTGCCCCTCAGCTCTGTTATGCCTTTTGGCTCAAAACCCCGATAATATCTTTACTGAAATTCCTCAAATGCCGCTTAATTGCGTCATCTATGGGTAGGCTCAACTAGTAATCATTTTTTGCAGATAATTATCTTTGGAAGCGCTACCTTTGATGCCATCACATTGCGCCTGTCATTGTTTATATTTTCTGACTTAGAGAACGGCTGCCTTGTTACAAACACATTTTTTTGGTCTTTGTTTCTGACACCAAACACATTCCTATCGAGTCACAAAAGTACATTACATTCCTTTGTTCCCCGTTGCTTTTGACGTAAACACACTTTTGTTTTTGTTGTCGATTCTTGTTGAGAAACTACACATAATAATAACAAAAGCAGATAGGCAGATAAAAAATGTAAGTTATATTGAACAAAAGTAAACAAACTGGAACACGGGTTAGTCAATTCAGGAATACCAGGAATACTCTTAGTAAAAACCAATATATACAATCTTGTAGTGAAGAAGTATGTCCGGGTAATGAGTCTATATTCTTACTGACCAACTAGCGGCTGCACAACTACTCAACTCAACTTAAAACTGACAATCACTATATTTAGCTGTCCCTCCCACTAAGGGCAACATGTGACACATGGTCAGTTATGAGTGGGAATTTCCGGGCTATATGGCCGGCCAATAATACCTGTCTATTTTTACCCAGTCGTGCTTCTACCCTTCGGCGGAGCCACGACTGGGTTAGTGCTCTCTGCTCGGAAGCAGAGAGCGCCCTCTGCCCAAAGGCAGAAAGCTGACAGTGAGAAATGCCGTCGCAGCGAGAAAACTCTCAGTGACGATCACTATATTTAGTTGTCCCTCCCAGTAAGGGCAACATGTGGCACATGGTCAGTTTATGACTGGGATTTCCAGGCTATATGGCCCGGCCAAAAAATGGCTATCTATTTTTGCCCAGTCGTGCTTCTACCCTTCGGCGGAACCACGACTGGGTTATTGCTCTCTGCCCGAAGGCAGAGAGCTGACAGTGAGAAATGCCGTCGCAGCGAGAAAACTCTCAGTGACGATTACTGCTGTTCTCTGTATAGGCAGGATTATATGTACACATCAGGCGAGTCCATTCTCATGTGTAAAAAGAGGTGATCTTCAACAGTTTCTCACTATTTATATTCCTGCCTTTGACCGAAATCATATTTCTGCGGGACACAGAACTATATTACAGTTTGAAAGATCAGTGGATCTTCTCGATTTGGTGGTTGAGATAGTTGCATATTTTACACAGCATCGTTAGTCTTGATGATTATATAGAGTTTTATATGGGAATTGAATCTATTGCGAGAGATGGAAGCACACTTCAGAAAAATGTAGTACCAGAAAAAAGACATAGAATAAGGGAGAGAGTGAGACAGAATGCAGTGGAACAGACAAAAAGTAAAGAAATTAAAAAGACAAAAAGTGGAAAAGAAGAGCAAGAGAAAAGAAAAAATGAAAACAATATACTGTTAAGAACGCTGTTAGAGAAAATAGCAGCCGATAAACATCACAAATTGTCTGATCACAAATGAGGAAAGAATGTGTATCACGTGATCAGTCAGTTAGAGTATTTATAGATAGCCTTTAAATGAAAGGACAAGGATGATAATTGATGTTCGCGACGCCTAGAAGATATTTAGACAAAGGGGAGAAAACTGACTGGGTGAAACAAAAAGTTTCAACAGATACTTGAACTGAGATCGAGCCGACGGCAAAATAAATATACTGAGAACGAGAAAGAGAGTGGGTGCTTGAGTAAGTGGGAAATAGGTTAGTCAAAGAGCGAGAACAATGTTACCTATAAATATATGCGCATAATATCCTTGGTGATATATTTAGTGGTTGCGTTAGGGACAGTGTGATCAGAGTGCCAAATCGAATTGATTGAGAGCCGATCAAAATAACAACCTAACGTATAAACATCTTTATTTTAATCTATCGTCATGTATTTTAGAATGTCGTAAAACTCTTCTTTTTTTTTCTCTCTCTCTCTCTTTCTCTAACACACACACATATACACACATAAAAGTATTGTATAAAATGTGCTATATTTATGAAGAAAGAGTGTTCAGTAACAGAGTGTTATGGTGAAACACGCCTATTCCTCAGATAATGGACTCTCCCTCCTATATTAATAAGAGTTAACAGAAGGTTAACTCCAGAAGTTCATAGGAGTTCTTAGAAGTTCTAGAGAGTTCTTTAGAGTTCTATTGGAGCTCAGTAGAACTACTAGGCAATTGATATTAGTCGACAGTTAGCCGAATACTAAGGAGTCAGCTTACAGTGGACGATTACCAAGTTCCTAACATTTTGGGTGTGTTAAGTCGATTAGCAACAGACAGCACGATTAAAACTTTCAGTCCGAAAACTACCCCACAACACAGAGATAGAGCGTTTGTCGATACAGTGTGTATATAAACATCAACACAACAAGGTTTCTATAGAATATGCGAAAACGTTCGAGACAATAATCCACAAAGAATTGATAAAAATACTCAGAAACCTAGAGTAATCAAGAATATCTGCTGGCAGAAAACCGCCTGCATACGGACAGGAAACGAATTCAGCAGATGTACAAAAATAGAAAGGGGCGTAAGGCAAGGATGTATCCTTTCACCAGATCTATTCAGCTTGTAAAGTGAGACTATTCTGAGGACCCTAGAATTTATGCCAGGATTCGTCATTGGTGGTCACAGCATAAGATACGCAGATGATACAGTGCTGATAACTGACACGGAAATAAAACTACAAGACCTCCTAAAAAAGATATAAAGGGGCGTAAGACAAAGAGGCATTTTCACCGGATCTATTCAGCTTGTACAGCGAGACTATTCTGAGCCCCTAGAAGTTATGCCAGAATTCGTCATGGGAGGCCACAATCTGAAAAGCATAAGGTACGCATATAATACAGTGTTGATAGCAGACACGGAAAGGAAACTACAAGATCTCTTACAGTAGGTAACTGAAGAAAGCAAAAAGAAAGGACTACAAATAAACTACGAGAAAGCAGAATACATGGTCATCAACAAAAAGAGCAACCCAAAATGCCAAATACATGTCGACAATTCTAGAAAGGAACTGAAATGTGGTTCTACAGAAGGATGCTGGGGATATCATGGATTGATCACATGAGCAATGATGAGATTTTGGAAAGAATAGAAACGAAAAGAAAATTAAAACTAATAATATAGCTAACGTTCCTGGGACATGTTATGAGGAAGGAGGGCTTGGAGAACCTGATAATAACAGGCCAAATAGAGGGAAGGAGAGACAGAGAAAAACAGCGTGTAACGTACTTGACTGTCCTGAGCGGGTGGATGGCAGAACGGAGGTTGCGTGGTTTAATAGGAGAAAGCGTGCTAAGAGTTACCAGGGAGAGACTTGGAAGCCCATGATCGCCTACGTCCTGAAAGGACAACGCACATAGAAAAAGAGAGAAATTTCGTTTGGTGCTATTAAAATTATCAAGCTACGTCTTGCCTTAGTTTTAGATCAGCTTACAATTTGATTTTATCAAACCTATCAGACAAGTGTAAATAGTTTTGTCATCTGTCTGCGGATGACTATATATATATATATATATATTTGTTTTATCATTTTTTTCAAACAAATCATTTCAAATTGTCGGTTGTTTATAACCAAGTTTTGTTAATCTTCGTTAATTTCTGTAACATGTTTACATTTGTTGACATTACGATATATTTCAGAGCTGATATGGTAATTGCGATAAATCGAAAACGGTGTTATATAGGCTTGATTAAAACCTCGTTTAGATTGAAGGTCATTCGTGATCGAGAGGTCTAAGACGTGCCAGATCATATGGTAGCTTCCCCGATGAGGATAGGGGTCGCAGGTTCGAATCCTGCCGAATGACACACATTTTCGTAAAAAACATTTATCGTAAATAATCAGGCCGGTAGATATAAATATATAATATTATTTAATTAAAAACAGAATATCTACTTAAATACGAGTATTGAGAAAAAATAATGTTCAAACAAATTATTTCAAATTATCGGTTGTTTATAACCAAGTTTCGTTAATCTTCGTTAATTTCCTTTATATATATATATATATATATATATATATATATATACAGACTTTGGAACTGATTACATTTAGAAGGTCTTTAATGAAAATAAGGAACATACTTTGTTCAAGAATATAGTAATGGTTGACATCCACATCAATGAAAAATGCTCTAGAACAGTAGCCGTAGAAGATGGATTTAATCACGAGGAATGATAACAACAGATTCTCTCAAATGAAAAAGTCGACACGAAACACGAATAATCCTTCAACTTGTGAAGAAGACCAGCATGACAAACTGTGACAAAAGGCTCCGAAATATTTAAGTCAACAGACTCTTTGAGCAATAAATATCAACACATCAGCGGTTAATCTTGAGAAGCAATAGTCACATTAATTGTCAGAACGAAGACCCTGTGAGGTTAAATGTTTAACCAATTTAAAGTTCGTTAAAGACTCCAATACTTTGCCAAAGAATGGTAGAAACTAATATGTCAATAGTTTGAAAGATCAGTCGGTTTTACCTCTTCTTCTTTTATGTGTCATGTCTTTTCAGGACGTAGGCGATCATGGCTTTCCACATCTCCCTATCTCTGGTGGCTCTTAGCACGCTTTCTCCTGTTCCACCATGCAAGCCTCGTTTCGTCATCCACCTGATTAGGTCCTTCAAATATATTATCCGATTCTTTCCCCTGCCTCTTTTCCCCTCTATCTGGCCTGTTAGTAACAGGTTTTCCAAGCTCTCCTTCCTCATTGCATGTCCCAGAAACTTTAGTTATCAATTCCTGATGCTCAGTATTAATTTCCTTTTCGTCTCCATCCTTTACAAAACCTCGTCATTGCTCACATGTTTGGTCCATGATATCCGCAGTATCCTTCTGGAGAACCACATTTCAGCTTCTTCAAGTTTTTCTTTCACCTTTGATGATATTGTCCAACATTCAGCGCCATATCAAAGAACCGGCATCACATAGCAATCCAGTACTTTCCTCTTTAATGTTCCTAAAAACAGGAACTACAGGGGTGGATTTCCAAGAACACGGAAACCGAAAAGTAATAAAGCATACATTGTAGATTACAGTTGGCAGTTCAAGAACACGTTTCTTAAGAACAGCAAGCATATCGTCTTGTCCACATGCATTGTGGATATCGAATTTAGAAAGGTTATCGGAAACTATGAATGGAGTTATATGCACGTCATTGTTGTATCTGTTATGGGATGTGTTCGATCTGTTTTGGAGCTTCTGTTGGGTTTAATAGTGAGTTCTATTTGAAGCTAAATGCAGGTCATCAAGTTCTGACCCTTAATCATGAAATGACTGGAAAAAGTGATTCCTGTGGGCTATGCCGTATGAACATACAGTGTGAACCAGAGAGAGAGCATTATGGTTTTGTCTGTTATTTTCGCTGACTTTCATCTACAAGGATGTGCGTTGTGTTGCAGTGGGTATCAATTCGGAAAGAGAAATCGCAGAGCTGGGTTCGAATTCCAGTTGAATTCCTTGCATTCATTTAAGTGCAAAAACTTTTGGGAAATGTATTAATCCATCTCTTCCCTCCATTTATGGGTTAAATAACAGGACAGATTGGGTTCTGTAGCCTTGGCTGGCAACGAGTCTACCGCAGAAAGCAATGGCAACCTTCTGCGGGATAATCTTCTGCCCAGTCAGTCATGTCTCTTTCGAGACATAATCGCTTAAACGTGTATCATGTATGGCACTTAACTAACTGATTGATTCACCCACAAAGAAACTTTAGAGTCACAATCTTTTGTAGAAAACTAAAAATTTAACACCCAGTAGGAGGTTCGTTCTTAATATATCAGTCAATAAAAATATCAACATATTTAACTTAACAAAATTGCCATACGTGATACACGCTTGGGCGATCATGTCTCTAAAGAGACATGACTGACTGGGCAGAAGATTATCCCGCAGTAGGTTGCCATTGCAAGGCTATAGAACCCAATCTGTCCTGCTATTTAACCCATAGCTGGAAGGAAGAGACGGATTAATACCTTTCCCAAGGGTATTGGCGCGTAAGTGAATACAATGGATTCAACTGGAATTCGAACTCGGCTCCCCGGTTTCTCGTTACGAGCCGATATCCACTGTACCACAACGCATACAGCGTAATTCGAAGGTAGAAAAGGTCAGAGTTACAAAGTATGACAAGAGTCAGAAGAGAAGATGAAAAAAAATGACTGAGGACGAATGTTGGTCAGATTTATAAGGGAAATGAATAGAAGATTCAACTATTTAACAGAATGTGTATCAGGAAAATAAATTAGTTGTCTGAATACAAGAAACATTGGTAGTATTAGAATGATGAAACCACTTGAAGTGGTGAGTGTCAAAATCACAAAAATTAATATGTTCGAAGGTGAATTTTGAGACAGAAAGAGAGAGCGAAAAAGATTTTAAAACATACGCCACAGTCCCGAGTAAAAAGAGAATTATAAAACCCAAAGAGCTAACAGATTGTACTATTAGGAGTTGGAAACACAACAAAGAGTCATCCGGAGACTCAAGGGACGGTTCTCCTACCACTGAAACATTTTCACAAATATAGACTCGAAAGCTATATATGTGTATCCTAAAAATCTTCTAGGACAAAACATTCAGTGGTAGAGTTAGTGCTATGATATCTCGAGAATTCGGAACAAATACCACAATGTTTTTAGAAGGAAAGGTTGGGTGTTTCGTTGATAATTTTCAAGCTGTTATTATTTTTAATTTTGTAGTTAAAGGAAAATTTTAAAATGACAAAGGCTGAAATAATTGACACTGTCCAACGTCTAAACATACTAGAAAGTCGTTAAACTTACAATATTGTGTAGCCTCAGGGTTCTACACTAGAAGTGTTCCCAGGGGTATATATCCGTATACGACATAGCAAAACACCTGAAAATGGGCTGTTGTTTACCACGGAGACCGCTTTAAGCCCTACCAAAGAGTTTGGTCTTGTTTCTACCAGACGTGATGCAGCAACCTGAAAACCGCCAGTCCGCTACCTTTGAAATGAAGAGTTGCAGCCACCGATTAGTCGTATCTATAAAGGTTAAGCCTCGAAAGAAACAACAGGAAACTAGATATTAAACAAACAAAAAATGAAATTCTGTCTCTGTTCAGTATGCGTGGAAGAAGAGGGAACGATGCGAAAAGCAGATATATATCTATGCATCGTTCATTCAGCAATGAATTATAACACTCCCAGCTATTGGGCGTGTATGATAACAACATACACGCTAGAAAATCTGCCTCCTTCTACCGAGCGCCCATAGTTCAGAGGTAGAATCGCCGACTGACGCCAATTCGGTCGGGTTTCAATCCTGGGTTAAAAGTCAATCGGAGTCTAACCGTACTGATGAGCTGTGATACAGCGAAACAGATCTGTCTACGGAAGACTATATATATATAGGGTTTTTCGAAACGAGTATAACGACAAGTTTACATTTATATATATATATATATATCTGGAAATATATATATATATATATATATATATATATATATATATATAAGGTGTATCAAAATATTTTTACAAACTTTGCTCGCGGAATCTTCACGCCAACACAAAGACGAAAGTCCATAGACATATGTTACTAAGTGCAATCCTTCGTTTTTTAAGACATTATGTTTAAAGTTTTCGGTAGACTCTGTTAATTGTACAATACTGATATCACAGTAAGATAAAATATCCATATAGACGTAGCAGCAACGGTTGAATAACTCAGCTGATTTCGGTCTGGGAAGGTCATCCGAAAAATCTCGGTTCTATTACAGTCGTATGTAAAAATCAAAATCCGCCTGCTCACGATATGAACATCCTGCCATTGTTAAACGGAAAACTTCTCAATTAACTCACTACTACACACGTTAAACGTTGGAGATAGACTAGCTACAAATGTACGCGAATGACAAATGTAACCTAGTCTAAATGGAAACACAGCGTCATTATACCGTGAATTTTCTTTAAATTTAATAGCTCAAAAACGAAGGATTTGCGGACATAAGATTATATGTACATTTGTCTATGTTTCGATGTGAGTAAGCAATACGCAAAGTTTGTAAAAGTATTTTTGATACACCCTATATATATATACATTAGAACCTGTCGTATGCGACCACCTTACGATCATCAACCTGGTCGTATACGACAGGTGGTCGCCTACTAAAGGCTCATAGTCATCACCTATTTTACGCCAGGAACGTATAATTTCACACATCAGAATGTACATAGTAGAATTTTTATCATGTAATCTGATAATAAATAAATCAGAACATAAGAAATTGGACTAACTTTAAATAAATTTATTCAGCATAATTCATTTTAAAATTCTAGAAAACGTATTTACAACAATCAACATGAGATCAAAATATTTTTTCACAAAAAATATTAAGTAGACTTAAAAAATGTATACAGTTTTAGTTTTTTTTTCTTAGAAGTGGGTGATAGTAAAAGAGAATCTGCTATGATATATGAAAAAAAAACATTAAAAAAACTGACAACGATCGTGGGTGGGGGTAGAGAAACAGAGAGATAGAGATAGATATACCCAGATAGAAATAGAGTAGATAGATACACAAAAAAAAAATACAGGAACAGAAAAGATAGACATTTGAGAAAGGGACATAATTTTGATTTTCCCAATGCCTGAATTTATCCAAATCAGTCCAGAGTCTGCGATAAACCCTTGAGCATATCAAATGCAATACATGTTGCACAAAACCGCCGATGTTTGACCGTGAGTTGAACACAGGCAATGTACATTTCAAATAAAAGTTTGATACAACACTACAATAACAAAGCAATCAGGATGATTTCCTGGCTTAGATCAAATCAAAATGAAATAGATTACTCATTTAGTTTTTTCTAGTTTAGAAGTTCGCAGTGTACAACCAAAATGGATTTCTTTAAAGCGGTCACGTGATCAGTGATTTTCACTCGTTAATGTTAGTCGCTGGTCGCGTTCTGAATGTGGTCGCTCACTAGAGGTCTATTAACATTAGCAAATCGTCCGTGCATAGAAAAACGGTCGTTAACAACAGATGGTCGCTGACGAAAAGGGTCGCATACGGCAGGTTCCATTATATATATATCCTGTGTCTATGGCTTAAGGAGTAGAGGCTCCGACTGACACCAAATTAGACGAGTTTCGATCCCTGCAGAAGCAAGTGGATGTCTAGCCACACTGATGAGCTGTGATACCGCGAAACAGGCTTGCATGTGGATGACGAATATATCAATTGGAGTAGATAAACTAAACTATCGCCCAGTTCACACTCGACCCACGTCTATTGAACAGGTGAAGAGGCTCATCCCTTGTTCCCTGTTTAGGATGCGGTTTCCGGTTTTCTCTTTTCCAAACTTCTCACTTTTTTTTTTGGAGAAGATAGACTAAACTATCGCCCGGTTCACACTCCACCCACGTCTATTGAACAGGTGAAGAGGCTCATCCTTTGTTCCCTGTTTAGGATGTGTTTTCCGGCTTTCTCTTTTCCAATCTTTTCATTCCTTTGTAGCCCCCTGAACATAAATATATATATAGTCATCCGCAGATAGATCTGTTTCGCTGTATCACAGCTCATCAGTACGGTTAGACAGCTGATTGCCTTTTACCCAGGATTGAAACCCAACCGAATTGGCGTCAGTCAGCAATTCTACCTCTGAGCTACGGGTGCTCGGTAGAAGAAGGCAGACTTTTTAGTGTGTATATTATCATTATACACGCCCAATAGCTGAGAGTGTTCTAATTCATTGCTGAATGAACGATGTGTAGATGCCGGAATAGCTACTGTTGTTCAAATCTACCATTCTTCCAGAGTGCTCAATTAGGGTGTGAGAGCGTATATATAAGGTGTAGTAACTTGCCTTGGTACAGATTTTACATAAAAGAAGATTGTCATGCGACAGAATGGAAAGTGCGTTTAAGATTTCCATTCCCTATCTACCATTTACTTGATTATGAACGTAAAACTCTGGTACCTTTGATAAATAAAATAATTACCTTTGCCACCAAGAAAGCCATATATCAAAGATTTAGCGGGAGAAAAGAGGTGTGATTAACACGAAAAGACGCGCGTGTAAGCCTGCATCCGTATCCACATGTGCACCTGCACGTCCCCGTAGAATCTAATACAGGATGCACGCAAAAATTACATGATGAAAATTTTTTCTCGGCAGTTGCGCCAGTCAGTCTGCATGCGATGTCGTTGGAATAATCAATAAATACATATATAACTCTATTTCTCTGCTCCCAGCAACGTAATCTGGTCATCTGGTAGGTCATGAAATTATTTGATTTTTTGATTCCTATCTGAGCAGTGGTTTTCATCCAAGATTATTGCTAATGAGCTTCTCGCAAGACACCGTGCCGCTTGCCAAAACTTTTCAAACGGGTAGAAATATATTAGGGGTCTATGTAAATCCTGTTTTTTTTACCTTAAGCCGCAGAAAGAATATTTGGCAGCACAATGTCATCCCTATCAAAATATTTGATGAGAGAAGGATGCAAGAAATATACGAATTATTTGAGAAGCTTAAACATCGAACAACATTTTCTGCCTCATAAATCTTTGAAAACCCTCATTTTATACAAGGGTCACGTAATTTGTCCATTTTCACTACTGTAGAGAGAGTCGGCAATACTTGCAAAATAGCCTTGTGCCAAACATAACCGAGCTGTTGTGGGATATGACAATGAACACGACTGAGTGCATATATAATCCTGCCATAGAGAGAACAGCGGAAGATCTGGAATCTCAGTTGTAGTTGCAGTTTACAGTGGAGAGTAATCGTAGAGATCCGTTACAGTTATCTAAGAGTTCCGACAGATAACGAAGTTACCCAGAGACCAGACTAGCTCTGAGTTCCACTCAGCTAGAATAAGTTACCTGGATATACTATTTCACTTCAAGATTTGTATAAATTAAGGAGGATCTGTAACGTGGTTGATACTGACTTGGCAGACCGGCTGCAGCCGCTCTCTCACCGGCGTGATGTGGCTTCCCTGTGCCTCTTCTACAAGTACTTTCATGGCTTCTGCTCCTATGAGCTTAGATCACTGGTGCCGCCTAAGCACGAATTTACACGAGATACTAGATTAGCAACTAGGTCCCAGTTACAGTTAAACAAATAAGATGTAACCTTAAATTCTACTCCAACAGCTTCTTTTCTCGCGCTTCCCGCCTGTGGAACTCCCTTCCACAACTCTGCTTTCCCGACAGTTACAATCTCCAGGTGTCTAAATGTAGGGTCAATAGACACCTCCTATCACACTAACTCCCAACTATTCTCACAACACTCTCATCTACCCAACCCTCATTCTCGGTATCCTTACCCGCCTATCACCCACCCTCTGTCATTTCCTATATTTAATCAGCCTTTCTCCACTCTACGTAGCCCCCTGCGCAGTAGTGGCAGTGACATGCCTTGCTCGGGGTGAAACGCTTTAAAAAAAAAAAATAGTATTCCTGCATTGACTAACCCGCTTTCGATTTTGTTTATTACGTTCAATATAACCTACTTTCTATCGCCAAACCGGTTTTTGTCGTTCATTATTTTGGCGGTTCCTCCTCCGGAATCCACAACACGAGCCTACCACATTTAAAAGAATCAGTAGGTAGGGTTAGGGTTAGGGTTAGGGTTAGATAAAAGATAAAAAGCGTCTTGTTTGTATTAATAACTATAAATTTATTTAATGAGTAGAAATAACATTAGTTTTTTTGTTTCGAAATAAGACATATGTTTGAAAGTTCTGCGTTAAGTTTTTCTTTGGAATGTATGTTTTAGAGTCTAGTTTTCGTAGTCAGTTGATTTGCGAAAAAAAGACAAATTTGATGTCGCTATGAGTGCGTACAATGGTAGTAGGTGAACGAGTTCGTCTTGAGTTGGAACGAACCGGAAATGATGTCTTTGTTCCACTCTTTTTTGTAGCCGACAAGTAAATGAGGAAAAGGGAGAATCAGTTAACGCAATGTAAAAAAGAGTGTGGAAAATGATGGTCATCTAGGCTTGGCGTCAGTTAAACGACTAGTAATTCTCTGAGATTTTCTTTCTTTGTTGACCGTACACGAGGAATAAAGAGAATCAATTAATTCAGTGCGAAAGAGAAAGTGAGTGAGAGTGTAGGGGCTTCAACTATGTTTGTATTGTGAAGTAGTTTTCTCACTGAAGGTTATAATCGGGCTATGTCGGTTGATAATCGACTTAACGCACCCAAGATGTTAGGAACTTGGTAATCTTCCATTGAAAGCTGACTCCTTAGTACTCAGCTAACTGCCAATTAATATCAACTGCCTAGTAGTTCTACTGAACTCCAATAGAACTCTAAAGAACTCCTATAAACTTCCCTAAGAACTTCTCCCATTAACTCCCTATTAACTCTTATCAGTATAAGAGAGAGAGAGAGAGAGAGAGAGAGTGAGAGAGAGAGAGAGAGAGTACATTATCTGAGGAATAGGTGTGTTTCCCTATAACAGTCTGTCAAATTAGCTTTTTCCAAACACAACCGAAGTCTCCACAATTTAAAATATCAGAAAGTTGAAGGTTGCGTTTTGGAATGTGGAAGAATGAAATATTTTGTTTTGTATGTTAAAGTAAAATCTTATTAACTAAACAAGATTTACAATTTGTAAGAAGTAAAAATGTTTGAAATAGAAAATGTACGTAGTTAATTAATTTGTATGAGTTAAATGCTCAAAGAGACAATTTGAGTAGTTAAATGTTCCAGAGAAATAGTAGTAAGGCATTAAGTGTCCAGAATTCTAGTTGCAAGAAGCGAAGGTGTTTAATAAAATCTGTGTTCCTTTCCCTTTTTATGGCCGGCAAGAAAGTGAAAAAAAGGTGAAGCAAAAAAGGAAATTGTACCTATCTGACATTAGTTTTTAGGAGTCAGTTGAAGTATCTTGTTGTTGTCGTCATCTTCTTGACCGCGAGAATGTTGGGGATGGAGAAGAGGTAGAATAAATTAGCATGTGTGAAGGAGAACGAATGTGTGACGCGATCTCACGTACTGGTCAGACTTGAAGTTTTCTTTGTTAAATTTTAACGTGTCGTCTCTCTCCGCTCTCATTTGACTGTCTTTTGTCGGTCAAGAGATGCGAATAAGTAGTGAAATCTAGTCATGTGATCGACTGGAATCGCATACCCATTTTTTTTTAGGTGTTAAGAATATTGGACCGGGGTCATAGTTCAATTTGCTATTTTCTATCCAATCAGAATCCAGAATCTTAATTTTCACACCGTCTTGTGAAATTTGCCTTGGTCTGGTTTTTCCAAAATGTTTTCAATGATTCTGATCCATTTTTGCAGGTGTGCAATTTTACTTTTTGCGTTTCAATTAATTATTGGATAATATAGGATTTGTATCCTATAAGAGGATGTGCGTTGTGGTCCAGTGGATATCGACTCGGAACGAGAAATTGGAGAGCCGAGTTCGACTTCCAGTTGAATTCGTTGCAATCATATACGCGCAAATACCCTTGAGAAAGGTATTAATCCGTCTCTTCCTTCCAGTTATGGGTTAAATAACAGGACAGATTGGGTTCTTTAGCCTTGGTTGGCAACCAGTCTACCGCAGAAAGCAATGGCAACCTACTGCGGGATAATCTTCTGCCCAGTCAGTCATGTCTCTTTCGAGACATGATCGCCCAAGCGTGTATCACGTATGGCACTTAACTGACTGATCCTATAAGAGTAAGAAAATACGTCACCTGTACTTGGCGTCTATTTAGATGACCTTTGACGCTTTGAAGAGAAACGGAAAAAATTACTCGTATTCATACGTTTGTAGAAAATAGAAATAGGTCAACACTTAGAGTTTTTCTTGCTCCTGATTGGCCAACGAATAAGAGGTTGTATTTATCTTGTTTTCGCAGACATCAGCACATTGTAAAATTTAATGAACCAAATGTCTTATGAAAGGAGCTTTTCCATGGATGACTGTAAAAAATATATATACTTTTATTTATCGGTCCATAAAAAGGTAAAACTTTGTCAGCTCGAAACTTGTTTGCAATCAAATCTTACAAAATCCGACACCGCTACTGATTCAAGTTGTGAATAAATCGATTTTTTAAGGTGACCTTTCACTCTAAGTGATATATTTAGCAAATACAATTTAGTACACTAAATGAAAGATAGAGCAGATATTTACCGAGAAAATCAATTTTTCAATGCGGATAGAACTAAGGACCCAAACAATTGCAAATATGATGTTCAATAAAATCTACGCTGCTTACTTACACAAATCATAAGCTATTCTAAATATCTATCGCCCGGTTCACACTCCACCCACGTCTATTGAACAGGTTAAGAGGCTCATCCCTTGCTCCCTGTTTAGGATGTGGTTTCCAGCTTTCTCTTTTCCAATCTTCTCACTTTGTCTTTTTTTGTTTCAATTGGAGTAGATAGATCTATCTATCGCCCGGTTCACACTCCACCCACACCTATTGAACAGGTTAAGAGGCTCATCCCTTGTTCCATGTTTAGGATGTGGTTTCCGGCTTTCTCTTTTCCAATCTTCTCACTTTGTCTTTTTTTTTCAATTGGAGTAGCTAGATCTATCTATCGCCCGGTTCACACTCCACCCACATCTATTGAATAGGTGAAGAGGCTCATCCCTTGTTCCCTGTTTAGGATGTGGTTTCCGGCTTTCTCTTTTTCAATCTTCTCACTATTACGTAGCCCCCTGCACATCAGTGGCGTTACCGCCTTGCTCGGGGTGATACGATTAAACAAAAAAAAGAACTAAGGACCCAAACAATTGCAAATATGATGTTCAATAAAAGCTACGCTGCAAAAATAAGAAAAATATTTTACTAATAGAACCGAACGAAATTTTGGGTGAACAAAATATTTTTCGGCTGTTGTTATTGTGCATTCACCAGGGTTCTTTCCAGCTTTCTTGAATCGATTTTAGAGAGTTCGAATTCCAGTTGAATTCATTGTATTCACTTACGTGCAAATACCCTTGGGAGAGGTATTAATCCGTCTATTCCTTCTAGTTATGGGTTAAATATCAGGACAGATTGGGTTCTATAGCCTTGGTCGGCAACCAGTCTACCACAGAAAGCAATGGCAACCTACTGCGTGATAATCTTTTGCCCAGTCACTCATGTCTCTTTCGAGACATGATCGCCCAAGCGTGTATCACGTATAGCACTTAACTGACTGACTTACACAAATCATAAGCTATTCTAATTATTTTCAAAGTTATTTATGACGTTTCCCTCTTTAAACTTGACAGATGAGAGTTTCAGTATTTCAATTTATTTCAAGATTCTTATCAGTCTTTGTGATGAGCCCCTTACATAATAGAATTTTCTTAACAGAAAAAAACTTATTTTGTTTTGTTTTATATATTAAAGGAAAAGACAAATTAATTCGGCAAAGTGGCTGCTTTAAAAAGGGTTTAGAAAAATTGACCATTCTATTGTATGAATCTTTCAAGTAGAAATCATGCCTGAATTGAACATCAGCATTCAAAATTCTATCATTTGGCTGAACTGGAATTGCGAGCGGCGACAAATGGCTAGTGACCAAGGTAAAGTCGAGTCGAGGATGACAATAACAGCTGCTATTCATTTAGTATTAGACGAATTTATTCGGAGATCACTTACATCTCTTATTTTACTATCGTGATAGCCAAGTAATAGAATATTTTAGTGATTTTAGTATGAACGGAGAAATGCATTATATATATATATATATATATATATATAAACGTGATTATAATTATACTCGTCTTGAAAACCTTCCTCGAAAACTATCGAGCGAAGGAAAAAATAGTTAAAAAAAATAAGAGCTCAGGGCATGAAAGTCAGTCAAAAGTGTTCGGATCGAAATCAACACGAAGCCCAAAGAAAAAACACGACACGTGTAATCATCTAACAAAAAGCGCCCAATACAAAGATAGACCAAACTAAATAGCACCTAATGAGCCAGACGAACCTACCTACCTACCTACCTAGGTTTCAGCTAAACGGATCGTCAGGGAAAGCTGGCTCCAGCTTTTCTTGGCGATCCGTTTAGCAGATACCTAGCTAGGTTCGTCTTATTCATTAGGTGCTATATGTATATATATATTAAAGTTTGTGTATTTAGGCAGCAAACTTTCTTTTAGACATGTGAGATTATAATAAATTACAAACGTGTACTTGGTACATTGGGTAAATTGAGTAATGAATGATAACATCTGTCAACGTTACAGCTCATTTTTGACATCTTTCAATTATAATACGCGAAAGATTATTCGTGAGTATGAACGGATTTTATTAAAAATATGTACATGTCAGATTAAATAAATTGCAAACATTGTGTCTACCTTTTTTTTTTAAATCATTTCACCCCGAGCAAGGCGGAAACGCCACTGATGTGCAGGGGGCTACATAAATGTAAGAAGATTAATTAGAAAAGAGTGAGGAGTACAAACTAGTTAGAAAGGAACAATAGAAAGCTGAGAAAGCAGGTGCGATGACCGATACATAGGTGGAGAGAAAGGGAAGGTTATATGGGGGTGGGGAGAGAGCTAGACTCCAGTGGTTAGTAGATGAGTATTGACATTGCATTTAAATTTCTGGAGGTTGTAGCCATCAGGAAAGCAAGAATACGGGAGCGAGTTCCACAGGTGGGAAGTGCGAGAGAAGAAGCTTCAGGAGTAGAATTGTCGTCTGCATTTGGCTAACCTGACTGTGAATGGGTGGGACCCAGTTGCCAGTCTGGTTGCACGAGTAAACACCTGTTGAGGAGGCATCAGTGACTTAAGTTCGTCTGAGCAAAAACCATGAAAGTATTTATAGAACAGACAAAAGGAGGCCACATTTCGACGATGGGGAAGTGGCTGCAGTCGAGCCGCTAGATCAGTACCTATCACATTACAGACTCTCCTTTGGAGCCTGTCAAGAACACTGAGGAGAACGGCAGGGGCACCTGTCCATAAATGGCCGCAGTACTCCATGCACGGACGGATGGTTGACTTGCCCCAGTTCACCACTGAGTGTAGATCCCGTTCAAGGTCAGCAGCGAGATTGTCTGTCCTCCACGACAGGTTTCTTACTGGTGCGGGAGTATATTGTAGTGTCATCTGCGTAGATGCTTACTTGGGACTTGATCTCATCTGGGAGGTCGTTGATGAAAATAAGGAAGAGCGTTGGGCCCAGGATAGAGCTCTATGGGACACCAGCATTCGTGCTGTAGGACGAAGAGGCACGCCCATTCAGAACGACCTTCATTTTGCGGTTATTTAAGGAAGATTGGATTAGGTCAAGCAGGCGACCGGTAATACCATAACCGCGTAGTTTGCATAGGAGGCCAGAGTGCCAAACCCTGTCGAAAGCCTTGGGACTTGATCACATCTGCGAGGTCGTTGATGAAAATAAGGAAGAGCGTCGGGCCCAGGATAGAGCCCCCTTAGGCTGAGATAGGTAAATTGTTGCTATTTTATATTCTTAATTTTGTACATGCGCGTTGTTTGTTTTATTTTCTCAGCTACACAGTATTGCTGGGTCAGTTGGGCACCGTCTGTAAAACGAAGAGCATCATGACGCAATTCATTGGTCCGAAATCTAGAAACGGCTTGTTGCGCTGTTTGCTAATCACACCAAAAGCTCTAATATGAACATTTCAGAGTTCCTGTTATGTCAATCAGATGAGAATGCCGAAGATTCGGAAAGATTTGGATGATATATCGAGTCAGCATCATTATGTTTCTGGTGATCATCATCATTTTCTTCTTCTTCTACTTCTTTTTCTTCTTCTATGTGCCCTGTCCCTTCCAGACGTAGGTGATCATGGCTTTCCACGTCTCTCTATCCCTGGTGGCTCTTAGAATGCCTTATGCTGTTACACCATGCAACCCTCATTCCATCATCCACCTAATCAGGCCCTTCAAATATGTTATCCATTGCTTTCCCTATCTCTTTTTCCCTTCATCTGGCCTGTTAGTATCAGGTTCTCCAAGCCCTCTGTTCTCAGGAACTTCAGCTGTCTCTTATATATATATATATATATATATATATAACTACACACAGTAAGTTTGTAGTGTAGCACCGGAAAAATAATTATGAACACAAATATTTGAATACGCTCTCTTTAATACCGCATATCAATAATATGATTTTATACCACTGAAATTTTCAGGTCAAATTTTTGCTGAGGAGTTACGATACAGACTTATATAACAACATGGTAAGTTCTCTACTGCTGAATTACCTGCACAGATGTTGTGCTAAATAAATTTTCCATAATTCAAAATGAAAACGTTAATTTTTAAACATTGCCCCTAAAAATATTTGTTAACGAAAGCAGTTATTAGATAGATTAAAAGTATCGTCGAAGAACAGACGTCAACATTTATTTAATATTGTTTGTTGTTTTATCAATTATTCCAATGTACTCGGCTAAAGATCAGCATGAAAAATTCCCTTCTCTACAATCGAGATCAACATGAAATTTACTCTGTATGAATTTACTTGAGCTACTAGATTAGCTCGTCATTGCTCACATGCTCGGTCCATGATATCCGCAGCATCCTTCTGTAGAACCATATTTCAGCTACTTCCAGTTTTTCCTTCATCTTCGAAGATATTGTCCAACATTTACTGCCATATTGAAGAACCGATATCACATAGCAATCCAGTACTCTCCTCTGTGTTTCTAGTGAAATTGTCCTGTTTCTTAATACTTTACTCAACTATTGGAATGCTTCTTTCGCCATTCCAATTTAATACTGAGCATAAGGAAGAGACAACTAAAGTTCCTAGGACATGCAATGAGGAAGGAGGGCTTGGAGAACCTGATACTAACAGGCCAGATAAAGGGAAAAAGAGACAGCGGAAAGCAGCGGATAACATATTTGTAGGATCTGATCAGGTGGATGACGGAACGAGGGTTGCATGGTGTAACAGGAGAAATTGCTAAGAGCCATTAGTGACAGGGAAATGTGGAAAGCCATGATCGTCGACGTCCTGAAAGGGCTGAGCACATAAATGAAGACTAGACTCGCAACTAAATCCCACCCTTTTACAGTTAAACCAATTAAATATAACCACGACTTCTAATCTATAGCTTCTTTTCTCACACTTCCTGCCTGTAGAACTCCCTTTCATATACTTGCTTCCCTGAAAGCGACAATCTGCAATAGTTTAAATGCAATGTCAATTCCTATCTTTTATCTCTTGTCTCCCATCCTTTCCTTGACACCCCTTGTATCTTGTCCCCTTCCTTTTCATTCTACTCTCACTCAGGCAGCTCTCTTCATACCAGTGTTTCCATCGTTCTCTTACCCATTCTCTGACACCCCCGGTGACCTGTTTCTCTTTCTCTTCACTTTCCTCTTATGTAAACCCTGCGCACCAGCTGCAGTATTGCCTTGCTTGGGGTGAAATGATTATAAAAGAAAGCTGTAAACTTTAATTATTTTACATATCTGCGGACGGTTATCGTTGAATCGACGATTCAAAATTTGCGATAAGAAAAAAGAAGAAATTAGAAGATTCTCTCTCTCTCTCTCTCTCTCTCTCTCTCTTTCTCTCTCACTTTCGCTAAATTATTTTTCTTAGTCTATCTAGTTTGCTTTAGAAAGTTATCAAATATAGAAGCCAATATTTAGCTCCTATTTCCCCCCAATTCTCAGCGGGACACCTGAGAATAATGAATTTCATTATTATATATAAAAGAAAAGTCGAAATACATCCGAGAAATCGACAAAAATAAAAGCAAGAGCCTTTGTGTTCATCGCTGTTTTTTTCCCCCTCTTTTTTTTATTTTGTAACTTTGACGGATTCCGAAACTGGGTTGATTATCATCTCAGCCGGGTGCATTTCTCGGATATTTTTGAACTTTTTATGCTGACAAGGGAGAATATCACCGGCGTCATTACACCGAAGGAGATATAAGAAAGTATTAAAAAAAAACTAAAAAAGCGCGCACCTCACCATCCCCAATTTCCCCCTTTTTCTCCCTATTTTTGTTTGTCTGTCAGTTTCTCTCTCTCTCTCTCTCTCTCTCTCTCTCTCTCACACACACACACACACACAGAGACACAACTACATACATGTAGATATCTCTGCACAAACTTGCGCGAAGGTAAATAGTAAATATGACATACACACCACACACACACACACACACACGCACACACACACACACATATATATATATCTATATATATAAGAACTGAGTCTATTCCCAACATTGAATTAAATGTACGTATGTACGTGCACACACACACACACACACACACACACACACACACACACACATATATATATATGAGTGTTTGTATGTGTGCACGTACATTTACGTACATTTACGTACATTTAATTTAATGTTGGGGAATAGACTCGGTTCTTTTGACTTTAATGTAGACTTTTGAAAAAAAAAACTCAATCTGATATGGCATTTACTTACTTTTTTTTATCGCAAACGTAAAAATCTTAATATTAAAAACACGTCTAAATACATAATATACATTATCAACATGACATTATATTCTATGAATATAAAAAATAGAAAATATTTCAGACAACAATATTATTGAAATCTATGGAGGTTAGTTCTAGCGTTTTGAAAGATTGTCAGCGTCAGATTGTGCGGTGAAAATTCTTAAAACTTAAAGTAGAATCTAAAAAGAAGTGTAAACCATATAAAATATGCTCGAACGTAAAAAATGAATATAATGTTAATAGCTATTCGCGAATGGTCTTAAAGTTTTGTTCCAATTTTCCTCTTCTTCTATGTGCCCTGTCCCTTCAGGACGTAGGCGATCATGGCTTTCCACGTTTCTCTATACCAGGTGGCTCTGAGCACGCCTTCTCCTGTTACACCATGCATTCCTCGTTCCGTCATCCACCTGATGAGGCCCTTCTAATATGTTATCCGTTGCTTTCCTCTGTCCCTTTTTTCCCTCTATCTGGCCGGTTAGTATCAGATTATCCAAGCCCTCCCTCCTCATTGCGTGTCCCAGGAACATCAGCTGTCTCTTCCTGATGCTCAGTATTAAACATGCTCGATCGATGATATTCGCAGTATCCTTCTGTAGAACCACATTTCAGTTGCTTCAAGGTTTTATTTCATCTTTGATTATATTGTCCAGCATTAACTGCCATATTGAATAACTGACAACACATAGCAATCCAGTACTCTCTTCTTCTTTTTTTTTCTAGCGAAAGTATCCTGTTTCTTAATACCTTACTCAACTTCTGGAATGCTTGATTCGTCATGCCAATTCGCCTTCGGATCACTGTGTCGCACTTTTCGTCTTCTATTTTAACACTTACTGGTACTTAAATTTTTGTACCTGCTGGATTGTAGTATCTCCGACTTGTATTTGGCACATTGGGCTGCCTTTTTTTACTGATGATCATACATTCGGTTTTCTTGCAGTTTATTTCTAGTCGTTTCTTGTTACTTTCTATAGCTACCTTCTGTAGAAGGTCTTGTAGTTTCCTTTCTGTGTCTGCTATCAGCACTGTATCATCTGCGTACCTTAGGTTGTTTAAATTATAGATGACCAAAGCAATGCTGAAACGTACGACAATTCTGAAGCAAATGCTAAAAGTCTGAAGAAACAAGCTGTTATCCAGTGAGGAAAACTTTATACAACCAAATGTTTGTGAAATGAAAAATAATTTCATTTCCATATTCACTAAGTAACGGTCCTTTGTATGACGGTAAACTGCATCCGGCAGAAGGGCCTCTGATTTTGAGGTTGTGAAGAACATGGAACCACCTCTTAATTGCTGTTGTTCCCAGGTCCACACTGACCCGGGCTGGTAGCACTTTTTAGGGTCCCAGCTATGGACAAATAGTAACCCTCCAAACAGGGGTGAAGACACTATGAATGTACAAAAAACAGACCTTTATGAAATATAAACATAAAAATTTTAGAAGAAAAAAATATTATCAACATAACTTTTTTGAATGAAAAATATTGCCAAGAGAACATTTTTGAAGGAAAAATATTACCAAGAAAACGTTTTTGAAGAAAAAATGTTACCAACAGGAACGTGTTTTGAAGGAAAAATGTTACCAACAAAAATGTTTTTGAAAGAAAAAATGTTATTACCATAATACGTTTTTTCCATACTAAAACAACTAATGTTTCGACATTAAATGACCCCCAAGGGGTTGATATGCCGTAAAAGAAACCAAACAAATCAGTTGAAACTTGTGGCTCATTAAGTGATATTAATCTCACCATCACTGTCCTTGTTATATCTGATGGTACTAATAAAGCTGTAACCTGGATTCTCATTTCTTGTAGTCAGTTAGTCAGTTAGGTGGCAGACGTAATACACGATTGGGCGATCATGTCTCGAAAGGTATGCCTATAATTGGTGAGAAGAAGCGGATTAATACCTTTCCCAAGGGTATATGTGCGTAAGTGAATGCAATGAATTCAACTGGAATTCGAACTCGGTTTCCCGATTTGTCATTCTGAGTCGATATCCACTGCACCATAAAGCAAATTGACTATTCCCATTCAAGACTGTTTCCTCCAAGAATTGGAATGAAAAATGGGACGTTTAGGTGTAGTCCAGTTGGCATAGCCATTTTGGCAGAAATTTATTTCGGCGAAAGAACATTTTTCTTGTCGGATTAGTAACTAAAAAGTCACTTTGTTTAGTTTGTTGTCCTTAACTCTTTCTCCTATTCTTAGTCAAATTAGATATTCTGTTCGTAATAGTTTTAATTGTTAATTATTTCTAATCAGCTTCTTCATAACGGCAGCAAATATTTTACCAAAGCATGCAAAAAACAAAGTGATACACGATGGGTACCTTTTTATTTTGGACGCAACTAGTAAAGGTTATCCTGAATTAATGAAATATTGATGTAAAGTGAGATTGCATATGAAGAATCGAAAATATATTCGCTAGTTGAATACGCACAGATGAATCATTAGCTTTTATTGAATTCCTTAGAGGTGTTGCTCATATTTACGAAATGAAAAAGTCAATTTTAAGATTAAAAGATTTACAAAATTGTTTAATATTCTTATGATACAGTTTTGCAGTTCATGTTTTTAATTTACGTTATTTCATCATTTTAAAAAAATTGTTGTTAAAAATAAATGACGACATTCTTGATTAAAAGTTCAAAGTTTTATTTTCCTTTAAAAAAAAATGAATTCCTTTTTAAAGACAGTGAAGTAGAAATGTTCTAACGCCAAATCGACTGCGCTGAATTGTTCAAATATTTATCTGACACCAATTTTAATTTTAAATTTATAATTTAATTTATTTTACATTTGTTCAATTTATTATATTAGGTTTAATTAATTTATATCTTCGTGTTATGTTTTTAAATATCCTTTATTTTATGCTTTATGAATAATTTTTCTGTTTGTGTATGTGATTTTATTATTTTTTAAAATGCCAAAAGATTTAAATTCAAACAATGTAACCGACGTCTGTATCTGTCTGCAGTTCACTTCCGGCCATAATTTAAAATTTCTCTCTCTTAACCGTTTCCATTGTCTCTCTCCTTTCTTCCCTCTCTATATTTTCTCACTTTTTATCCTCTTTATTTTCCTCTTCACTTTCTACTCCTTCTGTATCTTTCCTTTTCCTCTTTCGTTTCTTTTTCTTTATAGAAGTAAAATTCTTTTTTTATGCCAAAAAATTTGAGACTAGACACCGTGTAACCGATGTCAATATCTATCTGCAGTTTACTTCCGGACAAAATTTAAAATTTCTCATTCTTAGCTGTTTTCGTTATCTCTTTCCTCTCCATATTTTCTCACTTATTTTCCTCTTCACTTTCTATTTCTTCTGCATCTTTCTTTTTCTTCTGCCTTTTCCTTTTCTTGATTTCTCATTTAATTTTCTGATCTTTTCTTCCCTCTTTCTTTCCCCACTTTTTAAATATTTTTTACCTCATACAAAAACAAAATTCCAAAAATAAAAGGAAATGGTGTTTTTATAAATATTTTTCAATGAAACGTTTATTACCATCATTATTAACTATCTGATGAGACATTATGTTTCAATGTCGAAAGGAAAGGTATAATTTTGTAGTAGTTTGTAGTTTAACGCACTTTGTATTTTGCACATGTTCTAAAATAATATTTAATAATATATATATATATATATGTATATATATATATATATATATATATATATATATATAGTGTGTGGATTTCGGGTTAGAAACCATACAAAAGAATGAACAAAAACACAGACATTTGAGATAGAAAAATAGATTATATTAAACATAAAGATTTCAACTGGAACGCAGGTTAGTAATCCAGGAATACGACTAGTAAGAAATATATATATATACAAGTCTTTGAAGTGAAGCCGTGCTGGAATTAGTATATCCGTATAATACTATTCTGGCTGAGTGGAGCTCAGAGCTACTATGACTGTTGACGCGGTATTCTCTGTGTAACTTCGGTATCTCTCGGTATCTTACGGATCAGTCCGGTACTCGCCGATAACTCTACGGTTCTTTTTATGGGAGAAATATATATATATACTTAAGTCGAGTCCATATCATACAAAAAGGGATGGTGCCACAACACCCCCTCCCTAGCTTCTTTTGGAGGGGAGTTAATAAATTGTTTTTTCTCTTGTGTTCTATGATTCTCAAAGGTTTCAAAGATTTCTTCCATCGCGTCATCGTTTTCTAAGAGTGACAAGCTTGGCTCCTCAATCCTTCTTTTCTGGTTTAGTTTCTGTGTCTCAAATTTTTCTCCTTGTATTGTGTACATAACATTTCCTAGTCTGTTTATTATTGTTCCAGGTTTTCAATATGCCATATTATTATTGAACCTTTTAAGGTAAACCCGTTCACCTGGTTTGAGTGATCTTTTCGTAACTGTGGGCGTAATAGATACTGGTTGAACATTCTGCTTTAGCTCGGTTCTTGCTGCGAATGTGTTAAATCGTTCTATACCGCTTGAGAATACCTTTGGAAATTGTTTGTGTAATTATTCCTTCAGTTTCGTAGCTACTGTTGGCTCACACTCTATTTTCTTACAACAAGAATTAATAGGTAAATTCCATACATCAAACTTTCGCATCCAGTCTGTGCCTGCTAGATTTTCTGTGTTTTTCATAACGTATATTTGTACTTTTTTGGTTTTTCCATGGAATTTCACATTCATGATTATTTCACCTTTGAAATTGATCTGTTATCCTGTGACAGATTGAGCATTTTTTCTTTTTGTGTGTGTAACATGATCGTCCTATTCAGTTTCCTCCATGTTTGTAGGTTGATTATTGTTAAGTCCGAACCTGAATCTAATTTTAGTTTGATCTTATTTAATATTTCAAGTTCTACATATTTCCTCGTGTTTTGTTTGTTTTCATAGTCTACTCCAGTAGATCTAACCCAACTTGACAGTCTTTTGTTTCTGCATACAGCTGCCTTGTATCCCATTTTTCCACACGCTAGACAGTTATTTTATTTGAAACGACAGTCTCTCACCCAGTGCAATCCACCACATCTGTAACATGCAAATAGGGGCGGGGCTTATTTTGTATTTGATTTCTGTCACTAGTTGTCTTATATCTTGTAATTTTGTCATTAAATTTAGTTTTGTTTTGAGGGAGGGTGAATTCCCAATTCTTCAATATCTTTACTGTCATATTTAGTACATAGACATTTTCGGCAGGCTTCTGATAGTTTTGCAGCGTTAAACCTGGTTCATTTTGGAGCGTGGTAAGCATTCTTTTCTGCATTTCGTTGTCTTTACCAGAGACCAATCCTTTAACAAATACAAGGCATTTAAAGTTGTCTCCGGTTAACTCTACTAATTTAAAGTCGTCACAATGCTTGTTGACGATTGCGGCGAATGTTGAATAGTCCACGTTTTTCACCTTTTACGAGATTTAGGCATTTCCACCTTTCATGAAACAGTGAAATCTTTGGGATGAATAGCCCCGTGAGGCATGTCACTGCCTCATCGAACGTTAAGCCGTTTGTCTTCTTTGGCAGGATATAATCCACAAATTTCGTATATTACTCTGCACCTAATTTTTTGAGCAATAGTCTTAATGTTTCTTTTCTGTCCAGTTTTGACAATCAATATTAAAAATGTCTTCATAGCGTCTGTAATAGTCTCCGAAATATTTGTCATCATCAATAGAGTACTTAAAGGTCTCTATCGCTTCCACACGGCGTCTTGCAAGAACGTCGCCTCGTTTCCGTGTTCCTTTCTTGTGTGTTGATTGTCAAATTTAGTAATAGTTCGTGAAGTTGTAATTGTCAATCTTCGTTCATTCTTTGAATTTCTATTTGTTTTTCTTCATTTGCCTTTTGAATTCCCATTTGTTTTTTCTCTAATTTCATTTGGGCTTCCATTTGTTTTTCCTCGAATTTTGTCTTTTTTCATTTCTTTTTATGATTTCTAGTATTCCTTTTTGAAAGTCATCCATGGTCTGCTGCTTTGATTCTGTGGGGGTTTCACTTTTTTGTATTTAATCTTGTAACAAAATTTGCGAAAAAAGTTTCCTGTTGCGACTTTCAAATACATTTTACAAAATTCTTTTTCTATTTCTTTTCGTTCCAAAGTTGTATTCAAGCATGTTTTCTGCAAGAGTGTCACCAAATTTTTTAGTGGTCGACTTGTGTGACACACACACACACACACACACACACACACACACACACACACACAACGTTCCATTTATAAGTTTAGATAAACTTATTTATAAATGTAACTTTGTCTGTGTGTGTGCGTCTGTGTGTGTGTGTGTCCGTTACCTATAGACTCCGAAACAGATGAACCTATTTTACTGAAAATTTACACAGTTGTACTATAAGCGTCTACGTGTGATCTTAGCTAGGTTTTGTGTCGAGGTACCTCCGATAAATATCTAAAATCGATAATCGAAAAAATTGGATTATAGGAGTGGTCCGATTTTAATTAAATTTGATACGCTCATAGACATAGACATAAGAAACGATATTCAAAGGTTTCAAGGTTGCAGTTCTTACAATAGTGCAGAAAATCGATAATATTTATATATAAAAGGCAAGATGTTTGTGTGTGTGTCTGTTTATCTGCCTGCATGTCTGTATTTTTTTCAGCTCTTTTATTTTAGTTTTTGCTTCGGGTTTGGCTCTAAGTAGGTATAATGGTAGTTAGTCTCAGCTATGATAGCGTTTACTCAGAGGACTTATTTACCCTTCGAAATTCAGTTTACAAAAAAAAAACTTATTTGATATCGATGCCAGGAAATCAAAATTTGACTTACATCCATTCATTTTTCTTTCAGTCTACGGTTTCGCTACTGCTTTTTGTCTTTCGTGCCAACGTCCAAAGAGTCTGAGCTCCAGGACAATGGATCAGTTTTAAACCTTTCATTACACCCGAGCAACGCCGGGCTATATTGTTAGTATATATATATATATATATATATATAAATCCCCTCTCCCTGCCAGTGGGTCACATATTGGGTAGTCAGTAGTAATTTGTATTGTCTCCAGTTTTGTCTGATTATGGTTTCTGCCAAAAAGTTAAATCTCTGAAATTGCAAAGTATTTTTTACCTTATTAGCCGTTCTAATTGTGGCTGTGAGATTAATATTATTTTAGCACTAACAGTATAGCCCGAAGTTGCTCAGGTGTAATGAAAATTTTAAAGCTAACCCAGGGTCTAGAATCTCAGATTTCTGGACGTTGGCATGAAAGACTAAAAAGTTGTTTCCAGTCAAAACGAAACCGATGATTGAAAGAGAAATTACTAAAAATTATAATTTTACCAAGCTAGAGTAAATTCTGCAACAAGAACTACGATAAAAGTGCTGAAATTCTGATCTTGATCAGACCTGATCGAATATCGGGGTATGGATTTCCGAAATCGGGGGAAATCGGAAAAAATAAGCAGTCCATGATCTGACCGTCTCATTTTGGACGAGATAGGCACGCATAAATTGTGTCTTCAATAGCGCTCGTTTTGAATTCCGAGTTAAGTCAAGTCATTCGTTACAGTTTCCCTACCCAAAGCCGCTCTGTCATCCATTTGCTCAGTCTCGTCAAGTATGTTACGCGTTGCTTTCCTCTCTATCCGTCCTGTGAGTATCAGATTCTTCAAGCCCCCCTTCCTCATTACATGTCCGAGGAACTTTAGCTATCTTTTCCTGTAGTTAAATATTAGTTTCCATCCTCTCGAAAAACCTCATTGTTTACTAACCCACTATGCCAAAAGAGTTGGAATATCAACAAGAAGAGAGTAAAAAAAATATCACCATTACTTATGCATTTATTAGAAGAAACAATTTTCTTCTTTTTTTTATCAAATGGACAATTTTGATATTTCTTCTTTGCATGCATATTTCAGTAGATACACACGTCCCAACATGAAAATGAATTACTAATGCTTCGACTAGTCGATGTCTCTTGTCACTGGAAATAGTTTTTAATGAAACAAGTACGTCAGACAATAGATGTGCGTTGTGGTGCAGTGGATATCGACTCGGAACGACAAATCGGGGTGCCGAGTTCGAATTCCAGTTGAATTCCTTGCATTTACTTACGCACAAATACCCTTGGAAAAAGTATTAATCCGTCTCTTACCTCCAGTTATGGGTTAAAACAACAGTACAGCTTGGCTTTTATAGCCTTGGTCGGCAACCAGTCTACCGCAGAAAGCAACGGCAACCTACTGCGGGATAATCTTATGCCCAGTCAGTCATGTCTCTTTCGATACACCAAAGCGTGTATCACGTATGACACTTAACTGACTGACTGACATCAGACAAATTTGTTATACATATTTATGATAACGCTTCTGTATTATAACTGCTAGAGCAAACCTTTTTTATAAATTTAGAGATCATCAATTATTATAAAAAATAATTATTATCAATAAAAATTCGATTGATTGATCAAACGAGCATTAAGCAGAAGTATTTGAGATCAATAGACAGAAGATCCATTAAGTACTGATCATTTTCTTCATGCTTATACGAACTTGAAAGAGATTGAAGAACCTCTTGAAACACCGATCCGACGAACCTACCTCGACTACAATTTGTCAGGGTATGCGAGGTAAGTAGCTACTTCCTTGTCAGTTACGACGTTGAAAATATAACAATGCACGAGTGGATGAACGAACACAAGTGACTGAATCAATGTTATAGAACAATTATTTAAGGTAATTCCTTGGTGAGCAGGCTTACGGCCATATCACATTGAATACACTGGTTCTTGCTCGATCCTTTCTCCGTCCACTCCATTCTCATCAGTACTCTCATCCTTCTCTTACCCACTTCCTGACACCCCCTATAACCGGCCCTTCTTTCTTATAACTTTCCTCCTATATAAACTCCTGCGCACCAGTGGCAGTAAACTGCCTTGCTCGGGGCGATATGATTATAAAAAATATATAAATGTATATAATAAGATGTGTTGTACGAACAAATTCTTCTTGCAAAAACATCAACCAAGTAACTTGCAGCAATTGAAGAATCTCTAAAGATCTTCCTGACATCAGTTCCCATCGGAAACCTTGTAAATATTTTTTTCTCAATTGGAGTAGATAGACTAAACTATCGCTTGCTTCACACTCCACCCATGTCTATTGAACGGGTGAAGAAGCTCATCACTTGCTCCCTGTTTAGGATGTAGTTTCCGGCTTTCTTTTTTCCAATCTTTTTACTCTTAAGTAGCCCCCTGCACATCAGTGGCGTTACCGCCTTGCTTGGAATGATATGATTAAAAAGAAAAATCAGGCAAGTGCTATTTTTATAGTACATTGTAGAGAAAATTGTTACGCTGGTAAGTATATGCAGGATTCTGTGTGTATGCTTTTCTTTTATATATATATATTCAGTAATGAATTTGAACACTCACGGCTACTGGCGTGTTTTTACATTGTATATAACACGCTAATGTCCGCTTTCCTCTACCAAGCGCCCATAGCTCATAGGTAAAATCGCCGACTGGTGTCAATTCTGTTGGGTTTTAGTCCTAGCTAGAAGCAATCGGATGGCTAACCGTTGTGATGAGCTGTGATACTGTCTGGAGATGACTCTATATTTATTAATATATTATTAGTGGTATTTATAATAGAAAAAAATCACTACGGCTGTCAGGTTTCGATATAATCAATAGTATCTCATCAGGCATTTTACGGTTTGAAAGAGTGAGTGAATTATATATATATATATATATATATATATATATATATATATATATATATTCAAAAAAACAAATATTACATTAACCAAACAACTAAATTAGGTAGATAAAGTTCTGGTGGGTTAGACGCGATAAACTATTAGAACTCAGTCTACTCCCCCACTTAATTGGATGAGGTAATATTTGGTTTTTAAATCTCTCTCTCTCTCTGTCTCTCTCTCTCTCTCTATATATATATATATATATATATATATCGTTCAATAGTTTTTTCAAACCGTACATCGGCTGATGAGGTTCTGTTGACAGTGCACAAACAAGACAGCTCTTGTGTAGTGATGATTTGTTTTTATTATAGATACCAATAATAACAAAAACATTACTACATATATTGCACTAAAAAGTATTGAGCTCTTTTAAAAAGTAAATGTCACGAAAATGAATTGATATTTCAAAAGTTCTTATGACCGCTAAGGTATATATATATATATATATATATATATATATATTGGTTGCTTAAAAAGCTAACTTAAAGGTCTACAAGTAGTAGACTGATCGCAATAAATGTGGGTATAATGAACCTACTTCTTGAGAATCTTGTTAAAAATTGACGTCTTTTGCGTTGGCACTTAACTAATAAAAGAAACAATTATTGCCTCCGCTTTTTTCATCTTGCTACCTGAATTAGACTAGATAATATATCTCTGAAAAAAAAATAATGTAGAATTAGGTTTACAAAATGAAAATTTTAAAAAATGCAAATCAAACAGTTCCTCCCTCAAACAATAAAAAATCGAAAAAATGAAGAAACGAATGCCTTCAGAGTTTTTTTTTTTACAGGTGGTCAAATATCACACACACACACACACACACACACATATATATATATATATATATATATATATATATATATATATATATATATAATAAAACTGTTTGACAGACAAGAGAAGGTGTATATTGTCAAGGAAACGGTAATATTTCAAAATGACCTCAATGAACATTTCAGAAAATTAAAAATGTACAGTTTAAATACAAATCTTTTGCCCTATCGCAATATATATATATATATATATATATATATATATATATATATAAATTGTGTGTATTTTGGCAGCACTTTTTCATTAATGCAGGTTTCATTGAATAATATAGACAAGTTTTGTCTATTAATTTTGTGTAGGATTCGTTCATACCGTCTGATATACTTGATGGTGATGTCGTTGAAAGACAACAAAAAATCACAGTATTTGTTGAATTTTTATCGGGTCTAAGCTTTCGGCTCACATAAGCCATTAATGAACTTAATTCTTTTCTTAGAGTCTGTCGGAGAAATATTAGTATTTATGAGTTGTTTTAGGATGTTTTCATCTAGTTGGTAGTTGGAGTGCATCTGGCTACGGTATAAGAGAGTGATATGTTTAGGATTGGTTGGGTTAGTATCATGTGTTGTTTTTCCATGTTAAGCTTTTTAAGAAAATAATGTATTTGTTCATCAACTATGTAGTTGGGAAAATTATTATTGATGAGTTTTATGTTTTTTAGTTCACTGTAGAAGATCTGATTTGTAGATGAATTGACTTTTGCACGATATAATAGATTTTTTATGATGGCTATTTTGTAATAGTGGGGGCATTCACTAATATAATTGAGTGTGGAGGGATTTTTATTAGTGGGTTTTTGATACGGTGAGATAGTAAATTTATTGTTGTCAGTGTTAATTAATATATCAAGAAAAGGAATTTTGTTATCTTTGCTAAGTTCATAAGTAAATTTTAAAACTGAGTTATTTTGAAACTGTTTTTGAAGTTGTAAGATTTAATCAGTATTTTTAATTGATAAATTCAACAAATACTGTGATTTTTTGTTGTCTTTCAACGACATCACCATCAAGTATATCAGACGGTATGAACGGATCCTACACAAAATTAATTGACAAAACTTGTCTATATTATTCAATGAAACCTGCATTAATATATATATATATATATATATATATATATATATATATATATATATATACTAGCAGTATAATCTGGCATTGCGCGGGTGTAATGTAACTTAAAAACTAATCCATTGTCCTGGAGCTCAGACTCTTTGGACGGTGGCACGAAAGACTAAAAAGCAATAGTTGTTTCCAGTTAAAGCTAAACCGGAGACTGAAAGGAAAATGAATGGATGTAAGTCAAATTCTGAGTTCCTGGTATCGATATCTAATGAGTTTTTTCGTCGTAAACTGAATTTTGAAGGCTAAATAAGTCCTCTGAGCAAATGGTATCATGGGTGGGACTAAGAACTACAATTAGACCTATTTAGAGCCAAACCCGAAACAAAAACTAAAATTAATTGGGCTGAAAAAATAGACATAAAGGCAGATAAACAGACACACACACAAACATCTTGCCTTTTATATATATATAATACAACTGTGTAAATTTTCACGAAAATCGGTTCAGCCGTTTCGGAGTCTATAGGTAACGGACACACACACACACACACACACACACACACACACACACAAAGTTTCATTTATAAATCCGTTTACACGAGTTCATCTTCCTTCCTTGCCTTGTAAAATTTTGCAAAGCAATAATAACAAAAGAATCGTTTTATTTTTATTTAGAATTATCCAATTGGCAATAAATACTAAAAATAGTATGAAATACATAATTTCTTTCAAAAAACTGGGTGCCTAATAATTATGGCCGGTAGTGTATATATGAAGGAAACACTCAAAAAAGATTCAGACATGAATACATAGTTGTAAATACACATTTCTAAATCGTACGTATTTTATTTTTAAATTTTATTTGATTGCATATCATTCAGCTTTTAAAAATTTGCCTTTAATAGACAAAAAACCGTCTTTTTATGAAAATATCCTTTTTTTATGAATGCCTTCGTTCCTAACAAGACGACACCGCCTTTCCCTCTATTATTAGTTATGGAATAATAATAATAATAATAATAATAATAATAATAATATAAAGACCTGGAAATTGAAATAGAAAAAATGTGGAAATTGAAAACAAGAGTTGTGCCAGTGATAGTAGGTGTACTTGGAATGATAAAAAATGGAACAAAACAACACATTGAAAGAATCTCTGGAAACCCCAGCTTAAGAGATATACAAAAAATTGTCTTATTAAGTACAGCCCACACACTAAGGATAACTTTATCTATGTAATGCTAGGGATGATAGGGAAGATAGAAAAACATGAAATGGAGCCATAACAACACGCCACTACCTGCCTTAGGTCTCCCCGCAGACTTGGTTGGTAGTGAGACCAAAGCAGAAATCGAAATATGATGAAAAATGACATAATAATAATATTATTTAAGAAACTTTTAATAATAAAAAAGATCCCAGAAATTAAAAAGAGAATTTTAAGTGGGCGAAGAAGTGCAAATAAACCCTAATGTATCTACAGCATTGAAAGCAAATGCAATGTACCAAATGCAAAATTCTGGCAAATAAGCCTCTTCATAGTCAGTATTCTTCCCGTACCAAACAAGCTGATGTAGACAAGCCCCGTACCCATCAGTGGTTACGTAGGGCAGGGTTAAAAGATGAAATTGAAGGTTTTATTCTTGTTGCACAGAAGCAATGCTTCTAAACTAGAAATTACTAAGCACACATACTGAAAAATTGTGTTAAACCCAAAATGCTGATTCCTTGAAAAATGTGCAATCTTGTATCAGGTGTTACAACCCCCTGAATATAAAACTCGTCAATATATGCACTGAAATCTACGAAACTTTTACGAGAAGGCAAATACAAGGAACTGGTATGAACATCACCCAGACCCGGTTAAAGAGACAGAACCTGTATCAATTTTAGAGGACTTTACAATACAAACAGAACAATAAAAACTAATCTCTCAAACATTGCGATCAAAGACAACAAAAACAGAATGTGCATTCTTATTGACATGGCAGTAAATTGTAAATTGTAAACTATACATTAAAATCAGCAATAACTTACTCAAGGTTCTAAAAACTGGAAAAATAACCTAGAACCTTTATCCCATGAACCCAAAATCCAATCCGTTTGTGCCAGCCATGAGGCCAATAGTCTCTGAAAGTTTCATCTAAAACCATCCAGCGGGTCTTAAGATATCTTGACTATGGACAGATATTCAGATAGACAAACACAACCAAATACAATACCTTCACCTTAAGGCGGAGGTAATAATAATAATAATAATAATAATAATAATAATAATAATAATAATAAGGGCGCAAACGTGGCTGTTAAGAATGTAAAGACCAATTCCTTACGAACAGAATGATCCTGGAAAACTGCTACAATGCAAAGAAAAATCTTAGTATTGCCTGGATAGATTATCGTAAGGCATTCGATAGTGTACCACATTCCTGGATCTTGAAGAATTCAAATATATACAAAATATCACCCGTCGTCATCAATTTCATCAAACAATGCATGTCGATATGGAAGACAACCCTTTACCTCAATCATATAAATGGAACCTGTAAGTCTGGTGAAATAAACATCAAAAGAGGTATATTTCAAGGTGACTCTTTTTCTCCCTTACTATTCTGCATATCATTAATATCCCTAACCAGTCAACTTAACAAGACAAAATGTGGTTATAAAATAGGCAAAAGGAAAATAAGCCATCTATTTTACATGGATGACTTAAAGTTGTATGCTAAGAATGACAACGAGCTGGAAGGTCTTCTACAAACTGTAAAATGCTTCAGCAAAGACATTGGAATGAATTTCAATTTGAATAAATGTGCTAAAGCTACAGTTTTACGTGGATCACTACAACAAAAATCCTCATTTATCTTAGAACCTGCTGTAACAATAAAAGAATTAAAGCTAGAAAAATCTTATAAATACATAGGTGTAAATGAGAGTGAAAGAATTCACCATAATGAGTGAATGAAATAGTGCGTAGAGAGTACTGTAGAAGGCTACGATTGATATTAAAAAACTGAATTGAATTCTCATAATAGAGCTATGGCCATTAATAGCCTTGCAATCCCAGTTGTCCAATATAGTTTCAACATCTTAAACTGGACATCAGGCAAAGATGCATAATCCAAATGCTGATATAGACCGTCTATACATACCCCGTAAAGAAAGTGGAAAAGGTCTTATTCAGCTAGAATTGTCATACAAGACAACAACTATTGGCTTACTAACATACATAGAAACAACAAAGGACTAGATGATACAATTAATCAAGCAACATGAAGAAGGAAAGAAAAAATATTCAATAATAAAAGAAGTCAGTAAATATGAACAAGATTTACAATTAGTAGATTCTGTAGAAAAGCAAAACAGAAGCCAAGAACCAACTACTGCGGCTAAAAATAAGAAAATGAAAGCCAGACTTAAAGCTCTTGAACAGATGAAACAACGCTGGCAAGACAAACCTCTGCATGGCCAATATCCAGAACGTGCCAATAAATTCAATGTTGATAAAGTTAATACTCATCGATGATTACGTACATCTGGATTAAAGTCTGAGACTGAAGGCTTTATTCTTGCAGCGCAAAACCAAAGTCTTTTCACTAGGAACTTTCAGGCAAATATTATACATAATAATGTGGATCCAGAATGCAGGTTCTGTGATAAATACTAAGAAAAAATAGACCATCTAATCTCAGGATGTTTTGTACTTGCCCCAAATGAATATAAAATTCGTCACGATAGAGTGGGGCAATATTTACATTGAACAATGTGCAAACATTATGGAAAATCTGTAAACAAACACCCAGCACCGGTTACAGAAATAGAAGATGTCACCATTCTATGGGATTACACCATCTACACAGAGACAAATTGAAGCAAATAAGCCGGACATTAGTGTTAAAGATCAGAAAGAAAAAACTTGCCTATTAATTGATATGGCTTGTCCAGTGGATTGTAACATAGCAACCAAGGAATTCGAAAAAAAACTGTCAAAATATAAAGCCCTGGAAATTGAAAGAGACAAAATGTGGAAATTAAAGACAAGAATCGTGCCAGTGATAGTAGGTGCACTTGGAATGATAAAAAAGGAACAAAACTACACATTAAAAGAATCCCTGGAAACCCCAGCTTAAGAGATATACAAACAATTGTCTTGTTAAATACAGCCCACACACTAAGGAAAATTTTGTCTATGTAACGCTAGGGATGATAGGGGAGATAGAAAAACATGTAATGGAGCCATAATGACACACCACGACCTGCCTTAGGTCTTTCCGCAGACTTGGTAGGTAGTGCGACCATAGCAGAAATAGAAATATGATGAAAAATGACAACATAATAATAATAAATAATAATAAGAAGAAAAAATGGCAGCATAAGCCCCTTCTGGATCAATTATCTGCCCGTAACAAACTAGCTGCCGTAAATAAACCCTTTACTCTTCAGTGGTTACATAATGCAGGATTAAAAGCTGCAGTGGACCAATGCTTGGTAACTAGAAATTACCAAGCACACACACTGAAAAATTACATACAGATCTTGTGATAAATATTCACAAAAAATGTGACCTTTTTGTGTCATATCCTACAATGTTAGTACAAATTGTATATAAAACTCGGTATGATAAATGAAGCCAATATCTGCACTGGAAAACATGGAACTTTTACGAGAAGCAAACTTCAAGAAACTGGTAGGAAAATCAAGCTGACCTTTTTATAAATACAGAAACTCTAACAATTTTATGTGACTTTACAATACACACTGACAGAATAATCTCTTAGACATCTTAATAAAAACACTGACGATGTTTTCATATTAACATGACAATTCCTGACAACTGTAATGTGTCTTTGAAGATCTTTAAAAAAACTCTAAAAAAGTAAAAATCTAATAATGTGACATGAAAACATTAATAATTCCAGATGTAGTTGGAGCTCTCGTATTTATTGAAAAAGGTTTCGATAAATGTATTAAAGGGATTCTTGATAGCCTATTTCTTAAAGAAATATAAAAATTGTGCTCACAAGTACAGTTCACACATTGCGACAAGCTTTATCTATGTAATGCGAGTGATCTTAGTTATTGAAAAATTATTTTGCGAGACATGATCAATGGAAAATATCATAAAGCCATGTCTGACCTTAGATCTCTGGTTTGGATACGGGAGGAAATGTGTATACAACAGTAACCCAAGAAAATAATCATGATAACAACAGTGAAATCTAATAATTTTTTAACATTTTGTGTTTCAATTCAGTCAGTCAGTTAAGTGCCATACGTGATACACGCTTGGGCGATCATGTCTTGAAAGAGACATGACTGACTGGACAGAAGATTATCCCGTAGTAGGTCGCCATTGTTTTCTGCGGTAGACTGTTTGCCGACCAAAGCTAAAGAACCCAATCTGTCCTGTTATTTGACCCATAACTGGAAGGAATAGACGGATTAATACCTTTCCCAAGGGTATTTGGGCGTATGTGAATGCAAAGAATTCAACTGGAATTCAAACTCGGCTCTACCGATTTCTCGTTCCGAGCCGATATCCACTGCGCCACAACGCACAAGGTGTTTCAATTACCTTGCGCTAAACAAGTCCAAATCAGACTTTAAACAAATCACTTATTTATCCTAACAAATGACAAATGTTACTTGACAAACCGGAAGTGGCCCTTCTTGTGCCGATATAACATCGAACAATATCAACAAATTTTTAAAATCAATTATTTTGCGATATTCCTAACCAGAATAAAAATTATTTAAGATAAAAAAATCTTCTGAACCCCAATGGAATTTATTCTAGGAATTTTATGTAAGCTGAAAAAACAATCTCGTTTTTTTTTATTAGTGCTAGTATAATTACTTTTCTGCCTCCAACTTCTTAATGGTTAAGATAGTATTCCTTGTTTGTATTATTAATAGGTTTTTCGAAGTAGGCGCCACACAGTCATCAAAATACTTTATTTTAGTTCTGCAGCGTTCTAAGCTAAATATCTCATCAACTTAATTTCTTTTTGGATAATTAATGAGTCAGTTTGTCTTTGGTTCCGAACTGATATTTAAACTCAGTAGAAAGTGACTCGTATTATTAAAGTAAATGTTGTAAAACGTCTATTGCTGATTGGTTGTAAATGAAGTTAACAGAAACGATCATCAAACTCATTGTAAGATCTTTATTGATTAATGATTATTGTAGGTCACTTATCACTAGTATTTTGAAAATTTTCGTCATGAGTATTTCTTAGTTTCTGAAGACGTTATTTTAAAGGTGCTGGGAGAGGGTAAAGGTTTATAAGATAAACAAGAAGAACGAGGGGAATATATACTCATATCATTTTAGGTTTTATTTCTTTATTTTTCTCATACACAGCTGCAAACGCAATCTTCGAAGCCAAGACAATCTACCTGACTAGAAAAGATTTCTCCTCAGAAATGTTCAACGTCCTTCTCTCCCTGAGCTCAACATTTTATTTCTATTTCTATAAAATATAAAGAAACTCATTTAGAATTGACTCAGTGCAAAGTTTCTTATGTGTTTATTCTTGTATTACAGTATTTGTCTATACTTCTGAGATGAGGTAGTATTTACAGTATTTACAGTATTCGGACTATTGCCCTCATCTTTGTTGCCATTTGTACGACGTTTAATAATAGATCATTCTATCTGTCTATATTTCTGAGATTAGGTAGTATTTACAGTATTTACATTATTCGGACTATTGTCCTCATCTTTGTTGCCATTTGTACGACGTTTAATAATAGATCATTCTGTTTGTCTATATTTCTGAGATGAGGTAGTATTTACAGTATTTACATTGTTCGGACTATTGTCCTCATCTTTGTTTCCATTTGTACGACATTTCGGCCGTTGTTTGCTCCGGCCTTCTTCATGACTACGAGGCTCTACGCAAGAAATGGAGATTATATACCCCAGTAATTGTAATTAAAGGTCTCAGTTCGAAATGTGTAGCCCGGAGCGTACAGCGGCCGAAACGTCGTACAAATGGAAACAAAGATGGCGACAATAGTCCGAATAATGTAAATACTCTCTTGTATTACATTTGATTAAAATAAAAATTATATTAAGATTTGTTTAATTTTGTCGATTCCTTGAACTAAAACGGTTTCAACCAACTTCATTTTTCATTAACCTACAGAATTACTAAGTAAAACTTATTCAAACACAAATATAAATAAAATATAGCTGAGGAGGAAAAAGATTTTGTTGCAGCTGCCTTTTAAGTCAGTAAGTGTTGGGGGATCTCCCCTTTTTCTATGATAATGGACTCGATGTGAGTATACATATATTCCTGTAATATAGAGTTATTACAGAGTACCGGGGACTGATCCGTAAGTTACCGAGAGATACCGAAGTTACCAGAGAATACCGCGTCAAAAGTCAGAATAGCTCCTAGCTCCGCTCAGCTAGAATATTATTACACAGATATACTATATCCAACACGGCTTCACTTCAAACTTGTATATGTTCATTTCTTATTAATCGTATTCCTGGATTACTAACCTGCATTCAAGTTTGTATATTACGTTTCATATAACCTATTTTTCTATTTCAAATATCTGTTTTGTTGTTCATTATTCTGTGTCGTTCCTCACCCAGATCCACAACAGGAAGATATTCTGCTTTGACATTTAAAACCTTGTCTTCAACTTGGATTTGAACACAAATGTTCACTAGCACAATTAGGAATCATTGCAATACCTAAACTTTTCCTGACTTCTCATGCATGTAAAAATCGACATCTTATATTCTGGTCTCCAATTATCTGTCGTCATAGCCGACGAAGTTGAAGAGGTATTATGGATCTGACTGTGCTAGGAGAAAGATTACCAGTTCAATATTTTATTTTGGAAACTCCTGCTCGGACATCGTTACTCACGCACAAGCAGTGGGGGAGTAAAACGAGGAGAAATCGCACAAAAGCAAGCTGAGAAGTCATTTCCGTAAAAGTGTCCAAGATATTTTCGGTGAATAAACAGTATCGTCAGTATCCCGGAGGGCGTGGTAATCGGGAGGCAATGAGCCCATAGGAATCTACTCACGCCTGTGTATATTCACTATGATAACAAGTATGGTGCTTATTTTCACATGGAAATAACCACGTTGTCTTCACCGCTAAGCTTCGATTTGTGCATCAGTTCGGCTATAATCGATATGCACAGCGACAAACACGTAAAATAGATGAAAACTTACCTTACTTAGTTTGCTATTTTCCCTTCTCACTCTTTTTCTTTCTGTCTCTTTTCCACAAATTCACACAATATCTATCTATCTATCTATCTATATATCTATCTATCTACCTATCTATCTATCTATCTATCTATCTACCTATCTATCTATCTATCTATCTTCAATATATATATATATATATATATATATATATATATATATACTGAATAAGGAATTAGAGCACTCTGGCTATTGGGCGTGTATAATGATAATATACGCGCTAAAAGTCTGCCTTCTACCGAGCGCCCATAGCCCAGAGGTGGAGTCGCCGACTGGCGCCGGTTCATTTGGGTTTCAATCTTGTGTTAAAAAACAATCATAGTCTAACTGTACTGATAAGCTGTGATACAGCGAAACAGATCTGTCTGCGGATGACTATTTACGCTCTCACACCCTGATTGAGCACTCTGGAAGAATGGTAGACTTTGAAAAAACAGTAGCTACTCTGGCATGTACGCATCGCTCATTCAATAATGAATTAGAGCACTCTAGCTATTGGGCGTGTATAATGATAATATATGCGCTAAAAAGTCTGCCTTCTTCTACCGAGCGCCCATAGCCCAGAGGTGGAGTCCCCGATTGGCGCCGGTTCGGTCGGGTTTCAATCCTGGTTTGGGGGCAATCGGAGTCTAACCGTACTGATGAGCTGTGATACAGTGAAACAGATCTCTCTGCGGACGGATGACTATATATATATATAAGTAAACACTTTCACAGAGATAAAATTCTAAATAAAGTATTTAATAGAAAAACAATTTGCTATTCCCGAAAAAATAATATGTACAACATCAATTCCCATAATAACCAGATTTTAAGGAATGTCTATGGAACTAATATTAAACCCGCTATTGTACCCACCTACAGTTCCATATCCAAGGAAAATTGTTCTGTTGAATGTAAATGTAAATCTACAAATGTAATCTCCCAAATACCATAATAACTAGATTTTAAGAGATTTCTTTGGAACTAATATTAAACCCGGTATTGTACACACCTACAATTGCAGATCCAAGGAAAACTGTCCTGTTGAAGGTAAATGTAGATCTACAAATGTGATCTACCAAGCTACCATTTCCCCCAAAGAGAACAAGAAAACTTATAATGTATACATTGGAATTCCGACGGAGTTCGGAAACAAAGTTATTATTCGGTTAGGCACTCTTTTTTCAATCCAAAATTAAAGTTTAAAACAGCACTTTCCCGAAAGTTTTAGGAACTGAAAGAAGAAAATCTGAATCCACAGATTAGAAGTTAATAGAATCAGCACGTACTCCCAACAGTCTAAGTACCAGACGTAATCTCTGCTTAGGATATTAAAATATCACAATGAAAATTTACTTTTAAATCAGAGAAATGTGTTGGTTAGCAAGTCTCGTCATAGAGCATCGAAACAGAAATTTCTGTGTCACAATGTAAACTATATAAGTTTCAAATAAAAAAAATTAAATATATATATATATATTTAAAATGTACATGTTCTAAAATATAATTTAGAATATATATATATATATATATATATATATATATATCTAAATTATATTTTAGAACATGTACAATTTTTTATATATACACTAGAAATCGTACATTTGTTTCGACATTGAAACTACAATGTCTCATCAGGTGGTGTGGACAGGAATGGAAAGCCTCTTTTTTATATTTGGTGAGTTGTGTGTGGGATGTTGGTTGGGGTTAGTGATAAGGGAATAAGTCTTGTGAATTGTCCGTTTGAATTTTCAGAAAGTGGTGTGGGTAGTGAATATAGTTGAATATATATTAATTGTAGTGGATATATCAAAAAAATTGTGCATGTTCTAAAATATAATTTAAAATAAATATTCACAGCTCTATATTTTATATATCGAGCACTGTTTTAAATTAATGTTTTGGACGTTGTAAAATTTTTCTTCGTTCGTTATTCACTCGGATATATATATATATATATTAAATTTTATTATAAATTTTATTATAATCGACTGAAAAAGCATGTTTATTTAATGCTTATTTAATTTTTAAGTTTGCGTATAAGCTGTCGCACATCTGAATAAAAAGTTTTAAGAAAAAAAGGTCCAAAGTTTGTTCGCGCCTTTCGGTCGTCCGTATTTATTATCGGGAATGTTAATGTTTTCCCTGAACATTTTTTTTATTATCACCACTGTTTTGCATAACACCTTTTGTAATTTATGAAGATGGAAACAAAATCCTGTCACTTTTGTAGATAGGAGAATAATAAATGCATCTTTAGTCGTAATCGAAATATTTAATCAAAGTAATAATTGTAGTGCACTGGATATCGGATCGGAACGAGACATCGGGGAGCCGAGTTCGAATTCTAGCTGAATTCCTTGCATTCACTTACGCGCAAATACCCTTGGGAAAGGTATTAATCCGTCTATTCCTTCCAGTTATGGGTTGAATAATAGGACAGATTGGGTTCTGTAGCCTTGGTTGGCAACCCGTCAACCGCAGAATTCAATAGCAACCTACTGCGGGATAATCTTCTGCCCAGTAGGTCATGTCTCTTTCGAGACATTATCGCCCAAGCGTGTATCACGCATGGCAGTTAACCGACTGAATATTTCACCACGTCATCGACTGAATAATTAGGTAAATCGTACTCAAGTGACAGTAGGATATTTTTAAAACTATGAATCCGTTAGAGTTTATAAAACTTGACAACATCTCAGGACGAAAATATTTCTATTGTCATTTTTATTTTTTTACAATTCTATCACATTTGGCGAAAGATACTATGCTTTATGGAGCTTTTTTTGGCTAAATGACAGTTTCAAATAATTTTGAACTTTATTTACTGTTAGTGCTCGACAGGATTTCAGTACCATCTAATAATATAAATAATATATTTTCATATTTTGGTTGTTTCGGTTCCTATGTGCTGATCAATATTTGTTCGGTTTGCACTAAGTTTCGACACGTGATAACTTAATCTATAAGAGAAAGTGGTGATTGTATAAAGAGTGAAGGGATTTCAGGTTTTTTAAGTCAGCGTTAATTATTGTTACAGCTGCAATATCTAAAAAGAGAATTAACAAATAATATTTTAACAAGAAGCTCATTTTTGAAGTTCACTTTTACTGATATTGAATTGGGAACATGTTTTAAACTTTTTGTATTGAGTAATAAATCTTCGGTATTTATTACAATTATTAGCTGGTAAATACTGTCGAATTATATTTTTAATCTTTTTCCTTCTTTTCGCGATAAAATCAGATAAAATCTTATAATAAGGATCTTGAGTGTGAAGGACGAATTATCTAGCTTTTCTTTTTTTTGTCATAGATCGGTCAGGATATTCATTTTAGTAAACGAGAAGACCAGAATCTTTGCCTGTGTTCATTTTTTATGTGAGGAAATATTAAGAATTTAGACAAAACCTCAAAATAATGGATTCTATTAGTAATGTAAAGTTCATAACTGTAGAGATTTATGAAAATTTTCTCTGCATAAGCTATATATATATATATATATATATATATATATATATAAATTAAAAATAGAATGCGACACGGAAATTTGTATGTTTCGAGAGTTCTATCTCGTCATCAGGCAATGTTAGATGTTAGTTGTGAAAATGATTTTCATTTCAATACAAGAAACAACACATTTGTTATTTATGTATGAGGGAAGACATAAAATTTATGTGTGTGTTTCTTTTAACTAATCAGAATAAAGATGCACTTTGAAATTTGGAAAGTAGTTTCTATTTTGAGGGAATACATACTTTGCATGTTGTTTCTTGTATTTAAATATAAATCATTTTCACAACTAACATCTAACACTGCCTGATGACAAGACAGAAATCTCGAAACAGAAATTTCCGTGTCGCATTGTATTTTTAATTTATAATTTTATGATTATATTACGCTCTACAATATTTATTTTACTGAGCACTTTTTAAAAAAAAAAAAATGTAAATGCCAGAGAACTCAAAATCGTAAAATCTTGGATCCTCTTTACCTGGATTTACACACACACACACACACACACACACACACACATATATATTATATATATATAATCATTTCACCCAAAGCAAAGCATTCCACTGCCACTATTGCGCAGGGGTTACGTAGGGGGAAAGTGATGAGAAAGAGTAGTGGTTAGTTATAGGAAATGTCGGAAGGAGGATGGTAGACGGATGAGGATACCGAGGATGGGGGTTGGGTAGATGAGTAGAGTGTTTGAGGGAATGGATGCGAGTTAGTGGGATAGATGTCTATTGACCTTACCTTTACATTCCTGGAGATTGTAGCTGTCGGGAAAGCAAGTATTTGGAAGGGAATTCTACAAGCGGGAAGTGCGAAAAAAGAAGCTGTTGGAGTAGAAATTGCGATTACATTTTATCTGTTTCACTGTAAAAGGGCGGGACTTAGTTGCTAATCTAGTATCTATTGTAAATTCGTACCTAGGGGGCACCAGTGAACTAAGTTCATCGGAGCAGAAGCCGTGAAAGTATTTATAGAAGAGTCACAGGGACGTTACATCACGCCGACGAGAGAGTGACTGCATTTCTTACCCCAGTCCACCACGGATAGGAGGTCTTTCTGAAACTCGGCAGCGAGGTTCGCTTTATCGTCCACACCTGATGTTTAATTGAGGCGAGAGTAAACTGTGGTGTCATCGGCGTACATACCTAGTTGGGATCTTGTAGCATCGGGGAGATCGTTAATGTAGATCAGAAAGAGCATAGGACCTAGGATAGAGCCTTGAGAGACACCCGCGTTCGTATGGTAGTTTTGGGAGGCATGTCCGTTTAATGCTACATTCAATTTGCGATTAGTGAGGAATGACTGGATTAGATCAAACAAATGTCCAGTTATACCATGGCTCCGCACTTTGCGTAGAAGGCCAGAATGCCAGACTCTGTTGAATGCTTTGGAAATATTCAAAGCAACGGTTCTAGCATCGCTATTCTTGTCGAGAGCCTGGTTTATATACTCAGTGATAGTCGTTAGCATATCAGCAGTAGACCTGGTGAAACAGAAACCATACTGTTTCTCCGAGAGGAGCCTGCGGGCTGTGAGATGCTGAACTACGTCGGCGTTGATAATGGCTTCGAACACTTTGCCAAAGATGGGAAAGAGGTTGATAGGGCGGTAATTAGCGGGGTCCGGGGGTTCTCCAGTATTCTTAAATATAGGAACGACAGAGGAAGACTTCCCACAGGTAGGAAAGCAGGAAGCAGATAGACAGGAGTTGTAGAGTTTAGAGAGGGCAGAGGAGAGTTCAAGGGCACATTTCTTCAAGACTATGATTGGGATTCCATCCCTCTGCACTCGCTTTGTTGGGGTCAAGTTTAGAAATTATGTTAGAGATCAGCGAGGGAGTAATGTGAACGTCATTCAGGTGAGCCTTAGTTCTAGGTGGGTGTACATACGAATCCAGTCTTGAATTGGTGGAGAAGCTGCGAGCAAAACATTCAGCCTTATCCGATGAAGAGGTGAAGACGTCAAATTCATTGATTCGGTGCGGGGGGGGGGTATTGAGGTTTTACTCTTCTTATGCGCGCTTTTACAGAGTCGCCAGTAGTCTTTGGCGCTGAAGTTACAGAATGCTATGCGTTGCTTCATTCTGACAGCAAACAGCATTTTAGCTTCGTTGAGTATCTTTTTACATTTATTACGAGCTGAGGTGAAAAGGCGCCGGTTATAGTCCGACGCATGGCTTTGATATAGCCAAAAGAAATGATTCCGGTGAGCAATAGCGGCCGAGCAAGCGGGCGAGAATCAGAGAGACGAATGGGATTTAAGCTGAGATGAAAGCATCGATGCCAGCCTTAACTCAAGTGGAGACCTCGGATGCACAGTCTTTGACAGGAGACTAAAAACGTTGTTCCAAGGGACGTCACACAGGAAGTCGCGGAACGAATCTCAGTCTGCTCTTTGGTAGCAGTAGGATATTCTGCTACTCAGGGTTTCTTGGGTAGAGTGGGAGTGGAATGAGATGTTGACGGAAACTGCGGCGTTGTCATAGTTTCCGAGAGGGCAGATCTGCTTGGTAGTGCAAGAGTCTGGAATGGAAGTGAAGCAGAGGTCTAGTAGTGAGTCCCTTCCATTAGGGTTATTTGGGGAAATCCACCACTTGCGTAAGAGATTTGGGGAAATCCACCACTTGCGTAAGAGATTGGGTGATTGAAAACTTCATGGTGTGGACACCAGCAAGGTCGGTGACACTTTTCCAGCCACTTGGTGTGGTAGGCGTTAAAGTCACCAAACACAAATATATGGGCAGATGGATGAGAAGAAATGGCATTGTCAATATTGTTAGAGATGCTATCAAGTACCGAACAGTCAGAGGAGGAGGGGGTAGAGAAAGAAGAGATAGCTAACCAAGCTTAGAAGTGAGAGACGGAAGCACATGAAAGAATGACCCAGGGATTCAAGAGATGTCACCCTAACTAGAGGGAGGTGTTCGCTGACATAAATACCAAGCCCATGCATATGAACATTGGAGTCCTTCTCGAAGAGAGGAAGGTAACCAGGAACGTAAAACTCAGAAGAGGGGATAGAAGGGTCAAGGTTAATTGCACACAGAACTAAGATATAAGGTGAGTTAGTTTGAAGGAATGATTCTACGATGAAAAAGTTAGTGCAGATACCTCGTATGTTTGCGAAGGAGACGCAGACATGTTTAGGCGTTTTCTGACTAGTTGGTTTAGTTTTGCTATTTTGTTTGCTTATTTTCATAGTAATTTACTTAGAGAGAGAAGTATAGAGTAGAATCAGTCGGTCACTGGTTGCAGCATGTGAAGGATGGGGACTGGCGCAGCCTGCAGCATAATGTGGCCTCGGGGTTGCCCACAGGAGGTTCATGCAGGGACTACCGTCCATGCGCGATATGGCACTACAGGAACATCGATATTATTCAACTGTTGATCAGAGCAGCTTCTCAAGACGCTACGCAAGAGTTCGAGCTCCTAACTACCAGTCGGAAGCAACAACCAGGAAACTGCCAACACGGTAGCCTCAGAATGAAGAGACGTTGCCACCATACTCAGTAATTGCAAAGAGCTTCAGGCTGAACTAACAATAAGACCAAAGGAGAAGGAAAATAAACCGGAAACCTTCCTAAACAAAAATAAGGACGATCACCTCTACTACTGTTAAAATGAAGAGGGTGGAGTGTGAAACAGGGCGATAGTAGGTACTATCTACCCCAATAAAAAAAGTACTAAATTTTAAATTAGTTAAAGTCGAGAGGATCTTCTGAAGCCAAAATAATTTCCAGAACCTTGTCTAGGAAGTTAAAAAAAGACCATGTAAAGACGCAATAAACAACCCTTTGGCTGCCCCGAGCATTTTTAACTGGAGGGAAAAAAACGAAACTTTTTTATTCTTAAATAGAACCGCTGCTACATGCGGAGAGAAAATGTACCGTAAAAGTAAGTAACAAAATACATTTCCTTATTTAATTTAGTAACAATAAAAAAAAGAAAAAAAAAGACCAATCTAACTTACCTTGCAGAGAACATGAGCTGAAAGTTGAGTGAAAATTTCGGAAGACAATAATGCCATGTGTGTGTGCGCGCGCGCGTGTATGTGTGTGTGTGTGTGCACGCGCGTGTATGTGTGTGTGTGTGTGCGATAAATTGAGTTAAAAAATATTCAGTGAATGTTATTGAAAAGCTGTTTTTTTTTCAGAAAAAGCTATCGATATTAATAATTTGATAGAGCTATGGTAAAGCCAGATAAAAAGCCAGATAACTACAATAAACAATAGCTACAACTAACAACTAAAAATAATTATCAGACACTTATAAGTACTATTTCTTTCTCTGACGCTTACTGTCTGTCTGTCTTTCTGACTTTCTCTGTTTTTCTATCTCTCTCTCTTTATATATATATATATATATATATATATATATATATATATAGGAAAGTTTTGTAATTTGCTTGGAGCATTGTGTATATATGGTGTATGGTTAGGCCTTGAAGGCTGTCACAATGCGTTTAGTAAAATAAAGGAAGGTAAAGAAGTTGTTGGGTATTACCTATTTATTATTGATTAATATTTTTAGATCAAAATCTCATTTTCAGAATAGCAGGAGAGCTTGTGTTCGAGTGAGTTCGTGCCTTTCAACGAAGAGTCATTCCTGGTTGCGGCTGGTGTCATTAATTGTAGTGAGTACTTTACTGTGCGTGTGTGTGTAAGTGTGTTTAAACACAGACACAGACATACATGCTCTAACACGCTTACCCAACAACTTCTTTACCTTCCTTTTTTTAACTAAACGCATTGTGACAGCCTTCAAGACCTAACCATACATCATATATATATATATATATATATATATATATATATTATTTCTGTTTCCATTTCTCTGTCTATATCACTCCTCCGATATATATATATATATATATATATATATATATATAGTCATCCGCAGACAGATCTGTTTCGCTGTATCACAGCTCATCAGTACGGTTAGACTTCGTTCGCTTCCTAACCCAGGATTTAAACCCGACCGAATCGGCGTTAGTCGCCAATTCTACCCGAGGCCACGAGCGTCCGGTTGAAGAAGGCAGACCTTTTAGCGAGTGCTCTAATTCATTATTGAATGAGCGATGCGTATATGCCGGAGTAGCTACTGTTTTCAAAGCCTCCCACTCTTCCAGAGTGCTCAATCAGGGTGTGAGAGCGTAATATATATATATATGTATATATATATAAGTAAAAATATATATATATATAGAAATATATATATATATATATATATATATATATATATATATATATAAGTGTGTGTACAGAAAAGTATACTCAGTTACACTCCAAGAAGAGCAACAGTATGGTTAATATATATATATATATATATATATATATATATATATATATATATATTACATATAAAATGTCAAATTTTCTGAAAACGGAGGTCCATTTCGTCGGGCAAATTTAACACCCATCTCATCTGCGAGATCAAAATATTATGGGAAAATAAATTTTTGGGAAAATAAATTTATTTTTTTGTGTATGTTTGTGTGTTACAAACAGAAATAACGACAGGAAAAATGAAAAAGAAGGAAAAAAGAGAAAATGGGCAGATCGTTACTATCTAAACATGTTAGATTAGGAAAATTCAGTTTTAAATTCTAGTAATTAAAAACCCTGTTAATTTTCTTATGGATTATAGTAGTCAAGGGCCCATTGCTCTTAGACATGAACATAAGACCATCATCCCGGTATAAGCCAATATATTTGTGATCTAAAATTCTACTTAAGGTAGGAAACTTCAATTTTAACTGCTTTTAAATTGAAGTTAAAATATAAATGTAAAATTTTAAATTTTAAATGACATCCTTTTAAATTGAATTTTAAATAAAATTTTTAATGCCCGCAAAATGAGCATCCTATTTAAGAAAATTTGAATTCTTTTATGTGTAATAAATGTTGGCTCTGTAAATAAATAAATTTAATTACTTTGAGACTTCTAGCTGGATCAGTGTTAATATTTAATAATAGGATCTTTTGGGATTTACATCCAAGCCGTTTTTCGGATTTATGGCCAATATATATATATATATATATATATATATATATATATATATATATATATATATATATAAGTGTGTGTACAGAAAAGTATACTCAGTTACACTCCAAGAAGAGCAACAGTATGGTTAAATAAAGAAGACAAGAGAAAACTATATTTTTATTGCCTATATGTTTTGTTCTGTAATGGACATTATCAAGGCAAAGAGATGAAATTAATTTTATTTTAAATGCGGTGAAGTGGATATCGACTCGGTACCGAGTTCGATTTTCAGTTAAATATCTTGCTTTCACTTACGCGCAAAAGCCCTCGGGAAAGGTATTAATCCTTCTCTTCTCTTCAGTTATAGGTTAAATAATAGGACAGATTAGAGCCCATAGCATTGGCTGGCAACCAGTATACTGCAGAAAGCAATGACAATCTACTGTGGGATAATCATCTGCCCAGTAGGTCATGTCTCTTTCGAGACATGATCGCCCAAGCGTGTATCACGCATGGTAATTAACTGAATCTATGAACAAATTGAATTGTTGTTTACTAGAAAAATGCTCATAAATTATTCGAAAGATTAACTATAATTATCAATAATTTAAAAAACATCATAATCCATATTGAAGAAATTATTTTTATGTGCGGTACTAGCAGTATAGCCCGGCGTTGCTCGGGTATAATGAAAGCTTTAAAACTAATCCATGATCCTGGAGCTCAGACTTTTTGGACATTGGCACGAAAGACTAAAAAGCAATATCTGTTTCCAGTTAAAGCGAAACTGTAGACTGAAAGAAAAATGAATAAGAGCCAAACCCGAAGCAAAAACTAAAATAAAAGTGCTGAAAAAAATACAGATATACAGGCAGATAAACACGCACACACACAAACATCTTGCCTTATATATATATATATATATATATATATTATCGATTTTCTGCACTATTGTAAGAACTGCAACCTTGAAACTTCTGAATATCGTTTCTTATGTCTTTGTCTATGAGTGTATCAAATTTGATTAAAATCGGACCACTCCTTCTATACTCCGATTTTTTCGATTATCGATTTTCGTTATTTATCTGGGGTAACTCGACACAAAACCTAGCTAAGAACACTCGCAGACGCTTATAGTACAACAGCGTAAATTTTCAAGAAAATCGGTTCAGCCGTTTCGGTCTATAGGTAACGGACACACACACAGACACACACAGACAAAGTTCCATTTATAAATAAGTTTAGATAATAGGATTATATATTTTGTTAAAATTTTCACCCCTCAGTATTTAACCAAAGAAGAATCATACATACAAAACATCAATATCTATATTACTTTATTCACAACGCAAAAAAGAAAGGTACAACTGCAACCAAAACAACCCTATTAACAATAACAAATTAAACAACAACATATAAATAACACACGCTACGAACTCCATAACATCCACTATCCAGCACAACTCATCTCATCGAAACAAAATCTAAATAGTCACAAGCACTTCGAAAACAATTATAAATATAAGATCTAAAAAAGATCCAAAACAATACGAACTCAGAAACAGGCACGTATAAAATAAATTGCCAAAACTGTTCCTCACAATACATTGGAGAAACATACAGAAAGTTAATAACAACGTGTCTATAAACAAAAAAGGGACTTCATAAATAATAATTTAAAAAATGCACTAGTCATACACAGAAATAAATTCGATCACAATTTCGACCTAAAAAAAATGCCATACTCATCCAAAGAGAAAATAATATACTCAAAAGGTAAATTCTCGAGATCGCCGCCCGAACCGTTGCCTTGGATATCTCGAAAGCATTCGACAGGGTCTGGCATGCTGGCCTCTTGTGCAAACTGCGGAGCTATGGGATAACTGGACATCTGTTTGACCTCATCCAGTCTTTCCTCTCTAACCGCACATTGAAGGTGGTATTAAATGGGCATGCCTCCCAAAACTACCAGACGAACGCGGGCGTCCCTCAAGGTTCTATCCTAGGCCCCACGCTCTTTCTGATCTACATTAATGATCTCCCCGACACCATTAGATCCCAAGTTGGCATGTATGCCGACGACACAACAATCTACTCCCGCATCGATCAGAAACCAGGTCTGGACGACAAAGTGAACCTCGCTGCCGTACTTGAAAGGGACCTCCAATCCGTAGTGACCTGGGGTAGGAAATGGTTGGTAAATTTCAATGCCTCCAAAACAAAGCTGTTATCAACTAATCACCATAGACAATCGCATCTACCTCCCATTAGCATGGGACAGGTTTGCCTCCCAGAGAGTAAAATACTACGCCTCCTTGGCCTTACACTCTCGGCGGACCTCAAATGGAATGACTATATTGAATCCATTGCCAAATCTGCTGCTATGAAAGTGGGCTCCCTGTGCAGGGCCCGGAAATTTTTCCCACCTGAATCTATTCTGCACATATACAAATCTACCATCCGCCCGTGTATTGAATATTGCTGCCATATCTGGTCGGGTGCCCCTGCTGCTCTCCTTGGGCTTCTTGACAAAATACAAAGGAGGATCTGTAACGTGGTTGATACTGACTTGGCAGACCGGCTGCAGCCGCTCTCACACCGGCGTGATGTGGCTTCCCTGTGCCTCTTCTACAAGTACTTTCATGGCTTCTGCTCCGATGAGCTTAGATCACTGGTGCCGCCTAAGCACGAATTTACACGAGATACTAGATTAGCAACTAGGTCCCACCCTTTTACAGTTAAACAAATAAGATGTAACCGTAAATTCTACTCCAACGGCTTCTTTTCTCGCGCTTCCCGCCTGTGGAACTCCCTTCCACAAGTCTGCTTTCCCGACAGTTACAATCTCCAGGTGTTTAAATGTAGGGTCAATAGACACCTCCTATCACACTAACTCCCAACTATTCTCAGAACACTCTCATCTACCCAACCCTCATTCTCGGTATCCTTACCCGCCTAACACCCACCCTCTGTCATTTCCTATATTTAATCAGCCTTTCTCCTCTCTACGTAGCCCCCTGCACAGTAGTGGCAGTGACATGCCTTGCTCGGGGTGAAACGCTTATATAAAAAAAAAAATCAAATATTATCAAAATATTGACCTACGACAAGGTTTTCTTCTTTCTCGCCTTTCCTTACAGAAACAGTATTTTCCCAAGACGATATATACAACAATAATATTAATAAATAAAAAAAAAAACGGTTAATTTCTATCATTCTGTTGGATTTCCTACTATTTGATTGCACAGAATATTCGAGCTTACACATACCTTTACTTTTCCATGAGCCATTAAAAAAACAAAAAACAAAAACAAAAACAAAACATAGAATAAAGAATAAGAAACCTATACTTATTCCTTCGCCAATAGAAAAACTTTTTCATAAGACAGCTGATTCACCAAATTTTGCCATATGCAGATGTCGTCGAAAACAAAATGAATATAATCTATTATTTATTAAACAATCAGAAGTTTTAAAAAAATCTTAAAAGTTGTATCCGATTCTATTTTCCCAAAATGTATTAATACGAGGGATTTTTTTCTTTTTCTCTATGGAGCCACGTGATGGGTCAATTTTTTTGACTAATTTAATTGGAAATGCAAGTGATACTGTGAATGTGTGCTGTTGTGCAGTGGATATCGGAACGAGAAATTGGGGAGCCGAGTTCCAATTCCACTTGAATTCGTTGCATTCACTTTGTGCAAATATCCTTGGGAAAGGTATTAATCTGTCTCTTCCCTACCGCAGAAAACAATGGTAACCTACTGCGGGATAATCTTCTGCCCAGTCTGTCATGTCTCTTTCGAGATATGATCTCGCAAGCGTGTACCACGTATGGCACTTAACTGAAGTAATACTACTAATACCCCAAACAAACAACATGCTAACCATCAAGAGTTACAATCAGGCTCTTAGGTAATTTTCCTTCGTTTTTTTTTTGTTCCTTTGTTGTTGTTTTTTTCGGTAAGATTTTAAAGGACATGTATTGCAGATAATGGCAGATTTCTGTGTTCAAATATAGTATGGTTGAAATTGAGAAAATTACATGTGTGACGTTAAAGTCGAGCAGCGGAACACATGTTAATCAAAGGCTATTTACTCGATGTAGCAAGCTTCTTCAGAGATTTTTCAAAGACAAATGATTTAAATTATGTTGATTGAGGTTTGATTTTTGGAAATCAACATACTGTCTGTTTGAATTTTTAAAAATTAAAAAAATTAATTTTTTTAAAACCATTTGTGTAATTAAGTAAGTCAGTGTGTATTTAAATTTACTTTTCTTTTTTGCTCCTCAGATATAAATTCTATTAAAATCAGGCTAACATTAATAATTTGCGAATTTTGCACGATACATGATTTAAACGAATAAAAATAAAAATTACGAAAACTGTTACAACTGTTGTTTCGTTAAATAAATGCACTTATTTATAAACCAGGCATTGTAGGAATAACTTTGTGTAGACTTGGTGTAGAATTTGTAATCATTTTATCCCAAGAAAGGCAATCAAGCCACTAAGACTTTAGGTGTTGCTGATTGTGACAGAAGATAAGAAAAGAAAAACACTATTAAGAAGGGATAGCAATAAAAGAACAAGGATTAAATAGACAGAAGATAAAAAACATTACATTTAAATGATTGAAGATCAAACTTGACTGGGAAGTATCAGGACGGTTCAAAAGTGTTTTTCCGATTTAAAATTTCATCTTGAAAATAAAAAAAACTGTGTGTTTTTTGAAAGTCTTTATTCATAGCAATAACGACCTTTGCTCTCCATAACTTAATTTCATCTGTCAACGAGCTTATAAATGCCTTGCTTGTAAAATTATTTAGGTTCTGATGTGAAATATGAATTTAACTCATGTTAATTCTTTTCTCGTGATGTTAACCTAAGGCCATTTAAATGGTTTTGTAATCCTCGAAATAAGTAATAATCCCAGAGAGCTAGGTCAGGTAAATATGCAGGATGGGGTCAGATGGCACTTCTTATTAACTGTGACAAGCCTACCCAAAAATGGCGTCTAAGGGTGTCGTAAAAGCAAAGATTCGCAACAAGAAACAAGTTGTCGCATGTTCGCTGGAGAACATGGGTGAGGATATTTCAGAAAAATATAACTGATGCTTTAATAATCTGAAAGAAAAAGTTATAAACTAATCATGGTGATATGTTTAAGTAATAACAATATGCATAAAATAAATTACAATGATTTAAAATGCCCCTTTTATAAACCGGCAAAAACTTTTGCACCGACCTGATACATAAACGGAAGTGAGTTCTACAAGCAAGAAATGCAAAGAGTAAAATTCTTCTAGTATTAGCATATATTATTTAGCAGACACACATGTAGACGAAGCCACTAACCCAATCAAATTCACATACAAAGTTAATCAACACACGCTAATCTAAGCGTGCGTATATCACAAACTAACTGCTATACGTAGAAACACACAGACATATAAACATAAATGCAACACAAAAAGTGTTAACACAAATATAAAATCTTCACATGCACACACTTAAAAGTACATACACACGTTACTGTAAACGTCTAAAAACCAAACAAAGAATAAATGATAGTTTTGATTATTAAGCGACAAAATAATTCTATTCAGCTTCATAAAAGATTGAAAATTCTGGCTACCACGACGAAAAAATCCACTAATCGAATTATGTAGATCAAGTCCATTATAAGTCGACACTAATTTAGGCTGCAAGCTGTTGTTAAACATATTTAGTACAAGAATAAAAATGCTATATTTTTGTAAAGTTATCTCCCTTTACTTGACGCTGCTCTCAAAGAAAAGTAATGAAAGAACCATGACTCAAACAAGTCACATCGTTATTTTGTGTTTGATTGCTCCAGTCATTATTTGTTTGTCTGAAGATTTATATAAAAACCGGCCAAAACGTTCACAAAAGAATATGGTGTAAAGAAAGGGAAATTCGGTCGTGTGAATCTCACGTTCTTAGCAATTCTTGTTTCAGCGACAGTTTTTTAATTTAGACAGTTTCATGCATACATCGCTATGGGCTTGTTTGCCAGTCGTCATTACTAATCAGATACATTGTTTTAGATTGTTTCTCTTTCATCGAAGAAAGGGAAATGTTCCGTTATTATTATTATTATTATTATTATTATTATTATTATTTTCATTATATTACGATTCTTGCTATGGTCGTACTACCTACCAAGTCTACAGAAAACCCTAAGGCCGGTAGTGAGGTGATGTTATGGTTACATTTCTTTTATTTTGTTATCTCCCATACCAAAATAGAAGAAATTAATTAAAATCAACCAAATAGAAAAAGAATTAACCATCTGCTTAACGAAAAAGTCGAAACCAGATTTCGCAAGTAGGTGTTAAAATGATTTTTAACCAATGGAACAGACTTGTAAGACTTGGAAGGACTTAGCGATCCAGTGCGAAATTCAAAAGAACATATAAATGACTTTGCAGCGTCAGAGACTGAGAGACGGAAGCAGCGAGACAGAGACACACATCTAAATGGTAACTTCAAACTTCAAGCGACCCGGACATTGTTCTTTTTCTCTTTCTTTTTATCTATTTCAACAATTACAGCTACGAACATTTTGTACGAACTCTACCCTTAACTTCTTAATAATGTTTCTAATTGCACATTAACTCCTACAACTTAGAATGCCTTTCCATTTAAAATATTTCTATTTTAAAATGCAAAATATATATTTTATTCTTCTTACGCTATTCCACACATTTCCACATATTCCAACCTGCCGACAACCAACCTTCTGATGATTATAACTCTGCATAAAACTTGTAAGCTGTAAGGAGTTCGGTTAAGTCTGACACAAGGCCGAATCAAAGAAACATTACCTAGCTCCATACGCCATACCATCACTAGCGTTACGCGGATAAAGTTCTTCTTAGTGTGTAGGCTGTACTTATCAAAACAGTTGTTATATAACTCTTAAGCTGGGATCTCTAATGAGTCTTTCGAAGTATAATTGTGTTCCTTTTTTATAATTCCAAGCGCATCTACTGTCACTAGTACTATTCTTGTTGCCAATTTTCATATATTTTTCTATTTTAATTTCCAGGTGTTTACACTTTAATAGCGTTGTGACCTCGTCACCAAGTTGTTGTGGTCCGTTGGGGCCAGAAATAAAGGCACAAAGACGGAATAGTTTTAAACAAATATATTACAAAGACAGTAGCACAAACATATACCAATGAGCAATTATTAGCTTGACTATTTAGTCTGGCTATCAGAGTTATCTGCTAGAATATATTCCGCTCTCACTCTCTCCGTTACTTTTACTCTCTACTCTGCTTCTACAAAGCAAAATTGCTACTTATAAACAGTTTGGACGAGTTCATGTATCATATGGGTAAGTCCTCAAAACAGTTTTTTTTTAATTCCTTGGTTGATATGTTACAATCAGCTGAACAAGTTTTCTTTTTTGGTTTTTGACAATAATGCCTGGTCTATTTGTTTCAATTTTCCCGTTTGCGTAGATGATGTAAGCCCATAGAATGGTGACATCTTCTGTTTCTGCAACCGTTGCTAGGTGATGTTCATACCAGTGTTTGTTTGCATATTTTCCAAAGAGTTTGCACATTGGCGAGTGTAAATATTGCCCCACTCTTTCGTGACGATCTTTATATTCATTTGAGGCAAATACAGAACATCCCGAGATCAGATGATCTATAGTTTCCCAGATTATTATTATTATTATTATTATTATTATTATGTCATTTTTCATGATATTATTATTTCTGCTTTGGTCTCACTACCAACCAAGTCTGCGGGGAGACATAAGGCAGGTCGTGGCGTGTTGTTATGGCTCTATTTCATGTTTTTGTATCTTCCCTATCATCCCTAGCATTACATAGATAAAGTTTTCCTTAGTGTGTGGGCTGTACTTAATAAGACAAATTTTTTTATATCTCTCAAGCTGGGGTTTCCAGGGATTATTTCAATGTGTTGTTTTGTTCCATATTTTATCATTCCAAGTGCACCTACTATCACTGGCACAACTCTTGTTTTCAATTTCCACATTTTTTTTATTTCAATTTCCAGGTCTTTATATTTTGACAGTTTTTCAAATTCCTTGATTGCTATGTTACAATCCGCTGGACAAGCCATATCAATTAATAGACAAGTTTTCTCCTTCTGGTTTTTAACAATAATGTCTGGCCTGTTTGCTTCAATTTTTCTGTCTGTGTAGATGGTGTAATCCCATAGAATGGTTACATCTTCTATTTCTGTAACCGGTGCTGGGTGATATTCATACCAGTGTTTGTTTACAGATTTTCCAAAATGTTTGCACATTGTCCAATGTAAATATTGCCCAACTCTATCGTGGCGATTTTTATATTCATTTGGAGCAAGCACAGAACAGCCTGAGATTGGTGGTCTATTGTTTCTTGGTGTTTATCACAAAACCTGCATTTTGGATCCACATTATTATGCATAATATTTGCCTGAAGGTTTCTAGTGAAAAGACTTTATTATTGTTATTATTATTATTATTATTATTATTATTATGTGCCCGTTAAGAAAGAAAGCCATATAAACTGGCGTTCATTTTTGTTGATCAGGCAATAAATAGTTACTATTGCCACCAGTAAGCAGCATTTTAAAAGTAATTGCGCATATATATATATATATATATATATATATATATATATATATATTAGTCATCCACATACAAGCCTGTTTTGCTGTATCACAGCTCATCAGTATGGCTAGACATATCCACTTGCTTCTGGCCGGGATCGAAAACTCGACCGATTTGGTGTCAATCGGAGTCTCTACTTCCTAAGCCATCGGCGCATGGGGTCAGAGAAGGGAAATTTTAACGTCTTGTATGTAAGCAGTGTATACAGACGCCAGTCACCGAGAGAACTCAATTCATTTCTGAAGAGTCACGCATTATAGCCGAAGTGGAAACTGTTTTTAAAATTTTCTTCTCCAGAGAGCTCAATCGTAATGAGAGCATAATATATTAGTCATCCACATACAAGCCTGTTTCGCTGTATCACAGCTCATCAGTGTGGCCAGACATATCCACTTGCTTCTATATATATTATAACTAAATTGTTGAACTCGTAGGTTATTTTACCTTTTGTTCATGCATTTACTTTTATAAAGAGTGCTCGATACAAATGTAGAGCGTTATACTGTAATGGTTGTGACAATGTTTTTATAAATTCATAGTATCACGACACAAAAATTTTCGTGTTTCGAAGCCAGCCCATTATGTTGTTGGCTTCATCTTCGGGTGTTTCTTTTAGAAATGAGAATTATCTTGTTGAAAAGCCCGTTTATTTGTGTTGGATTTGTGTTTTTTTTTTGGGGGGAGTGTTAGAGGGGTTGGTCTGTATTTTGAGTTCTGTTGAACTTTTTAAGGTCTTAGGGTTAACTGTTTGTTTGTGGCTGAGTTCAGGATAGGTTAATCTATTTATCTTGAGAGGATTTAGGCTGCTGGCACCTTGCGTGTTGTTATTTGGTTTAGGGGTTGGTAGGTGTTGTTTTGTTTTGGGGGTGTGCTTTTTTTGTTTTTTTATTTTTTTGTTTTTATCGTGTCGATATTTTTATTTATTTATCTACTATTCTGCTGCAACTGCATTATTTTTTGTTGGTATTGTATAGGTTTTGTTTTCTTTTTCTGTTTATTTATAGGTGTGGTTGTGTATATTTTTAGATAAATAGATATAGATGAAGATTTTTTTGTTTCGTGGTTGAAGATGAAGCCAACAACATAATGGGCTGGCTTCGAAACACGAAAATTTTTGTGTAGTGATACTATGAATTTATAAAAACATTGTCACAACCATTACAGTATATATATATATATAAGAAAAATTAAGGCAGATACGTTATTTCATAGTAAACTGGTATAGGCCTATTTCAGACGAACCATCATCAGCTTCCCTCTTTATTGTACAAAAGGTTTTACACGAATGTTGTGCAATAAAGACGGAAGCTGATGATGGTTCGCCTAAAATAGGGCATACTCCTGATTTACGATGAAGTAACCTATCTGCCTTAATTTTTCTTATATTTGCTCTATATATATTTATATAGATATATATTTAGAGCTCTCTTAGAGACTTTTCCTAACACTGTATGCACAGGATACTTATTTGGATTCTTCTATATCTACACCGCATGCTTATATATATATATATATATATATATATATATATATATATGAATGATACAGCGAAACAGGCTTGTATGTGGATGACAAATATATTATGCTCTCATTACGATTGAGCTCTCTAGAGAAGAAAATTTAAAAATAATTACCACTTTTGCAATTTACGCGTTCTCTTTAGCAATGAATTGAGTTCTTCCGGTGACTGGCGTAAGTATACACAACTTATATATAACACGCTAAAATTCCCCTCTCGCATTCTATGCGCCTGTGGCTTATGGAGTAGAGATTCCAACTGACCCCAAATCGGTCGAGATTTGATCCCGGCCAGAAGAAAGTGGATGTGTCTAGCCACACTGATGAGATGTGATACAGCAAAACAGGCTTGTATGTGGATGAAAAAAAAAAAAAAAAAAAATATATATATGAAAAAAATATATTTTTAAGTTATGCTATATTTTTAGGTTAAAGTTCTCAATTTAGTTGTGTTTCGACTTGACTATTTATATAGACCGGTCACTGGTGCATTATGGGTAAAAAATCGTTTGTATTGCACTATCGCATATTGGGTTGACAGTAACGGTTATGCTTAAAATTATTCTAGAGACTATTGAGCAGATATAATTTCAGATCTGAATGCGGTAATTTATAGCTATTTTATAGCGGTGTGTGCTAATTGTTTTTACTCATTAGTTATTAATCACTTAATTATATGTTGCTGAATATTATTAATTAAACAAAACAAATAAATAACTGCTTCCTAAAAAAAACATACCCATCCCACCATCATCAACCTACAAACTATCCTTACCCATCTATCACCCTCCTTCTGACATTTCCTATATCTAACCACTCTTTCTCTTTACCTTCCCCTATATAACCCCCATGCGCAATAGTGGCAGCGGAATGCCTTGCTTGGGGTAAAATGATAAAAAAAAAAAAAATTTAAAACTTCATGAAAGAATGAGATGGAAATTTAATCAGTTAAATGCCATACATAATACACGCTTTGGCGATCATGTCTCGAAAGAGATATGATTGACTGAGCAGAAGATTTTCCCGTAGTAGGTTGCCATTACTTTCTGCGTTAGACTGCTTACCAACCAAGGCTACAATACTAAAGTGCCCTGCTATTTAATCCATAGCTAGGGGATTAATACCTTTCTTAGAGGTTTTTGGCGTAAATGAATGCAACGAGTTCAACTAGAATTCTATCTCGACACTCTGATTTCTCATTCCGAGTCGATATCACCTGCACACACATCTAATGGAAAGTGTATTTCTTTTAAAACCATGAACTTAACACAGATCTCGCACTGAATGAAAAATATGACTTTAAAGAAAAAAATGTCAAGGAACTAGACAACTTCTAAAGAGATTTGAATAACTTAGTAAGAATCAAAACATTTCATATTCAATTAGATGCGAAGAAACACAAAAGAAGATATTACGAAAATGAACACTTCCCTTGACGCATTTGTTGCAGCCGACAAAACTGGATAAATTTATATGATCAAATGTAATATAACAATCTGGCCCCAGCCGAGGAAGGCTGATGCAAGCGAGGGTGTTTCCGGTCGTTGAAAGGAACGGATGTTGTTTGACCTTATTTCCGGCAGCAGCGGAAATAACCACAGAGGCAAACAGAACAGGTGTCTCTGAGAATTACGTAGGCGTGCATGGGCGAGGCAAAACCGGAAGAAAAAGTCCCGGTTCTGGAAGATTATAAAAAGACCTCGGCGCACGGATTCGCCAGTAGTAGAAGTAGAGGAGCAACAGAGATCGGCCGGTGAAGAGAGACACAACAGATCAGACTACACTCCCGTCAACCCATTAGAAGCGCGCTCTCTCAATTCTCTGTTCCCTATTCTACACGGTTCATCGTCAATAATAAAAATATAACTTATATTTTTATATATATATGCGGGTTTGCTGTTTTGAGGCGCATAATTGGTGCCTAAGTGACTTGCTGTTTTGAGACAACAAAACAGTTAGATGCGAGCTGGTTGCCACGGCGACGATTGAAATTCAACGGACTTAAAACTACCAGATAGAAAGAAAAAAGAAGACGAAAATATATAGCAGCCGCACGACTATAGACATCAGCCAAGGTAGGTGACTCTTTGATTTGATAGTGTGTGTTTTCTGCTCGTGTTTATAAGTCTAGTTAGAAAAAAAAAATGGAACAGCGTGCTTTTGCCGATCTGGCCCTAGAGTTGAGAAATATGGATTGTTCGGTGTCGAACACATTAAGGGTAGAACGGAGGGGGTGCAGGACTATATGCAGAGAGTAGTACGCCTAGCGGGAAGCGCATAGGTTGGGGTTGACGGGAGGAATAAAGTTGAGATATTTACCTATCTGTAAGTATAAAACATCTGAGTTAATGATTTATTTTTTTTGTTAATATTTTACCATATATGTGAAGTGAGTTTACTGGTATGTTGCTTAATTAATCTTACTTTTATTGAGTAAGTGAAATGTAAAATCATGTAAAGGAAGTTTCTTCTACTCTTTAAAGTGGATAATTGGATTAACTTGTTGATAACAATGTTTTCTTTGGTTTGTGCAGTGTTAGGTTTTTTTTTTTTTGGATTTCTTTTCAATGACTGTACACTACAAAATGATTTACATTTCTATGTTTGTGAATTATGCTTTTGTGCAGGTTCCCATCAATTCAACATCCTCTGTGAATTTTCATTTATGTGACTTGGGAAATATCTTTTGAAGATATATTAATTTCTGAAAACTTTATATTGACACGGATAGACCTGCAGATTCCACAGTTGTTCGGAACAAAAAGAAAGAACAACTGAAAAGTCTTGTAGACTTATTGGCTGATATGCTATAGGATTGGGAAAGAAGCAGTGGGAGGATTAACGATAGTTTAAGTGAAATAGTTAGGAAGATACAAACGTGGAAAATTATTAATAGTATCTAAAGCATAAAGTAAATTATACGTCTCTGGTTCAGTGGTTTGGTCCCCAATTACGCAGAAATTTCCCAATTTTTCAGTGGACACCATGCCGGTAGAATTGCGCGATATGGAGGAGATTCCTATCCGCAAACTAGTAAATACCTTGGGACAGATAGATATGGAAAGATTTAGTGAAGGATATGAAGAACTCCCGAAGAAGTTGACGATAGGGGTCATTGCTGGCATAGTCGGCGTTATGATAATCCTTGGAATAACAGCTAGGAAGCGGATTTTTAAGTGTGAAAGAAGCAACAGTGCTTCGGGAAAGGAAAGGGAGTTATCCGTTGTGAATAGTACTCCGGGGTCAACGGGTGTTCAACACTCAAATGTCTCTGCGTTAAACAGAGAGTTGTCAACAAATCAGATATGCTTGGATTCGAATCCAGAGGAAGTAGTTCAAGGAATGGAAAACATTGTACAAACTAAGGAACTACGAGTCACGGGTCCATTTTTTTAGACTAAATTAATATAGATGAAACCTCTAATCCTCCACAAATAAATTGCATGCGGATTAACGTTGGAATCAGGGTAATTTTCTTCATTTTCTATTGAACATTTCTCGGTCAGACTATGAATGATATGTACTGCAGATAATGGCCATTTTTCTGTGTTCAAACATAGTATGTTTGAAATTAAATTAAATTAAATGAAGTTACATGTGTAACAATAAACTCGAGCAGAAACACGCATGGTGTTGGTCAAAGGTCATTTACTCGATGTCAGTTTAGAAACTGGGGCGCGGTTACCGCCTATAATCATGTGGTTATGCATCGAGGCGTCTACGCTTATGGACAGAGTCGAGAAAGAAAATGAACATTTTTAAGAACTTTGCCCAATTCTGTGAAAATGGATATTAAAAAAAAAAAAAGAAAAGAACAATGAAACATCGAGCTGGTAGAACAATTTTCACGATGGACACGAACATTGTTGGGTTGCCGATGTAGGCTCCCCTATATATTTTTTTGTTGTTTTTTTGTTTCGGCATGCACATGTTTTGTTGTTTTGGCGTGCACATGTTTTATACAATTGTCGGGCTTGTGTGGCATGGGGAGGAGTGTGAGGGTGTTGCGCTTAAAATGTTCTTAGGTGAACATTTTGGAAAATGGGAGGGCGAGGAGTGTAATATAACAATCTGGCCCCACCCGAGGAAGGCTGATGCAAGCAAGGGTGTTTCCGGTCGTGGAAAGGAACGGATGTTGTTTGACCTTATTTCCGGCAGCAGCGGAAATAACCACAGAGGCAAACAGAACAGGTGTCTCTGAGAATTACGTGGGCGTGCGTGGGCGAGGCAAAACCGGAAGAAAAAGTCCCGGTTCTGGAAGATTATAAAAAGACCTCGGCGCACGGATTCGCCAGTAGTAGAAGTAGAGGAGCAACAGAGATCGGCCGGTGAAGAGAGACACAACAGATCAGACTACACTCCCGTCAACCCATTAGAAGCGCGCTCTCTCAATTCTCTGTGCCCTATTCTACACGGTTTATCGTCAATAATAAAAATATAACTTATATTTTTATATATATGCGTGTTTGTTGTTTGTCGATATACAACACAAAGGCACGTAAAAACACAACAATTTACTCAAGCACAACATAATTAAACATACTAAAAATGAAAAGCAAAAACAACAGATTACGATACTTGAAGTTAAATAAAATCACTCAAATATTAAAATTAAACAACTGAATAAATTACATCGTTAAATTACCACGATTCACTACAACGAAAAGCCACAAAGAACACTTCAAAACAAACCCAGCAGGCAGATTTAGAAACCCAACCAAAAGTGAACTTGGTAAAATACGTAAAATGATACCAGAAAAAGTTGACTCGGAATTAAGGGTGAAGTTAGGAGTAAATCGATGGAAAAACAAAAACAAAAACAAAAAATAAAACGAAAAAAAAAACAAACGAAATAAGCAAAACAAAACAAACAAAACTGTACAGGAACACCGCAACCTAAAAATAAACCTAATTTCGAATTTATATAACTAGACATAAAGCACTACTAACCGTCCATAACAAAACTCATACTATGAAAATCTCGGGTCAAGAACAAATAAAAAATAACCACAAATGAAGCAAGAGTATTTACATTATTCGGACTATTGTCCTCATCTTTGTTGCTATTTAGTACGATGTTTAATAATAGATAATTCTATTTGTCTCTATTTCTGAGATTAGGTAGTATTTACAGGATTTACATTATTCGGACTATTGTCCTCATCTCTGTTGCTATTTAATACGATGTTTAATAATAGATAATTCTATTTGTCTCTATTTCTGACATTAGGTTGTATTTACAGGATTTACATTATTCAGACTATTGTCCTCACCTTAGTTGCTATTTAGTACGATGTTTAATAATAGATAATTCTATTTGTCTCTGTTTCTGAGATTAGGTAGTATTTACAGGATTTACAATACTCAGACTATTGTCCTCATCTTTGTTGCCATTTGCACGACGTTTCAGCCATTGTACGCTTCGGACTTCTTCAGGTGATAGGAATTTCGAACCGAACTCTATATTACAATCACTGGGGCATACTCAATTCATTGTGTGAAGCCTCGATTGGAAGTCATGAGTTGTCTCCCTCTAACCCTGCAAGTTACTTGTTCACCACTGCTGTAGCCTGGTATTGAACTCACAACTCTAAGAGTCAAGTCAAGAACTAACCAACATGTGTCCAAAGATGAGGACAATACTCTAAATACTACCTCATCTCAGAAATATAGACAAATACTAAATGAAGCAACAATCATTAAAATTACTTTTCTTCGACAACGAAAGCCCATAAACAAAAGAAAAAAAAACAGTAGCAGCTTTTGACATTACAATGTCTTTCGGTTATTTTACGTGAAAACGAAAATCCAGCAAACGCATACTGTACAACGGTATCCTAGTCGTAACAATTGGGAACTGAAGCAACCTACCAGCGTGAAAATTTTCCCGCATATTCAGAAAAAGTGATATCACCTCCCAGACAAAAGATTTTGCCCACCCAGCATAAGCTTTTGCGAGAAAAAAATAAGGTCTGATAACTTTTTAACACACCTCGTATATATATATATATATATATATATATATATATATATATATATATATATATAAACTTTTTTATAAATGGAACTTTGTCTGTGTGTGTGTGTCTGTATGTGTGTATCCGTTATCTATAGACTCCGAAACGGCAAAACCGATTTTCTTGAAAATTTACACAGTTGTATTATAAGCGTCTGCGAGAGTTCTTAGCTAGGTTTTATGTCGAGGTACCCCTGATACATATCGATAATCGATAATCGAAAAAATCAGGTTATAGATTGAGTGGTCCGATTTTAATAAAATTTGATACACTCATAGACAAAGACATAAGAAACGATATTCAGAAGTTTCAAGGTTGCAGTTCCTACAATAGTGCAGAAAATTTGATATCGATACCAGGAAATCAAAATTTGACTTAAATCCATTCATTTTTCTTTCAGTCTACGGTTTCATTTTAACTAGAAACAACTATTGCTTTTTAGTCTTTCGTACCAACGTCCAAAGAATCTGAGCTCCAGGTCTATAGATTAGTTTTAAAGCTTTCATTACACCCGAGCAACGCCAGGCTATACTGCTAGTATGTATATATATATATATATATATATATATATATATATATATATATACACTGCTGAGATGTGATACAGAGAAACAGGTTTGTATGTGAATGACTAATATATTATGCTCTCATTACGATTGAGCTCTCTAGAAAAGAAAAAATTCAAAAAACAGTTTCCACTTCTATATAAACGTGACTCTTCAGAAATGAATTGAGTTCTTTCGGTGACTGGCGTGTGTATACACTGCTTATATACAATACGTTAAAATTTCCATTCTTCGTATGCATGAGCCTATGGCTTAGGGAGTAGCGACTTCGTCTGGCACCAAATCGATCGAGTTTCGATTCCTGCTAGTGGATGTATCTAGTCACACTGATGAGCGAAACCGGCTTGTAAGTGGATGACTAATATATATATTCTTTTTTTGTTTCGTTTATAAATGAAAAATATTCAAAAGTTTTACAATATAATTGTATAGAACACTTTTTAATACAAATGTGTACTGGTCTAAACCTATTAGGACCAAAAACTAAGTATTAAACAATCAATATATATATATATGATATATATATATATATATATATATATATATATATATGATATATATGAGATATATATATATATATATATATATATATATATATATATATATATATAATTATGTGTCTTTGTGACTAAATTTAAACTTACGTTATGTTCAATTTTATTCCTCATGTTAATATTTTCACAAGAGAATCGGTATTCAGCAACTGACATTTACATTTCGTTCTCAAGATATATTTATCAGACCAATTTTTAGTGTAAGTTTTACCTCATAAAATCTATCTTTATTTAAAAATATTGATAATAGCTTCTTTCGGTTGCATTAGGTTCCATTATGTAAACAAATTGCAATATAATATTTTATCAATAATTTCAAAAGTAATATTAGTTCATAGTAACATACATTTGAATAACGCAATGTTCATATACCTGAATAAATGATCCTAATAGTATCTTGCATGTTCATATGGACTAATTTTTAATGTTATTTCACCAAGTGATTTTTTAACGATTTTTACTATACCTTTTTATGATCATTTCGCCCCAAGTAAAGAAGGACCACCACTGGTTTGTGAGAGAAAAAGCAAGGTACAGGAGATGTGAAAAAAAAAAGAAAAAGATAAGAGATGGATGGGAATCAAGTAGAGAGAAGATGGTAATTGACGTTACATTTAAACTCTTGGTGATTGTAGATATCAGAGAAGCATGCAGTCGTTAGAAAGTTCTGCAAATGGAAAATGAGAGTAAAAAAACAAAACAAAAGAAAACAGAGAGTAGAAGAGGCTATATTTAGACATTTAACTATTTTGATGTTAAAAGGATGGCACTTAGATGCCAATCAAGTAGCACGGTAAATACATGTGATCGAGAAACAAAGGAAAAAACATTGTCACAGTAGCTGTCAGGAAAGTACTTGTGTAAAGAAACAAAAGGAAACCATATCACGACGATATGAAAGCGATTGAAGGTAAGCTACTAAGTCCCGATCGATAATATTGCAGATTCTCCTTTGATGTTTGTCAAGAACCTCAAGATGAATAACAAGATCAACCGACCAGATATGGCAACAGTATTCAATACACAGACAAATAGTAGATTTATAAATGTGCAAAATGAATTCTGACTAGAAAAAACGTCCTGACCCAAAACAGTGAACCAATCTTCCTAGCTCTATCTTTGCAACAGTTTTTTTCTTGGATAATGTATTACACTCTAATATAATATTTTTTTCAGATTGGTTAAAAAATTATTTTATTAATACCTGGAGTGGTTTAAAAAACGATTCCTTTAATTTAGCCTTTCTTTTTAAACCTCTTTACCAGATTGTACTATAATCAAAGAACATTTTATTGTGTGAAATACACTTTAGTTTCTTGTTATTTTATCCTAGCATCTAATTCGATTCAAATTTCGACAGTGGAAAAAATTAAATATAAGTTACCTCTCTTTTGATCTTGCTGGCATCAAAACGTTTAACTTTTTAATCACCCAGTCTCTCACACGTCGTGGATTTCCTCACTCATTTCCCCAATAACCCTGAAGGACTTTTTTATCTTCTAGATCTCGTTTTTAATTCAACCCCTGACTCATGCCACGTGATGCAGCTCTACTCTCTTGGCAACTCTTATTATGCTATAGTTTCTGTTAATGTCTTTTCTACTCCTCCTCATCCAGAAATCTTCAACCAGTAGAACATCTTACTGTTATCAACGAGCGGACTGGGACTTTTTCCATGATTTGCTTCGTGAAGTCGCTTGGAGCAAAATGACTGCGCCTTTGAGGTCTCATTCTCAGTGAAAGCCGGGATTAAGGCTTTCATATCAGAAAGAAAATTCCGACTTAAACTTCGTTCATATACTTGGTTCTCTCTTGCTTGCTTGGTCGAAATTGGAATTACTTCTACCAGCTTTACCAGGGCGACACGTTTGATTCCATTAAGCGTCTTTTTGTCTCTGCTCGTAATAAATGCAAGCGTTGTCCTAAATGTTACTAAGCCCTTATTTGCTGATAGAATGAGGCAGCGTATAGCATCTCGCAAATTGTGTTTCAAAGATTAATAGTGGCTTTGCAAGAATTACCCACCTAGAATAGTGGCGCATCTGGGTGATATATATATATATATATATATATATATATATATACTCGTCTCTCGTCCCTGACATCATTTCTAAATTAGATTCCCATAAGGAAAGAGGGAGTGATAGAATTTCAGCCGTAGTTCTAAAGAAATGTGTTTCCTACTCTCTCCAAACTCTATAACTGTTCCCTCAGTGCTTCCTGCTTTCCTGCTTGTTTAAACTCCTCCTCTGTAGTTCTTGTTTTTAAGAAACCCTGATCCCTCTAACTATCAATCTATGACCCTCTTAGCGCCTTTTGGCAATGTGTTCGAGGCTATAATCAATGATGAAGTATCTCACATCTAACAACCTACTCTCTGACAAACAATATGACCTCCACGTCACGAGATCTACCTTGATGTACTAACGGTCTTCACTGAATATATATATCACGCTTTTAAGTATGGCGACGCTCAAGCTGTTGCTCTAGATATCTCGAAAGCATTTGACAGTGTTTGATATACTGGCCTTCTGCTCACGCTCAAATGCTACGGTATTACTGGACGATTGTTTGATTTAATCTAATCGTTCTTATCAAATCGGGAAATGAAAGCTAATTTTAATGGACAAGCTTCCAGATTGTTTCTTTCTGGAGTTCCTCAAGGCTCTATAAATTTTTTAATCTTTATCAATGATCTTCCTGAAGTAATCAGTTCCCAAGTAGGCATCTATGAAGCTAACACCACCATTTATTCTTGTTTCAATAGTAGATCTGTCAAGGCTGATAAAGTAAACCTGGCTACTGCTGTTGAAAAGGATAACAAATCTGTAATGGAATAGAGTAGGAAATGGCTCGTAAATATTAAAGCCTCCAAAACCAAATTGATCTCCTTTATCCACCATAAAAAAACTTTCCAACCTACCATCAGAATGGATTACGTTAGTCTACTAGAAAGCAACGCCTGTCGCCTTCTCGGCCTCAATCTATCAAGCAACCTGAAGTGGAACAACGACGCCACTACTACTACATCCAGACAAGATAAATAGGAAACCTGTCCTGAACTAAGCCACCTCTCCCAACACCTAACTCTAAGACTACAATAAGGCCAACAGAATCCAAATAAGCTCCCAGCCCCACTTTCACCTAAAAAACATATTCACCACAAAAAACCGTTTTTTCATCAGATAATTTTCATTCCAACTTCTTCACCCGATGAAAAGCACCTAAAAACAAGGTTAGCTTCGAAACGCGAAAATTTTTGTGTAGTGATACTATGAATTTATAAACCACTGTAACAATTATTACAATCTAACGCTCTACGTATGTACCAAGCACTCTTTATAAAAGTAAATGCATGAACAGCAGGTTAAAAAACCTGCGATTTCCACAACTTTGTTACAATATATATATATATATATATATATATATATATATATATATTGACTAATTAAGTAGAAGTATCTGATAATAGTTATGTTGGCATTCAGTTTGAAACAATCCAACTTTTTATTCATCACTCAAATTGTGTGGTAATGGATCGACCTTTATTTAGAATGTCGATGCAAATCAATCAGCAGAACATACAAAATTAACCGTTTCTCATGAAGTCACTCAAAAGAAGTGAAGAATGTTGTCCAGATACAGATTTGGAAATAATATGGCAACATTTAACTTTGGGAACTTCTCCAGAATGTTCATTGATTTACAAGTAAATACTAGTAATTAGTAGATTTACTAGATATATCAAATAATGACTGCACTCTGATGAAGCATAGTGCAGTGTAAGCAGAAATTATTGTTTCCAATTGCTTTTTCCCTTAAACGATGCAACAATTGAGATCTCTGAATGATTATCTAAAATATCAAAAAATCTTGACAGAATCTGTGATATCAGCATTAATCACAGAAAATTATTATATTTTTAGTTGAACAATAGAGCATTGCTCCGAAGGCACAAAATTCAATGGGGGAATTTTGGTTAAAAGAATCAAGTATTAATTGCCGAATACCTATCGATTTCTTTTGACATTGCAAAAACTTTATAGTTTTGTGTTGCATGTTTGGTAGTTATCTGCGTTCGATTCTACCAATTATTTGTATTTCGATTTTTGAAGACTGTCCCGCCTTCGTTATTTAGCAACAGGAAGCGATATTCTTGCTAGAATTTCCTTTTCCTCGATTTGCAATTGTTGCCGTACAGACCGAAACTAATGGTGATTTTGTGGTGTGGATATGTGAAAGCGTAACATCAAGCTACATAATAATCACTCTTAATTAAAATTAACGTCAAGGTAAATACTTTGTTGTCTTTCCTGAATTCCTCATAACTAGTATATATCTAACTAGCAGTATAGCCCGGCGTTGCTCGGGTGTAATGGAAGCTTTAAAACTAATCCATGGTCCTGGATCTCAGATTCAGCCTAAAGAATATTTGTGTGAAGTTTGGTGAGAATCGGATAAGAATTGTGGATTTGTATAAAGGACATACAGACAGATAAACAGACACACACACAAACATCTTATCTTTAATATATATATATTATCGATTTTCTGCAGTATTGTAAGAACTGCAACCTTGAAACTTCTGAATATCGTTTATGTCTTTGTCTATGAGTGTATAAAATTTGATTAAAATTGGACTACTCCTTCTATAACCCGATTTTTTCGATTATCGATTTTCGATATTTATCGGGGGTACCTCGACAGAAAGCCTAGCTAAGAACACTCGCAGACGCTAAAAGTACAACTGTGTAAATTTTCAAGAAAATCGGTTCAGGCGTTTCGGAATCTATAGGTAACGGGGACACACACACATACACACACAGTTCTATTTATAAATAAGTTTAGATAAGCTAGCTCATTATATTCATATCCAACTAGCTACCCCTTTCTCTTCACTATAGCGAACAAATCAGCTATTTTATTCATAATTTCTAGCTCAGTGATGTGAGAAATTATCAAATGGAATACTTAAGTTCCATTCGCCGTTCATAAAGACCAATCACACGCAATTCTTTTCTCTTTTCTCTACAATTAGTTATTATACTTCTCCACTTATTTGAGCTCTCACCTGGTTGTCTTTCAACCAGCGTCATCTTCCAGTGTCAGCTCATTATTCCGCCATTGTGAAGGCCAGGAAAATGGCCAATCCAGTGTCAAGTTCGATAAAGAAATACAATCGGCGAACGGGGGAAAAAATTAGTAAATATCTTCTTTTTTTTTTATGGACGGAACGCAATGTCAAGTTCACACGTGATTCACATCACCGGACGTGAATTGATTTATCATTTTGTTTTTTATCGCTCGGTCTATGCAACTGCGAACTGGCCTCATGTGTGGGTTTGTATTTTTGTGTATATGCGCATGTCTACCTGTGATTGCAGCGTAATGAAGATGGAGTGTTTTGAGTTGAAGTAATTCCGCACACATGCGTGTTTTGCAAGGGTTTCCACTGATTTTGATCATGTGACGCAGCAGAAGTAATCTAATTATTTCTTTGTTTGAACTTGTACTCCAATATATTTTGTGTCCAGGGTATTCATGAAATAAGTTTTGATGCATTTATGTGTGAAGATGTGTTTATTTGGGCGAAAACAACGTTTGTCATTGCATTGATACGGATCAATTAGTTATCTAGAATAAAAGTTATTTCTTGAGATTTCATGTGTATAGATCTGTGTGTAGAGGCTAAACGCCTGCTTAGTTGGTCGTATGTAAAGTTGAACATACACTATATCCATCTTATTCTCTCCTTGTATATCACATGTTGCTAAGTTTCCAAATATATTTTGCTCAAGAGAGAGAATATATTTTCTTCGTATCCATAAATATACGAGACAATTAACGCAGTTTTGTTCAAGTATAATCTCTTCTAACAATCTTTCACGGTTATGAAAGCCTTCCCTTCTCGATTTAAGTCCAAATCTACTATATAAGTTTATCTTTAATTCTTAATGTTCAAGAACAAAAACTTACAGGGCTATTATTATATTTATTTTTAGTTTGTTTACTCTAAATAAATATTGATTAAGCTTTTTAATAAATCGGATAAAATAAACATAGATGCCAACCAAGTAGCACGCTGAAATTATTATGGTCGGGGCCATGGCCGTATCTGACTACCGGGCACGGGTCCGGGCCGATCCGTGCAATCATAGTGAAAATCCGGGGAAGGAAAAATGTCTTCGTCAGAAATCAAACTAAACAATTCATGAAGAAAGAAAGAAAGAAAGAAAGAAAGAAAGAAAGAAAGAAAGAAAGAAAAACGAATAAAATATCCGAATGAACGCAGTAAAAATCTACTTGTTTATTTATTAATTTTGGGAGAAAAGACTGGTTATACTCAGAAAGTCCGAACCCGATTTCCTACTTTCGTTCACGTTCAGTGCCTAATTTCCATTCGAATAGCCGAAAAAATCCGCAAAAATCATAGTTTCTTGAAACGGATGACACTGATGACGTCATCACATTGTCAACTAATAAATCCGGTCAATTTTCTCTGTGCCCGGTGTTTTTTTAGCATCAGCTACGGCCCTGGTCGGGGCACGAGAGAAAAGGTTCGTCAGAACCCTTGCCATAAAAGTATTTTTAAAAATACAGAGGGAAGCCACGTCACGTTGGTGAGAAACTGACTGCAGTTGAGATGCCCGATCGGGACTGATTACATTGCAGATCCCTCTTTGGATCTTGTCAAGATGAACAGCAGGAGCATCTGTTCAGATATGGCAACAGTAATTAATGCATGGACAAATGGTAGATTTATAATAGTGCAAAATCGATTCTGACGAGAAAAGCTTTCTGGCCCGCTACAGTGACTCAACCAGTAGACACAGCTATTGATTTTATATCTTTCAAAAGACCACGTTTGAAGATAACCGTACCGATAGTAAATGCCCTTGAAGCTTGCGATTATGAGAATTCATACATATTTAAATGCACCAATCACCATATTCGGTCTTTCTTTCTATCTAGTCATTGATATAGATGCGTATTTTTCTCTTGTGTAAGAAACAGGATTTGAAATATTGGTTTTCAAGGTTGAAGCATTCTTTTTTTATCTAACAATGTTGTATCAATTTGTTCTCCACTGAAAACATTTATGCAAAAATTTAAAATTTCACACACACACACACACACACACACACACACACATATATATATATATACACATACATATTTTTGCTGTTTTAGTCACGCATTTAATTCATAATTCATATATCTCTATTAACCCTCTCCCCACATTTCCTTCCTTATATATATATATATATATATATATATATATATATATATATATATAATATTAACTATAGCAACAACAATACCAATAGTAACAGAACTAACTGTGCCGAAACTAGTGTTAATTAAGCTATAATTTAAATCGTCTTGTACAACCCACCGAGAATGAACTTGGAGGGAAAAGAAGGAGAAGTAAAAAAAAGAAACAAATGAAGTACATGAACAAAAAGGTCAAGCACTCGTAAGAAAGAAAAAAAAACCCAAGACGAAGACCCTAACACTAAAGCACTTAGTTTGGGGTCATAATGAGATTAGACCAATGCACATATTTATTAAAAATATTCAATACAATTTTATTGTAGAACTTTTGAATATTTTCCATTTGTAAACAAGTTATTACTCGACCTAGGTTTCTACCATGAGTGATGCTTTCAGGCCATTTGCATTAACTTTATAATTAATTTAATTTACATTTCGAAACGGAAATTCATGTTTCAGGATTTATCTATGTTCAATAAGTATTTTAAAATGATTTACAATCTTTTATATTTCTGAGATAAAATAGTATTTGCATCATTTACATTATTCAGACTATTATCCTCTCCTTCGTTGCCTTTTTCACGACGTTTCGGCCGTTGTACGCTCTGGCCTTCTTCAGGTGCTAGGGATTTCGAACCGAACCCATTATTACGATGTCATTCTCATTCTTCGTGCGAAGCAGCTTTTTTTAGTCATGAGTTATCTCCCTTTAACCCTACTTTCTAAGTTATTTGTTCACCACTGCTGTAGCCTGGTATTGAACTTAAAACTCTTTTTGTTAAGTCACTGGAACTAACCGCGCCTATTAGAAAAATCATGTGATCTTAAAAACCTGAATAATCATCATATGTTAAACAAAAGAAGTGAATGAACACATGTAAACATAGAAATAAGTATCTGCTTAAATATTTAAACCCTAACAAATCTGATCCCTCTTTTCACATTTAATTTTTCAGTTATTATTTATCTATTTATTTTTATTATTTATTTTTTATTTTTTATTTATTATCTTTCTTTCATTTTGTTTTATGCTGAAATAGTTCAACATCTCACCGCCCGTAAACTATTCTCAGATAGACAGTATGGCTTCCGCTTTGCCAGGCCTACTGCTGATTTGCTAATGATCATCACTGAGTACATATACAAGGCCCTCGATAAGAACGGCGAAGCTCGAGTTGTTGCCCTGGATATCTCCAAAGATTTTGATAGTGTCTGGCACTCTGGCCTTCTGCGCAAGCTACAGTGTTATGGTATCACTAAACCGATCCTTGGTTTGATCCAATCTTTCTAATCAAACCGCATAATGAAGATCGCTTTGAAAGGGCACACCTCCAGATCCTATCACACGAACACGGGTGTCCCTCAAGGCTCCGTCTTAGGTCTGACGCTCTTTCTGATCTTCATCAACGATCTCCCTGATGAGACCAAATTCAAAATATGCATTTACGCTGACGACAATATTCATTTACTTCCGCCTCAGTCAAAAATCTGTCAAGTCGGATAAAGATAATCTCTTTGCTGATCTTGAGAAGAAACTCCAATCTGTGGTGGACTGGGGTAACAGATGGCTCGTAAACTTAAATGCTTCCAAAACGAAGTTTCTATCCGTCAGTCACCATAGACAGTCCCTTTCTGCCCCCATTAACATGGATCTAACTAGTCTCCCCGAAAGCAACACACTGCACCTTCCAGAACTCACTTTCTCAGCCGACCTTGTGTGGAACGACTTCATTGAATGAATAGCTAAATCTATTGCTAGGAAGTTTGGGTCACTATGACGGGCCAGGAAGTTTTTAACGCTTGAGTCCATCTTGCAGATATACAAACCAACCATCCGCCCATGCAGTGAATACTGTTGTCATACCTGGTCAAGCGTCCCTCTTATTCATCTCGGGGTTTTGATAGGCTACAGAAGAGAATCTGCAATATAATCGATTCCGACCTGGCAACTCGACTCCAGCCACTTTCTCACCTTCGAGAGGTGGCTTCCCTCTGTCTCTTCTACAAATATTTTCATAGATTCGGCTTCAAAAGCTTAACTCCCTGGGGCTGCCACCTCTACAAGGATTTATTCAAGCAGCCAGACTGGCAACAAAGTCCCACCCTTTTCGAAACAACTATATGCAACAGTTACTTCTACTCTACAACTTCTTTTATCGCACTTCCCGCCTGTGGAACTCCCTTCGGTATACTTGCTTTCCTGATAGCTACAATCTCCAAGAGTTTAAATGCAACGTCAATTGCCATCTCTTATCTCTTGACTTCCATACTTCTCCTATCCTTTCCCAAACACCCCGTTAATCGTGCTCTTTTCTCTTTTTCCCTCTATTCTCACACAACTTCACATCAGTATTCCAATCCTTCCCTTGCCAATTCTCTGACAACCCCTGAAACCGGTTCATCTTTGGTTCTTGTTTCTCTTCGCTCTCCTCCTATGTAACCATCCAATTTCCTCTTATGTAACCACATATGCACCATTGACAGTACTGCCTTGTTTGGGGTGAAATGATAAAAAAAAAAATACTTTATTTATATATATCCTTTTATATTTTTCAATGTCTTCCTCAATTAAAAATAGAATAAATTTAATAAACAAAAGTTAATCTCCTTATAACATTCATTAAATATGATCCTCAAAATATTTAATATTTATTATTTTTTAAACTCCTTCAATTTTACCTTCATTTTTAGGTTTCAGTATAAAACAAATTAAAATTATACATTTTATAAATGTAAAGATTGTCATCCCAAATGTTTTATTTATAACAATCTCAAATAACGCTAATACTAAAAACAAAATTCAAATCTAAAAACGGTTATTTCATAATATACACCTGATGATTGCTTAGTACATGAAACTCCGAGTCGTGCTTCGTAACTACGATAATATATATATATATATATTTTTTAATCATTTCACCCCGAGCATGGCGGAAACGCCACTGATATGCAGGGGGCTACATAAATGTAAAAAGTTTAATTAGAAAAGAGTGAGGAGTACAAACTAGTTAGAAAGGAACAATAGAAAGCTGAGAAAGCAGGTGCGATGACAGATACATAGGTGGAGAGAAAGGGAAGGTTATACAGAGGTGGGGAGAGAGCTAGAGTTCAGTGGTTAGTAGATGAGTATTGACTTTGCATTTAAATTTCTGGAGGTTGTAGCCGTCAGGAAAGCAAGAATACGGGAGCGAGTTCCACAGGCGGGAAGTGCGAGAGAAGAAGCTGAAATAGTAGAATTGTCGTCTGCATTTGGCTAACCTGACTGTGAATCATATAGAAATCTGTCAAAAAGAAGTTTTTGATCAGAAATATAGAAAAAAAAAAGAAAATATAGAGCCAATAATAAAACTGAACAGAATTAAATAGAGAAAATGAATAAAATAGAGAGTAAGAGAAAAGATGAAAAACGAATGAAAGACGAATGAAATTTAAAAAGGAAAACAAAAAGATATAATGAAAGTGAGGGCGAAACAAAGCATCAGTGAACAAGATTGAAATAAAACGGACGGAAACGCTGTGGGCAGAGGAAACGATACACTTACCCAGCATTTTAAAGATCAAAGTCCAACCGGTTGGCGAGAAGAGTCAATGTCTTTAACAGAAGACCAACAATACCCTTCTCATGTATTTTGTACCGGAAGTCAGCATTAGCCATTTTAGAAAACCGAATTGAACTTTCAGATTCAGTTAAAGAAAACAATCTTATTTTATCTTTGGATTGTTTGAGATAACCGTGTTTTCATAACAGTTTATGACTGAAATAAATGTTCTTTCATGAAATTGTTTAAACATGTGAATTTATGACGCATCTCTATTTATTTTTTTTATTTTTTCGATACAATTTTGTGTCATGTGATTTGTGACTCTGCCTCCAAGCAATATCGGCAAGCTGACAATGCCTCCCAAAATATTTTTTATGATAGGTGATGCAAAGTAACATTTGAATCGATTCTCTACTACCGGTTGATTCTTCCTGTAGGTGTTCTTTGTTTGTCCAGCTCAAGTTTATCCCATTTTTTCGGCTTTGTCCTTAAACTATTTCCTGCATTTTTCTTATTTTTATTTTGGTTTTCACTTTTCTTCGTATAAAACTGGTATTCATGAATCAAACTTTATTTAAGAAACAATTTTTCCTAACTTTTGTTTCGCGAGACCCAATGCAAAATTTTAAAAGCTATGGTTTTGAACGCCCTCTTACTCATAAACACATACACAAACACACGCTAACACAAAGACAGACACAAAAACATACGCGAATTTTCATTTTGTTCCAGTAGAGCTGTTTTTGAGATAAGTAGAACTGTGGGTCTTTGAGAAACTGGATATGTAGGGATGGAATAAAAATACGAAGTAAAATAAAAAGCACTAAATAAAATAAAAATACAAAATAAAATAAAAAATACGAAATAAAATAAAAATACAAAGTAAAATAAAAGTACAAAATAAAATAAACATAAAAATCTCCAAGGAGTCATCTGACAGGAAAGACAAAATAGATGCTTCCTAGCGCCCAAAATAACCTCTATCTCTTTTTCTGTTGTACTTTGACTGGTAAAGACGTGCCGACTGTTCGAGAAGGAATTTCTCCAACAAGAGGACCTTGGAATCTTGGAATCAAAAAGTAAAATCAGTGTCCAAACTATCCCTCTAGTGTCTCTGTATCTTTCCTTTTCTCTTTGCCTATTTATTTCAGCGGCGAAAGCTATTCAACAAGTTTTAGATATTTAGGTGAAAGGACCAACCCAGCAGTAATGGCCATAACATCCATAGATATTCTTTTCTAAGAAATAGCATGTTGGACATTATTTGTCGATGATGCTTCGAAAAGTGGTCAAATGAATATTCTTACATCCACTGACCAAGTATAGCAAATGGGGAACGTCAATATCATAAACCAGAATGAATTTGATTTTTGAAGTATCAACAAGTAGGTTTAAAAAAGATTTATTTGTACCACTTTTACAGACAAGCGTTATTCTAACCAGACTTCCATTATGGCCTCAACACCAACGTTTAGATTTCCAGTAGTGTCATGAAAAAATCAGCTGAACGACTGAGTGAGATTTTATGGAATTAGGGTAGGTTCTGCCGTCATTCGGGCGACGGTTGTTAGCGTGTATAAAGTGAACTTGGGAAACAAGAACTTCCAGAGTCTATATTTCTTCCTTTATGTGCCGTGTCCCTTCAGAACGTAAGTAATCATGATTTTCCACATTTGCCTCTTCTTAATGTCTCGTAGCATGTTTTCTCCTGTTACCCCACCTAAACCCCGCCCTGTCATCCACTGGCTAAAACACCTAAAAGATTTTACACGTTGTTTTCCTCTGTCTCTCTTACCCTCTATCTGGCCTGCGGGTATCAGATTCTCCAAGGCCGCTTTTTTCATTACTTGTCTCAGGCACTTCAGTTGTAATTTCCTGATGCTAAGTATTAGTTTTCTTTTCGCTTCCATCCTCTCCAAAACTTCATCGTTGGTCACATGTTCAGTCTTTGGTATCCTCAGCATCCTTCTGTAGAACTATATTTCAGTCGCTTCAAGTTTCTCCTTCATCTTTGAGAAAGTTGTCAAGCATTCACTGCCATATTGAAGAACAGACCACATCTAGCAACCAACTAATGTCTTCTTTGTTTTCAGTGAAATTTTCCTGTTTCTCAATACACTACTCAGCTTGTGGAATGCATTCATGGCCACCTATACACTTAACTATAAAAAGAGGAAACCTCTTGCATTATAGCCAGGAATTTGAGTGTTAGCAGTTACAAATTCTATTAGCATTTTAACTTGTGCAGGGATAGCTGGACAGGGCTCTCCAACTTCAAACCATTACTCAGTCAGTTTTTCAGACTTTCCCAGAACAGGACAACGTCTGCTTTTTTCAATTGTTTCCCTTACAATTCTTGTTTTATTGCGTGACTTGGTGTAATAGGCGTCGAATAATGTGTCGCAAATATAATCACTATCGTTATTATTGGTTCCCTACGAAAGTATAGATCCTTGTTAACTGTGGCTTAAGTGGGAGCGACTCCGACTGACACCAAATCCGTCGAGTTTCAATACCGGCTAGAAGCAGTTGGATGTGTCTAGACACACTGATGAGCCGTGATACAGCAAAACAGGCTTGTATGTGGATGACTAGTATATATATATATATATATATATATATATATATATATATATATATCGATTTTCGATCCCGGCCAGAAGCAAGTGGATGTATCTAGCCACACTAATGAGCTACAGCTAAACAGGCTTGTTTGTGGATGACTAACAACGACGAAGTGTTAGAAAGAATGGCAACAAAAAGGAAATTGATGCTGAGCATCAGGAAGAGACAACTGAAGTTCCTGGGACATGCAATGAGGAAGGAGAGTCTGGAGAACCTGATACTGACTGGACAGATAGAAGGAAGGAGAGAGAGAGGAAGGCAGCGGATAACATATTTGCAGGGTCTGATCAGGTGGATGACGGAACGGGGGTTGCCAGGAGCAACAGGAACAAACATACTAAGAGCCACAAGGGATAGGGAGACGTGGAGATCCATGATCGCCTACGTCCTGAATGGACAAGGCACATAGAAGAAGAATAATATATATATAAGTAAAGAATGCCTATTGAGCCAGACAGACCTACCTAGTTTTCACCTAAACGAATCGTCAGGGAAAGCCAGCTTTCCCTGATGATCCGTTTAGTTGAAACCTTGGTAGGTCTGTCTGATTCACTAGGTATTTTTACTTATTCCGCTCTACCTAAGCATTGAGCGCTTTTTGTTAGTCGTCTAGTCGTTTCGGATTTTTTTCTTGGGCTACGTGCTGACTCGGTCCGAACAAGTTTGACTGATGTTATGGACTTAGATCATTCTTTTTTAAAACTGTTTATCCCTTCTTCGTAGATTCGTTGAGGGTTTTTTGACACCAGTGTAGTTATAATCTATCTATCTATCTATCTATCTATCTATCTATCTATCTATCTATCTAAGCATATTCATTATCTATCTATCTATCTATCTATCTATCTATCTATCTATCTATCTATCTCAGTCTGTTCTTATCTATCTATCTATCTATCTATCTATCTATGGTGGCTGAGATTCGATTTCAAACAATGCCATGACTTGATCCATCCTCATATATAAGAAGTACGGATGTGGCTTGTAGTTCTGCAACGGTGCTACGTTCTTTAGCACGAATGTAGAAATGTTCTTCATTTTTATCCGTCCCATGAGAATCAAGTTCTTCAAGTCCCCTTTCCTCACTAAATGTCCAAGAAACTTCAGCTGTTTTTTTCTGTTTTTAAGTATCAGTTTTCTTTTCGTGCCCATCTACTTCAAAACCTCGTTGTTGCTGACATGTTACGCCCATGGTATGCTCAGCATCCTTCTGTACAATCACATTTTGTTTGCTTCAAGTCTTTCCTTTTATTTTGATGAAATTTCCAGTATTTCCAGCTGCCATATTGAAGGACAGACGACATATAACAACAATCTAGCACTCTCTTCTTTGTTTCCGGTATAGTTTTCCTGTCTCTTAATACTCTACTTAGCTTCTGGAATGCATCGGATCTCATTGTCGCACATAAATTTATGCCGTTACATAAATTTCTGTACCTGCTTGATTTTAGTATCCCCGACTTGTCTTTGGCATTTTAGGATCATCATTTTACTGATGACCATGCATTCAGTTTTCTTGCAGTTTATATATAATCCTTTCTTTCCGTTTTCTTTAACTACTTCCTGTAGGAGATCTTGTAGTTTCCTTTTCCTCCCTGCTATCATCGCCGTATCATCTTCGTATCTCATCAAAATTGAGGTTTTCACTGACAGCTATTTTCTGCATACACTGCGTAAGTATCTGTGCTATACCCTTGTGAATCTTTTCCACGTTTCACATTTTTAAATGAAATCCTTATTTTATCTGTTTTTAACTTAGGTACCGTACTTGTTTCTAGCGACAGTTGGTGGTATATATATTTTCGAATAATCGACTTTCGATTGTACTCCTTTTTTTAATCATTTCACCCTCAGCAAGACGGTACCACGGCTGCTGTGCCGGGGGCTACATAAAAGTGTTAAAGTTTTAGACAGGAAAAGAGTGAAGACAAAGACGAACCAGCTACAGGGGTGAAAGAGAAAGGGCAAGAGAAGGATGTGAACACAGGAGTGACGATAGTTACGAAAGTAGAGAGAAAGGAAAAGAATCAAGATACATGAGGTGATGTGGAAAGGATCCGGAGGTGTAGAAGAGACAGAGGGAAGCCACGTCTCGCCGACGAGAAAGTGGCTGGAGTCGAGCGCCAGGTCGGGACCAATCACACTGCAGATTTTCCTCTGGAGCCTGTCGAGAACACCGAGACGAACAGGCGGAGCGCCTGACCAGATATGGCAACAGTTGCCTTTTAAACATCTTATTCCTGTTTTATTATAAACCATTTACAGTCTTACTAATTACTTAATTCTTTCTACAACAATTTATCCCAAATTGAAATTGTATAAATAATGGCAAGTCTTCATCCTCAAAAAATCAGGCAGGAAAAGAAACTTTGTCACAATATGTGTTAACTTCTTTGTTTTTCTCATTCAATGCTAACTCCGATGTTTGTCTATATAGGTCGAGAATCGATCATTTGTCCTTTTATTATAGTTTCTTTTTTGCTTTCCAACTTCAGCTTGATTTTCATCCCATATTTTTATTTCTCAAAATTATCTTAATTTTTCCATAAAGTTTCTATTCTATTTTATCAGTTTGGTTGAGTTATTTACCTTTGTTATTGCTTTTTCAGTTTGTTTTTACTATTATCTCTGCTGTTTTTTTTATGAGAGTCTCCAATTTGATGTATATATTTTCTATATATTTGTATATATTTTCTATATACAATATTTCTCATATCCTAGTATGTATTTGTGACTTTTGACTTAAATTCGATGATGTCTTCTTTAATTTTATAGAACATATTTTCTTTATGAAATTTACTTTTATTTTTTTATTTTTTTTTTATTTAAGTTTGACTCTGCGAGCTACAATTTTGTGATCGTTTCTTGCATTAACTTCATGAAGGTTACAAATTTAAAGATACTTACCTTTCTAGAAATTACAAAGAAAATTTCGTTTTTGGTTTCTTCATTTGAGTTTTTTCCAAAATGTAATTTGTTTTATCTTGTCGTCTATAAATTTTACCCGAAGGTTTTGAAACTACTGCTTACATAATTTTTGTGAACGTCTGTATTATCCAAGATGGTCTGCTTGAGACATGGTGGAATTTTTATGTTTTCTATAATGACATTATTGGCCAAAATACGACACTACTCAACTTATTATCGTCTTTTCCCTTATAATAAAGTCAATGTTTATTTAAATTCATGTGAAAAATAGTCACTTATTTTCTTTGAGTTTCACTAATTCCTTCCGCGTTTCAAGTGATAGAGTTCATCTTCATTATTACTGAGTTCTGTTTTATTTATTTTGACCAATAGAAAAAGAGACTGGATTCGAGCTGAAGAAAATACCAGGGCAAAGTTTAACGAGCTTACGTGAAAATTTATTTTGACTAATGAGAGAGAGAGAGAGAGAGAGAGAGAGAGAGAGAGAGAGAGAGAGAGAGAGACAGACAGACAGACAGACAGACAGACAGACAGACAGAGACAGAGACAGAGACAGAGAGTATGTGAGAAAGTATATCTGTGTTTCGCACTAGTCTGAATTGTGCCATTGTCAAATTACATGCTGATACATTATCAGCCTCTAATGAGAGCAGGGACATTTTAAAGAACTCAATTCAGCGCCTAAGCTAAGTGACTTAAAATATGTTTTTTATTCATATTGAATAGCAGCGTATAACTTTTATGTGAGAAATGAAATCTCTCAATTTGTTTCAAGCATTTTGGAACATTACTTCGTATCCGATGAGGTAATATGAACATTTTGTCTTCTTGAAAATTCATCGAAATTAAGTTTAGTTTGGTTCGGTTCGGTTTGATTTGGTTTACGGTATATCAACCTCAGTGAGTTATTTAATGTCGAAAATATTTTTACAATAGATTTGTATGAGTAAAATATATATACTTTGTAATAAATCAGTTTGCAGATCAGGCCTCACTCATGTATTTTTATAAAGTGTGCCCTATTGAGAGTCAGATATATTGATGCTAAGTATTTTTCCGAAACAATGTATTGCTAGGAAATTTTTTTCTTCTTAAAAATGTATTACTAGTACTATTTTTTCTTTCCAACAATTTATTGCTGGTAAAATTTTGTCCTCCAAATGTGTATTCCTTGAATTTTTACTATAAAAAAATATTTTTATACTTTCATAGTCATTTGACACCAGTTTGGCATTTAAATATTTTCTCATAGCTCGGACTTTAACAGGTCCTACCATTCCGGGTCAGGGTGAACCTGAGAACAGTAGCAATTAGGGTAATGCCATGCTCCTTGCTACCGAACGCAGGTTATCGCCATACCAAGAAATTCGAAACTAGGAACTGTTAATGTTTGAATATTTGTATGTTAATGTCTGAAACAAGCTACTGAAAATTCATATGTGTAAATTTTTAAATAAATTTATTTATTTAATTATTTATTTATTTTGTTAAAAATAGCACATTATCCCTTCATTTTTTAAATCGTATCACCCCGAGCAAGGCGGTAATGCCACTCATGTGCAGGGGGCTACATAAGAGTAAAAAGATTAAGTAGAAGAGAGTGAAGAGGAAGACGAACCAGTTAGAAAGGAGCAAGAGAAGGATGGGAATACAGGTGTGATGACAGATGCAAAGGTGGAGAGAAAGGAAAAGATATACAGGGTGGTGTAGAAAGAACTAGAGTCAAGTGGTTAAGAGATGGGTGTTGACATTGCATTTAAATTCCTGGAGGTTGTAGCTGTCACGAAAACAAGAATATGGAAACGAGTTCCACAGGCGGGAAGCACTTGAGTACACATGTATGTGTCTCGAGAAAGAAGAAAAGATAGGTAAAAAGAAAAAGAGAGACGGATGAAGAGAAAATTAAAACACATACTTTAATAGTCTAATTTATTATTTAAAGGGAACATGCTTTTATATACATTTCCATGAGAAGTTCTCTCACAAACTGAAAAATAAACAAATATTTCCAGCACTCAATAAAGAAACACAAACTGACCTACCGGCAGGAAATAATCCAATCAATATTTATCGGCTGTTTATTTAAATCTTAAATCAAGATTTGTTTCCTCTCCGTTATTTTCTGAATTCTTAAACAACTTTGTACAAAATTGGTGCTGGTTGTTTATAACAATTATAAATTAATGAATTTTAATGATGTGATTTGTTCTCATTTTGTGATTACGTACAATGTAAATAGTTCTTATCAAATGTGTTCAGTAGGAAATGAAAACAAACTTATGAACTTCTTATCGAATAATTTTTTTCTTAGATTTTAAAAGCTTGTAGAAATTTTTTCAGGTGGTGAACAAAACATCTTCAGGGAGCATAATACGTCGAAGTGCAGACTGCAAAATTTCTATTTACCTGTAAACAAAATATGTGAAACAAAAAAAAAAACTGAACGAAAAGAGAATAGAATCATGAAAATAAAAGATCAAAAACATTTGGGAGGTAGAAAAAGTTTTGAAAAGAAAAACAAAGCTCAGGAAAAAGAGTAAAAAAATTCACAAAATGAATAAAACAAAATTGTAAAATTACTAAACCAGACAGAGATACGGGTATAAATAAATTTAGATAGATTAAATGACTAGATAAGAACAGACTGAGGTAGATAGATAAATACATAGAAATTGAAAAGACTCAGTTAAATAGAAATTGAAGACACACACACACACACACACACACACACACACACATATATATATATATATATATATATAAACTTTGAAAAACAGTAGCTACTCTGGCATGTACGCATCGCTCATTCAATAATGAACTAGAGCACTCTGGCTATTGGGCATGTACAATAATAATATACACGCTAAAAACTCTGCCTTCTTTTACCGAGCGCCCATAGCCCAGAGGTAGAATCGCCGACTGACGCCAATTCGGTCGGGTTTCAATCCTGGGTTAAGAGCAATCGGAGTCTAAGCGTACTGATGAGCTGTGATACAGCAAAACAGATCTGTCTGCGGATGAATATATATATATATATATATATATATATATATTAGATTAATTAAATTGTAAACATTGTGTCTGCTTATTTTTAATCAAATCCGTTCATACTCACGGATAATCTTTCGCGTATTATAATTGAAAGTTATTAGAAACGAGCTGCAACGTTGACAGATGTTATTATCATTCATTTCTCGGTGTTCCCAAGTAATTTCAATCTCCTTTCGAGATCATCTTCAGTGGTGTGAGCTGCGGCCACAAAAAATAAATAAATACTCACAGCACTGAAGATGATCACGGAAAGAGATTGAAAGTACTTGGGAATATCGAGAATTGAATGATAATAATACGCGAAAATTGTAATACGCGAAAGATTATGCGTGAGTATAAAAGAATTTTATTAAAAATAAGCAGACACGATGTTTGCATTTTATTTATTCTGACATGTCTAAAAGAAAATTTACTGCCTAAATACATCTAGGTACCTCCACTCCAACTGCCGACGAAATAACATAGCAATATGTTTAAAGGACTCAAACTTAATAAAATCAAAATTTTATCATCAAAATGATTATGCTATTATTAAGCGGAAAGATCAAATTTTGTTGTCATTATTTAAAAAAGAATTAATGCTTTCTAACACGTTCAAAATTTCAGTTGAAATTTCTTTTTTTGTGTTCCGTCAGCGATTCACGCCATATTTACGTAATATGTTTGTTAAGGTGCAGCAGATAAGATATTAATTAAAATCTACTCTCTTCTTCACTTTGACAAAAATGCACAACAATGTGTGAAATCCTGGTTTTTTCCCAAATAGAAAAAAGGATTGACCATGTGTTTAAAGAAAAAGTCGAAACCAGATTTCGCAAGTAGGTGTTAAAATGATTTTTGATGAATGGGAGCGACTTGCAAAACCAAAAGGACTTCGCGAGTAAGTGCGAAAATATCTAGATTACAATAACAATAAAAGGACTTCATCAACGTCAGTCAAGTTAGAGAGGTGGAAGCAGAGAGAAAGACAACACTAAAATGTAACTTTCAACTTCAAGCGACTCGGACGTTGTCCTCTTTCTCTTTCTCCTCGTATATTTCAACAATTACTACCAGAACATTTTGTACGAACTCTTGATACACTTAACTTTCTCAATGAACATTAATTTCTACGAATTCTTGTTATTCCTCCTCTTAATAAAT